>OU343224.1:148092603-148692603 GCA_910596185.1 Chrysanthemum makinoi | reverse complement strand
ATACCCATCTAGACCCATCATTCCAAGTGACCCATCTAGACCCATACCCATATAGACCCATACCCATCTAAGACCCAAGACCCAACCCAACCCAACCCAACCATTTTGCCACCTCTAGACGAAAGTTAAACGTCGAGCGTAAATAGTTGGGCCGTTCGTTTGGGCCTCGCCTTTTTGTTTATTTATGATCCGATGGGCGTGTGTTTTTGTTCGGTTGGATCAAGCCGAGAGCCCACCCCCTCAAGCCCTAACCGATTGTACCACCTATAAATACAAACACATTAACACAAATTGGAACCCTAGTTTGCAAGTTTGGTATTTTCTTTGCCTCTTCTTTTTCTTCTTTCTTTCGGCCGACTGTCCCTTGGTGTCGAAGCTTTGTTTCCAACGAGCAAGGCTAAGGTATAAACATATTCTTCTCGTCTCACTTTGATACACCTAACGTTATTATATGTTGTAACATGTCTTGTTTAATCGGAGCTTGTGTTTTTGTCGAGCCACATAAAAACCGAACCACGTATATAATAAAATCGGCCAAGGTAACATGCAAACGTGAATATGTAAAGTACGTAGAGGAGTTAGGGTTTGCGTAAAGCATGGAAGCCGAAACATATATATTAGCCGAACCATATGAATGTTTGTAAACGTGTGTTAAATGAGTAAAGAACATGCAAAACCTAATCCCTAAGTGATGTGTGAACCGTGTATTATGCGCGTGTGTTGTGAGTCAAAGGAGCTTGTCGATATATAAATATATTACGTGTTCGGGTCTTTTATGAAACCATGTGTATGTGTGTGTGTCGATGTGTATCTAATCCGGATGGTGAGTGACTTGTGTTGTCACATGAAATCATAAACGTGCATGGGTATAAAAGTCGACGTATAATATGTATATAAGTAACGTATGGTTAAAGTCATGAAGGTGTTGAGTAAATAAACAAGAGTTAATGAGTTGTGTGAGTCGATTTGAGTATGAGTAAGTGTTTGCATGTGTGAGTTATGACTTTTAAACTATTTTCACACTTAACCCTAAACTCTAATAAATGACATGATGAACCCTAATCTACGATATTGATTATTAAAACACTTAAGTCTCATTTAACTATAAAACCCTAAAGTATTAAGATCATTAAATATACTAAGTATGAACACCAAATATTAAAAGATCATTTCGACGATTATGAAATCATAAATAACAATGTACGACCGTTAATGTGTATAGGTTCTGTGAAGAAGGAGTGATCCTTTGCTTTCCGTATTTTTGCTTTTTGGTCATTCGCTTTGAAATAAGGTACAGATATTCGACCTTTTAGTAAAGGTTCCTTATAACGTTTTCTTTTCGTTAGCTTTTATATTAGGGTTTCCTAAGCCTTTGCTATGAACCCCATTCGTTTGTTTGGTACATTTGCTTATCTGAACTCGATTTCGAATTATGAAACATCCGATTTTGAACTATGTTGATATGGAAACTCTGATTTTGAAAATATGATTAATCTTCGATAAAGTATGATCATGTCAGTTTTGACATTCTGATTTGACCTAAGATAGTTTAACACCCGAGCCAAATATTTCACTAGTCATGGGGGTTCCATGTCCGTGTCAGTGATGCACCACTGACATGACTCTAGAGGCAGTAGAGTGATGTTCTGCCACGTCCCTTATCTGTTATCTGTTATGAGCTCAATTATATGTTATGGCCAATATCTGTCTGTGGGGCGTATGGATGCATCCTAGATCTGTTATATGTTATATGTTATATGTTATCTGTTATCTGATGATTGATGCTGCGTGCATGCACGTCCTTCATAACTCTGGTAGGTCTCCCCTACAAATGTTGCCTTATGTGAATATGATTATGATCTGATATATGTTTCTGGGCTCGTGGTAGTTAACTATAAACCTTATCCGATAATTCTGATTTATACTCTGAAAATGATTATGATTTTGCTATCTTTCGTTCACTATATTCCGTATTCGATATCGTTTCGTATTTGCTTTGCTTTTATATCTGTTCACTGAGCTTTTGAAGCTCAGCCGCATTTCTTTTCTTCCGCGGCAGGTATCTAAGCAATGGAGCTGGGTTTTGATTTGGGATGAGTGCATGAGTGGATTTACCTTAGAGACATTTAGCTTTGATCTTATGATGCCATTTAAGACTTTACTATTTCAGATTATTTCTTTTGGAGTTTATTTTCCATTGGGACCTATGTATTGAAGTCATGTTGACTTGAATTATTTCAGCATTTATGCTAAGACTTCTTTTGGATATTTATGTTTGCTTTGATATGACACCATTATTTGTGATTCCTTTACCCTTGTCGGGTCGGGGCGTTACAATTTATGGTTTCAGAGCCAGGTTTTGAGACCCTTAGAGCTTAGGCTATGACCTGTGAGGATTGGGTAGACTTTAGGATTCCTTCTGCGTACTTCCATTTCGTATCTCACCTTTGTTCATTTTGCTAATCGTTTGAATATCGTTTAGATGGTTCAAACTCGTCGTAACGGTAACTTGGTTGGAGACGACGATGCTCCTAACTTGGATGCTGCGATTGCCAAAGCTCTCAACACTCTTTTCCCTGGTCTTACCACACCGAGATGATGACACGGTGATCAACAACATTCGCAACCAGACCGGTACTTGGGTAGTGGTGGAGGAAATCAACCCGTCGGCATTCATACTTGGCTCGAGCGTTTTGGTAAGCTCAAGCCTCTTTCTTTTAGCACTGCTGCTACTCCCACTGAGGCCGAGGACTGGATCACTCACATAGAAAAGCTGTTTGAAGTATTGGGTTGTGGAGACGAGTTTAAGACCCGTTTGGCTACATTTAAGTTGGAAGGTGATGCATTGAATTGGTGGAAGGCACTCAAACAGGCAAGAGGAGGAGATGCCTTTGCTATTGCTTGTACTTGGGCTGAATTTCGGACTATCTTCTATAACCGTTACTTCCACGATCTTTGAGCAGCAAAGGTATGAGAGGGACTATCAGGCGATTTACCAGTATGATCATGAGAACTCCAATGAGTACATGGGCAGGTTTATGAGGTTGGTCAGTTTTGTGGGAACGATTGCTGGGGATGGTAGGCGTCAAGCCAAGCACTTCAAGTAGGGACTGAAGAAGTGGGTGTTGGACCGACTGCTGAATATTGAGTATGAGGATGTGTCGGCCTGCAATGACGCAGCTCGTAACATTGAGATCTTTCATGAGGTGTCGGGTTCCAACAAACGTAACCGTGATGGTGATCGGGTTCAAGCTAGGACTCAAAGTAGTGATTATAAGGGAAATTCTGGCAGGAGTTATGATTCGAGGGGTCAAGTGGATAGGAGTTATGATCAGCGGGGTCAGTCAGGAAGAAATGTTGACTCTAGGCGCCCTGAGGCGAGGAGTCAGGATAATAGAAATGATGGTAGGAATGGGAATGATCGTCAGAGTCAGAGTAACAATAACCAGCATTACAACAAGGATCAGTCAGCTCGAGGATCATATCAGGGTCGTGCTTCAGGATCTTCGGTCGACAAAGGACAGGTGAGGTTTTGCCTCCCCCACCTCTCTGTACTACTTGTGGAAAGGCTCATCCAGGGCAGTGTTTCAAGGCCACTGGTGGATGTTTCTCTTGTGGTTCCACTACTCACAAGATCAAGGATTGCCCTAAGAGGAACCCGGTGATTACTGGAAACTACATCAAGCCGCCACCTACTACTGGACGCGTTTATGCTACTACTCGGAATCAGGCGGAGCGCACTTCAGGTACCATTACGGGCACTCTTTACATTGGTGATTTTACTGTCTTCGTTTTATTTGATACTGGTGCCACACACTCCATTATATCTGTCACATTTGCTAAGAAACTTAATATGACCCCCAACCCACTAACAAACCACTTATCAATTTCTACGCCTATGAAAAACCACATGATCATTGATCATAAATACGTTAAGTGCCCTCTTCGTTTTGATGATCGTATTCCCCCTGCAAATCTGTATCCTCTCGATATGGTCGACTTTGATATCATTCTAGGCATGGATTGGTTGGCTTACCATAGAGCTTCCATTGACTGCTATGCTAGAACTGTGATCTTTGGAGACATAAAACATCCTGAATTTGTTTATTATGGTTCTCAACCCCTCAAGTCTGTTAAGTTTATTTCTGCTATGAAGGCACGGACCATGATTGCTCATGGGTGCCAAGGTTTTCTGGCGTCTGTTAAGGACACATCTTTGGAGAGTCCTAACATTGAAAACCTTTCTGTTGTTTGTGAATTCACCGACGTTCTTCCCGATGAACTTCCCGGTCTTCCCCCAGCTAGAGAAGTTGAGTTTAGCATTGAGTTAATTCCTAGTGCTGAACCAATTTTGAAGGCTCCATATCGTATGGCACCTGTAGAACTGAAGGAGTTAAAGGAACAGCTGCAAGAGATGATAGAAAATGGATTTATTCGACCCAGTGTTTCTCCATGGGGTGCACCTGTTTTGTTTGTGAAGAAGAAGGATGGAAGCATGCGTCTATGTATCGACTACCGTGAACTCAACCGTATTACCATTCGAAACCGTTATCCTCTTCCGCGTATTGATGATTTGTTTGATCAACTGCAAGGAGCGAAGTTCTTTTCGAAGATTGATCTGAGATCTGGTTACCACCAGCTACGTGTGAGGGAGCAAGATGTTCCTAAGACCGCGTTTCGTACCAGATATGGTCATTATGAATTCCTCGTTATGCCTTTCGGTTTGACAAATGCGCCTGCTGTGTTTATGGACCTAATGAATCGTGTTTTCCATGAGTTCCTCGATAAGTTCGTTATCGTTTTCATCGACGACATTTTGGTTTACTCCAAGTCTGAAGAAGAGCATGAACAACATCTCCGGATAGTTTTGGAGATTTTGAGGAAGAAGAAGTTGTACGCCAAATTTTCGAAGTGTGAGTTCTGGTTAAAACAAGTCGCTTTCCTTGGTCATATTGTATCTGCTGATGGTATCACCATGGATCCGTCTAAGGTTGAGGGTATCACTAAATGGCCAAGACCTACAACAGTGACTGAGGTTAGGAGTTTTCTAGGACTTGCTGGTTACTACAGATATTTTGTTGAAAGTTTCTCTCGTTTAGATTTGCCCCTAACCCAACTGATGAGAAAAGGTGAAAAGTTTGTATGGACGGATGAACGAGAAGAGAGTTTTGAAGAGTTGAAACGGAGATTGGTGTCCGCTCCTATTTTGACTCTTCCAATTGGTTCTGGAGGATTCAGATTCTGATGATGCATCTAAGAAAGGATTGGGCTGTGTTTTGATGCAACATGGAAAGGTAATAGCTTACGCTTCAAGACAACTGAAACCTTATGAGGAGAATTACCCAACTCATGACCTGGAGTTAGCTGCAGTGGTGTTCGCGTTGAAGATTTGGAGGCATTACTTGTATGGGGAGATGTGTGATATTTTCACTGACCATAAGAGTCTCAAGTATATTTTCACTCAGAAAGAGCTTAACATGAGACAAAGAAGATGGTTAGAACTCTTTAAGGATTATGACACCAACATTCAGTACCATCCAGGTAAGGCTAATGTAGTTGCTTGGCACTTAGCCGGAAATCAGGCATTCTTGCAAGTATTGAGATTGAACCTAGGATTCTTCGTGACTTAGAGCGTTTGGATGTTGAGTTGTGCGTACGAGGTTTTGATGGATACTGGGCTAGTATGAAGGTGGAGTCGAACCTTATACTGCAAATTAAAGAAGCTCCGAAAGATGATGGTGAGCTGTGGGCCGTGGCGCAAAATGTTGAAGAAGGTAAGCAGATGGAGTTTAAGGTTGATGATGACGGAATTGTATGGTATGAAGATAGGCTTTGTGTTCCTAATGATCCGGTACTCCGCGAGAAAGTTATGACTGAAGCTCATAGTTCTCCTTTCACTTTCCATCCTGGTTCTACCAAGATGTATAGGGATTTGAGGCATACTTCGGTGGAATGGCATGAAGCAAGATGTGGCGACGTTTGTGTCGAAGTGTATGATTTGTCAGCAGGTTAAAATTGAGCACCAAAGGGCTAGTGGATTGTTACAGCCATTGGATATTCCAACATGGAAGTGGGATAAGATATCTATGGATTTTGTGACTGGGCTACCTCTTACTCGGAAGAAGCATGATGCGATTTGGGTAGTTGTTGATCGACTAACCAAATCTGCTCATTTCTTACCAATCAGAAAGGATTATGGCATTGGTAGGTTGGCGGAAAATTTTCAGCAAGAGATAGTTAGACTTCATGGTACTCCGGCATCTATTGTGTCCGATAGGGATCCGCGTTTTACTTCCCGTTTCTGGAAAGGTTTGCAAAAAGCTTGGGGTACTCGACTTAATTTCAGTACGGCATTTCATCCTCAAACGGATGGTCAGTCAGAAAGGACTATTCAGACCTTAGAGGACATGCTAAGGGCTTGTGCTTTGGAATGGACGGGCAGCTGGGATGAATATTTGTGTTTAGTAGAGTTTGCATACAACAACAGTTGGCATGCTAGCATTAAGGCAGCACCATTTGAACTTCTTTATGGGAGGAAATGTAGAGCACCTGCTTGTTGGGATGAAATAGGTGAACGCTTAATTGAAGGTCCGGAAATGATTGAGATCACTAATGAGAAAGTAGTTGTTGCTAGAGAAAAGCTGAAGGAGGCTAGGTCTCGTCAGAAAAGTTATGCCGACAAGCATCGTCGTGATTTAGAGTTTCGGGTTGGAGATCGTGTATTTTTGAAAGTTTCGCCGTTTAGAGGTGTGAAACGTTTTGGAATCAAGGGCAAGCTCAGTCCTCGATTCATCGGTCCGTTTGAAATTTTGGAGCGTATAGGAGAAGTTTCGTATCGGTTAGCACTTCCGCCTCAGTTATCGCATGTTCATGATGTTTTCCATGTATCTCTCCTAAGGGGATACAACTATCATCCGTTACACGTTGCTTCTTATCCGTTTGATCAAATTCAGTCCGATATGTCTTTATCTGAAGAACCGGAAGCTATTTTAGAAAGACAAGAAAGAGTCATGAGAAACAAAGTCATTCCGTTCGTTAAGATTCTTTGGAAAAATCACCCGGAGCGTGAGGCTACTTGGGAAACCGAAGAGTCGATGCGAGCTAGTTACCCTCATTTCTTGAATAGTTTGGTACGTTCTCATTTTCGTTTTCGTTTCCTTCATTTCAATTTTCGAGGACGAAAATTCTTCTTTTAGAGGGGAAGAGTTGTAAAACCTGAAAAATCTAAAACATGAATAATGACTAAAATATCCTTGAAATCGAAATTATAAAATACGTAAAATACATTTATGTTCATTTAACGAAATTAAAATCTAACTTATGAATAATTAAAACCTAACGAATATATTTAAGAAATCGACATTGTATGACGAAAGTTAAACGTCGAGCGTAAATAGTTGGGCCGTTCGTTTGGGCCTCGCCTTTTTGTTTATTTATGATCCGATGGCGTGTGTTTTGTTCGGTTGGATCAAGCCGAGAGCCCACCCCCTCAAGCCCTAACCGATTGTACCACCTATAAATACAAACACATTAACACAAATTGGAACCCTAGTTTGCAAGTTTGGTATTTTCTTTGCCTCTTCTTTTTCTTCTTTCTTTCGGCCGACTGTCCCTTGGTGTCGAAGCTTTGTTTCCAACGAGCAAGGCTAAGGTATAAACATATTCTTCTCGTCTCACTTTGATACACCTAACGTTATTATATGTTGTAACATGTCTTGTTTAATCGGAGCTTGTGTTTTTGTCGAGCCACATAAAAACCGAACCACGTATATAATAAAATCGGCCAAGGTAACATGCAAACGTGAATATGTAAAGTACGTAGAGGAGTTAGGGTTTGCGTAAAGCATGGAAGCCGAAACATATATATTAGCCGAACCATATGAATGTTTGTAAACGTGTGTTAAATGAGTAAAGAACATGCAAAACCTAATCCCTAAGTGATGTGTGAACCGTGTATTATGCGCGTGTGTTGTGAGTCAAAGGAGCTTGTCGATATATAAATATATTACGTGTTCGGGTCTTTTATGAAACCATGTGTATGTGTGTGTGTCGATGTGTATCTAATCCGGATGGTGAGTGACTTGTGTTGTCACATGAAATCATAAACGTGCATGGGTATAAAAGTCGACGTATAATATGTATATAAGTAACGTATGGTTAAAGTCATGAAGGTGTTGAGTAAATAAACAAGAGTTAATGAGTTGTGTGAGTCGATTTGAGTATGAGTAAGTGTTTGCATGTGTGAGTTATGACTTTTAAACTATTTTCACACTTAACCCTAAACTCTAATAAATGACATGATGAACCCTAATCTACGATATTGATTATTAAAACACTTAAGTCTCATTTAACTATAAAACTCTAAAGTATTAAGATCATTAAATATACTAAGTATGAACACCAAATATTAAAAGATCATTTCGACGATTATGAAATCATAAATAACAATGTACGACCGTTAATGTGTATAGGTTCTGTGAAGAAGTAGTGATCCTTTGCTTTCCGTATTTTTGCTTTTTGGTCATTCGCTTTGGAATAAGGTACAGATATTCTGACCTTTTCAGTAAAGGTTCCTTATAACGTTTTCTTTTCGTTAGCTTTTATATTAGGGTTTCCTAAGCCTTTGCTATGAACCCCGTTCTGTTTGTTTGAGCTTTGCTTATCGAACTCGATTTCTGAATTATGAAACATCCGATTTTGAACTATGTTGATATGAAAACTCTGATTTTGGAAATATGATTAATCTTCGATAAAGTATGATCGTGTCAGTTTTGACATTCTGATTTGACCTAAGATAGTTTGACACCCGAGCCAAATATTTCACTAGTCATGGGTGTTCCATGTCCGTGTCGTGATGCACCTCGACATGACTCTAGGGCAGTAGAGTGATGTTCGCCACGTCCCTTATCTGTTATCATTATGAGCTCAATTATATGTTATGGCCAATATCTGTCGTGGGCGTATGGATGCATCCTAGATCTGTTATCGTTATATGTTATATGTTATCTGTTATCCGATGATTGATGCTGCGTGCATGCACGTCCTTCATAACTCTGGTAGGTCTCCCTACAAATGTTGCCTTATGTGAATATGATTATGATCGATATATGTTTACGGGCTCGTGGTAGTTAACTATAAACCTTATCCGATAATTCTAATTTATACTCTGAAAATGATTATGATTTTGCTATCTTTCGTTCACTATATTCCGTATTCGATATCGTTTCGTATTCGCTTTGCTTTTATATCATTCACTTGAGCTTTTGAAGCTCAGCCGCATTTCTTTTCTTCCGCGGCAGGTATCTAAGCAATGGAGCTGGGTTTTGCTTTGGGATGAGTGCATGAGTGGATTTACCTTAGAGACATTTAGCTTTGATCTTATGATGCCATTTAAGACTTTACTATTTCAGATTATTTCTTTTGGAGTTTATTTTCCATTGGGACCTATGTATTGAAGTCATGTTGACTTGAATTATTTCAGCATTTATGCTAAGACTTCTTTTGGATATTTATGTTTGTTTTGATATGACATCATTATTTGTGATTCCTTTATCCTTTTCGGGTCGGGGCGTTACATTTACACTAGAGTTTGTGGTTGTTGTAGTGCCACTTATGAGATAGACAATTTTAACAAACCAAAAAGAACACATTTTTAGTCCACTAATTACACCTAATAATTGTTCAAAATCACAAAACTTAGAGTATTTTTGTATTTTAGGCCCAAAAAAAAACTGATCAGCATCTCAAACACCAATCTCATGCAAGGATATTATTATCTGCAACTACTCATGTTTACAATTTTGATGATCTCCTAGGTTGCAAGGTCTATTTCTGGTCACTTTTGTGATTGTCACCAGAGGTAAGAGGTAAGGTCTCTTGACGAGGAAAAGTCATTGGTTTTCGAAGGACACTATTTACAGTCGAAAATGCATTATTTTTGGATTAGTAAAATGCATCATTTTTGGATGCAGTTGTACCATTCCTCACAAAGAATCTTTACTTCAATGTTGTGATGAGGTTGATCCAGTTGTAAAGGTAAATTACATTGTTATGGAAAGCTTTACTACTAAAGCTGATGCAGATAATGATTAAAGTACGACTTTTTACGTATTCTGTTATTTATTGTATGTTACAGTCAATAGGAGCAGTCAACTGCGCCATCAGGTGACCAAATGATGGGGCGTTATATGATTGCAATATTGTACCCACTATTTCTGCTATCGAGGATAGTGTAAGAGGTTTGTTTCTATACTCTCTATTAGAAGTGATAATATGAGCCGTTGGGTCAAAACATTGCCTTTTGTCCAGTTATAAAAGTTTCATATCATATTTGTTGGCTGGCCATCACCTGTATTGGAATGAGAATGTGATCATATCTTTGCTCAAAAGGGAGAATTGGTGCACCATGATATCAGGCAAACTTTTAGCTAATAGTTGATTTTGTATTGTTACTTTATAATAAAGTTCTTGAAAATATATTGGTTACATGAACATGAAGAGTCTGAGCTGTGCTACACTGCTACTGACAGTAAAACCAACTATAGAAGGCTACCTGAACTACCAAAACTAACCCAAGCACAATTGCTAAATGAGCTATCCAATAGTATTTAGAAGCTTTTCTGGCTGACTTTTATGTAACTTTCGCTTAAGGTAGAGAAAAGCCTTCCAGTAAAATTTTATATGCACTTACAGTAACATAGCGTGGTTAGTCTGAAACACAGGAACGTTGGGAACCATTTGTATCATCAATTCATCAAAAACTGATGTGATAGGTTATGAAGGTATGTGATTATAATTCAGTTTCAATTTTTTATTTTGAATGATTCGATGGTTTGGATAGGTTTCTATCTATTTTTATATAGGGAAAGATTTTGAGATAAACATGTATGTCAATCATTAGGGTTTTAGTATGTGCCAGATGCTAAATTAATTTTATAGGTGTTATTTGGGTGCCAAAAAAAATAATAATATTTAAGCATATTATTTAGTATTAATATGACAACTAAAGGAACCCTTCCAGATAATGATTCGAACATCTCTTCTTTTTTGTGGAAAACTGTGAGAATCTCTCATACTCGAGTAAGATGTTCCTGTTTGGATTGCTATTTTGATAAATTGTTGTGAGCAACATGATAAACTACTTATCTGATTTTAAATTAATAAAAACATAAGCAAGAATGGTTTGCAGTAATTTAATCATGTTTGTTATTTTGTTAAACACATATAATTTTATTTTGTAGACTGTGCCAATGGTGATCAGTTGCCATTCACACTTGCACCATCTAACCAAACCATGACCGCAGGTGGATGGGTGGCGTTGGATGCAAACACATTCCAGATTCTATGGACCACGGCAAACCCAAGGAATGATACCTGGATGAGTGAGTAATAGTCGTGTTGAGGATGATTGTGATGCTGATAAGTGAGTAAAGATGGTCAAGACGGGTAAGTTTTGGGACCAACAGTAGAGTTTTATCTTCAAATATTATGTTATTTGTGATACCATAGTTGATAACCAGCTAATTAATTTGTGAATATCAGTATATATATATTGCTGATTACCCGTTGCGTTTTGAAGCTGATAACTTTCATTAATGAATAAGTTATCTTCATATCAATTTACCCGTTTATCAGATATGACTAAATTAACTGAAGTTAATAGTATAAGTGTATGGATGTGTATTAACAATAGCTAAGTTTTTAAATATTATGTTATTTGTGATACCATAGTTGATAACCAGCTAATTAATTTGTGAATATCAGTATATATATATATATATATATATATATATATATATATATATATATATTTATATATATATATATTGCTGATTACCCATTGCGTTTTGAAACCTGATAACTTTCATTAATGAATAAGTTATCTTCATATCAATTTACCCGTTTATCAGATATGACTAAATTAACTGAAGTTAATAGTATAAGTGTATGGATGTGTATTAACAATAGCTAAGTTAAAATTTATAACCATAGCCTAAAATTCAGACTCATCGTCAGTTTATGGCATAATGATACAGCAAACGTTACTGAAAAGATACAGCAAACGATACTGAAAATGAAGACGCGGAGTTAGGAAATAGCAAGGCATAGTAAGGATGCATTCCAGAAGTTAGTTGTTAGTGGTGACATAGTGCAAAAGCTTTCTGGAATTTTCATGCATCTACTGTAAGTTTAAGATTACTCTTAATTATGTATTGTATTTATCTATAAGATAAGCATTAAATTTTTATAAAAAAAAACTTATGCATATCTGTTATCATAATTTAGTATAATTGTAGGCCAACTGGGAAACCTTAAATAATATCTGGTGGTATAATTATACACAAATGAGGATTACCCTAAAGTCTATAAATACTGAAACAAATCACCACCTTCTTCAAATTGATTACAGTTTTCCATATTCTTTGACAGGTTTCATAATGACTATATCTTTTCTTAAAGAAGTCAATTCTGAAAAAGATAGATGGACTATTAAAGTGAATGTTGTTTCTTTATGGAAACAATATTACATCAACAACAATCCACCAGCCTTGGCCAGCATGGATATGATCTTTAAAGACGAAGAGGTATGTATAAATTGATAAGTTTTTAAACTTTATCCTGTACTTCTAAAATAACATACTATTATTCAAAATTGGAATTCTTTTTAAGTTTATTGTTAAAAATCTAGGGTACTACCATTCACGCAACAATAAGAGCTGGATTCATCTCGGATTTTGATAAGATTTTGCAAGAAAACGGAGATTTTTTGATTTCAAACTTTAATGTAAAAAAGAATGTTGATGGTACAAAGTTAACACCCCATCAATATAAGTTACACTTTGTGAAAAAAAAACCAATGTTCGACATTGCCAAGACTTTACCTGCGATAATAACGATGATGGTTTGCAACTGCTATCTTTCCAAGACTTCAACAATACAACATTTGACACAGCATATGCTTTCGGTATTCTTCCTTCTGTTGAACTTTTATCATATATTAAATTTCAAAATTTCTCATTCTAATAATATAATCTATCTTTTTTATAGATGTGATTGGTCGTTTGATTAATAATAAAGATATAACAGTTCTGAATGGAAAGAATGGCAGTAAGAAAAGCGCACTGGAATTTGAACTACAGGATTTGCAGTAAGTTTATATAAAATTACATAGACTTATATATGTTTTTGTTTAATAACTGATTTGAATAACGAAAGAATATTTTTTTCACCAGGGGTGATACAATTCGTTGCATCTTATGGAATGATCTTGCTGAAAAGTTGCATAAATACATCAAGGATAATGAAAATTCAGAACAACCAATAATCGTTTTAATCATTATGGCAAAGTACAGTACCTGGAATAGTAAGTATATCAAATTTTTGTTCAATAATCATGTATAATAGATTGTATTTAATTAAAGTTACCAAATTTGTACAGATGTTACACAAGTTTCCAATTGTTTCTATGGAACAAAGGTATTTATCAATGAAGATAAGCGGCGAATCATTGATTTTAAAACCAGGTAAGTGTTATAAATCAATCCATTTAATATTTTGCACATGTATGAAAAATAATTAATGTCTATTTTTTTATCCAAAGCTTCTTAAGTACCGAGGTAGGTGGATCTGAAGATACAAAAACACAATTCTCAACAAATACTGTGTACAAAAATCCAGAAGACTCCTATACCAAATTTCCCGTAAAGAACATTGAAGAATTATATGAAATTTCTGAGGTAAATTGTAAAACTACAAATCTGCATAAAATTACAATGAATGTTTAATCTAACATTTTACCTTTTTAAATAACAGGCAAGTAGATGTGTGTTAGTTGCTAAAGTTTTACGTGTTGTCACTGACCAAGGATGGTACTACATGGTTTGCAACAAATGCAAAAATAAAGCTCAGAAATCAGAATTTTCAAACTGTTACAACTGCGATAAATGTGACGAGGAAGTATCCGATGTTTATCCAAGGTATAGATATATTGCAACTGTACATTTAATTAAAAAAAATCTTACTAATACCGAGCTTAAATTTGATAGAATCAAAATACAAATCCGAGTGCAAGATGAAACAGGCTCAACTTCATTTTGGTTATTCCAACAAGAGGTATGCAAATTGATTGGAAAATCTCCTGGGTACCTAATATCAAAAGCAAAAAAGGTTAGAATCTAGAAACTTGGCGCATTATATGAAATATCAAAATATGAATAGACTGTTTGACACTTTTATAAACGTTAATAGGATTTAGATAACACCTCATATCATGAAGATCTGAATGTTATGATGAACAAACATTATGCCTTGAAAGTACAAGTTTCAAGCTACAATTTGGAAAACAACTACCACATATTCACAGCTAACAAGATAACTGATGATGAAGAAGTAATCAAGTCTATCATTGCAAAACGCCAACTTGATATGGTACGTATAATACATATATAAATTACAACAACTCTTTCCTATTGATTACAGCATTAATCATTTTACTTACAATATCTAATAGTAGAAACCACATATTTATCAGCAGGGAACCACTGATTCAGAAGTTGGTGATATCTACCAGGAGAAGCAGTCTATTTGTGCTGATGAAGACACACCAGAAGTTTGGAAGAAACGGAAACCGCAAGATGGAGAAACAAACAAAACCAAGGCCGCAAAGACTAATGAAGATTGAACCAATTAGACTAGATGTTTATCAACACAAGTTCCCTATTTTAGGTTTTCTAAATTCTAGGAATTATTATTTTTATTATTGTAGGAGACTTTTTATTTTAATTTATTTCCATAGGATTGAATTGGTGTTAGTATTTCTTTCTACTACTGATTGCATAAACTACCAATAAAGGATAAGTGCTAATTGCGAATTTGTGAAGAATGACAAGTTGGATATCTCTTCAATACTCGCAAAAATAACACTTGCATCTCCATACCAACTAATAGCCAATTCCTCAAAACAAAAGAGGTTTGATATGACAGCAGGTGCTATATGAGATAGATCACAATATTGAGCACTTAGGTACCTTAATTTGGTCAATTGACGGATCTCTTCAGGAATTTCTAAGATTTCAGTACTATTGAGAATTAAAATATGTAGGTTATTTAGCTCACCAAGAATAGAGATTTCACTGATATAATGGTTACTAGAAAGATCGAGCATGCAAAGTTTGGTAGGTAGACTCAATGATTGTGGTACGGATGAGATGCAGTTACAATTTACGTCTAAGACTTTAATTTCGTTGATACCCCGAATGAATTTATCAGGAATGCTAATTAATTCATTATTGGGAATGAGAAAAGAATCAAAAATTACAAAAGGAAACTCATGATCAGCAAGCTTATGAATTTTGTTTCGCATCAGAGAGATGCCAATGTAGCTCTATGTCACATCTCTTTGATACCATTGTGTCAAACATTTTCCAACCATCACCACTATTTTCTTCATACATTCGGAAGCAATTAGCAGTGCCTAATGTACAACTACATCAAAGGCATAAAACCAAGATTGTGTCAAACCTTTTCCAGCCATCACCACTATTTTCTTCATACATTCGGAAGCAATTAGCAGTGCCTAATGTACAACTACATCAAAGGCATAAAACCTTTCTAGAAAAAAAAACTAGCATTCATCATACAATAACACATTTTAATATTAATACTAGCAATTAGCCCTTGCCTCTTCGTCCATATCATACTAATATTGTAGTTTAAGACCAACTTAATACTAACCTATTTCAACATACCTAAACCTCTAGAATGCAAGCTAAACTGATTCGACTTAATTGAACTTATGAAATCCAAACAGCCTAAACGTATCAACTTTAAGCTTAAGCAACAGCTTATTCAGTCAACCAAACTGAAAACCAAAAGTTGAGAACTCAAGATCACCAAGCAAAGAACACTTGGACCAACTTTCAGACTCTGAAAACCTATTTTTAAGCTTAGAGAGCTTCTGCAAGAAAGGCTGTTCACAATCAATATATGCAGATTGTGAACAGGGGAAACACAGCTGTTTTGAACAGCTTATTTAGAGCTTATAAGTACTTCCAAAAATTCCACAAAAATTTGTTTTGAAAACTTGACCAACTAAAGATTCGTATCCCAAAATTTCAACAATTTTGAACCAGAATTGAATCCATGAAAAATCAACAAAGTTTTGCAAAAATCACTTTTTTCACTTTTGACTTTTTTTTATCAGATTTAGAACTTTGACCAAAATGGGTTTTCATTCAATGTTATGAGCTGAATGTGATGTAATAAGCTAAACTAAAACTATTTTATGTTACTCCACTAATATTTGAACCTAGTTTCAAGCTTATGATCTCTAAATTCCAACTGATGTGAAACTTAGAACTGTTGTAAATTGATTTTGACTATTTAGCCTTCCTAAATGAAAAGCAATAACTGATTCGATGCAAATTATCCTAAATCAAGCTATATCAACAAGACTTATCCCAAATCTAAACCTCCAACACAATTTAACTACTAATACCAATCAGTCCTTAAGAAATCTAAAATGCAAATTGTACCTAACAACTAACTTGAATATTGCAACCTAAAGCTTAATCCAACTCTAACTAACTTAAATGAGTACTTCCACTCCCATTCTCCTTCAACTCAACCGCATTCAACGCGTCCAAAACCACATTCGACTCATCCACTTTATTATCCTTGACAACAACACTATTGTTATAATTAACTTTCGTACTAAAACCACTACTCACAACAATAATTTTTTTATTATTCTTCTTCTTTTATATCACCATTAACTTAACAACATGATCTAACGCCTCCCTCGCTCCATTCAGTTAAAAACAAACTATTAAAAATAAGATAAATACAAGAATTGAGAGTTTTTAGGAATAATTAAAAAGTAGTGTTTGTTCAATACAATAATTACAAAAACAAAACGTATTTTACAAATTCTACACGCACTTGGACTTGGATCTGTAATCAACAATATCTATTGGGCTTTTTTTAATAATTTATTTAAAATTGGGTAACCATGTGGATTTTAATAAACCAAAAACACATATTGTATTAGAAGTATATTAGGATTTGTTATATATAATCAAAGTCTGTATAAAGCTTATTATAAACCAAAAACATACTCCATAAATCGATAATCAAAATCATGGAAAACAAAAAACGACACATGCAAAACCCACCAGTAGATAATACTGCCAAAAAACGAAGGGAACAAGATTGCTGGAACAATAGTAACATAAAAAGTAAGAAACCAATAAACTTTATATTCGGAATTGTACGATTCACACCATTCAAATCTATTAATCTGATCTTCTGTTAGATGTAGGAACTAAGCAATATCAATACTGGACAATAGACTTACATCGTAGGTTCATCAACGTGGTGGTCGAACTAGGAGGCTCAAAAGGTAAGTTATTCATATATACTAATATATATATCAGTTTATGCTTAAAAAAAACAACCGCACAAACATGAGTGTAATCTACTCCAAATAATCATTTGTAGCTGCAACTGCTGCCAAGATATCTAGACTTATGAATGTGGAGGGTCTTACAAATACTCAAATATATAGCCACCTTCAGGTACGTTGTATATGAACTACTTACTTTGCATTTTACATACATTAACTTTAAGTTCATCCTAATAGTTTATATTCCTAAACTTTTATGTATGTGTTACCAAAATAACAAAGAAATTTAGACGTCAAACCACAAAAGTTGATACATGTGTGGAAGAAAACTTACAACCATCTTTTATTGATACTGCTGATTGGACCCAAGATATGCTTTATTATTTCAAAGAAAGATGGGAGAAAAAAAAACATTTAGAAAACACAAATGTATGTGAAGTTAGCATACTTAAAAAATCAAGTGTACGTGAAGTTACTATTCTTGAAACAAAAACAATTCCTCAAAGAAGAATACACAAGAAGAGGAAAAAACCAGAAACGGATCATTCTAATGATACCTTTGGTAAGCTCAATATATTTATATCTATTATGATTTTAGACTTATTTTAACAAACCTTTCAACATTTACATATACCTTGCAATACATAGACACAATTTTCAATGAAGAACACCTTCATGAAGTCCCAGTGATGGCAGACACTGACTACAAGAGAGCTTACGAGATAGGTAAACACACATACTGATAATACTCTAACAGTCATATTTTAATCGCAATACTAATAAATGTCTTCAAAATACAGAAATCTCCGAAGAATAAAAAACAAACGGTATTTCAAAAGGTACGCAATTAATTTTACATTAGAACATACACAGGACTTCTATTTTCTTAAAAAAATGACGAATTTGTATACCTTTCAACAACATACATAGATATAGGAGACCCAATACAGACTTGCAACACTTGCCAAGCGAAACTATGGACAGCTAAAGCCAAAAAAGGAAACAAGAAAGTAACAAAAGAAGATTTATTTACTATGTGTTGTATGAATGGAACGGTTAAATCATCAAACATGGAAAAACCTCCTGAATCATTGTTGAAACTCTATACATCAAACGATGAAACAAGAAAGCATTTTCATCATCATATAAGAAAATACAACATGATGTTTAGTTTCACATCGATGGGTGGAAAAGTTGACAAGTCAATAAACAATGGACAAGGCCCATTCATTTATAGAATGCATGGCCAAAACTACCATGTAATAGGAAGTCTCATACCAAAAGAAGACCAAATTCCAAAATTTGCACAATTATATATCTTCGACACTGACAATGAAATAGACAACAAATATGCCGCATTGAGGTAAGCATTTCTTCCATATATTAAATTTTATATTTCATCGTTTTCTTTAATGAAATCATATATATTTTAAACAGCTCTAAAAGCAAGAAGAGGCAAAAAATAATTAAGAAGAAAGATCGTGAAATTGCTATTGAAATTAAAAAAATCTTGGATGGCGAAAATCCTTTAGTCAAAGATTTTAGAATGATTGGAGACCGAATAGGAAACAAAACTGGAAATGTTAAATTAAGGTTAGTAGAGAAGCGAGAAAAAGATGGTAGAAAATACAATCTTCCTACTGCAAGTGAAGCGGCTGCTATCGTAATTGGTGATTTAGATGATTCTGGACGTACAAGGGATATTATTCTACAAACAAAAGAAGGAACATTCAACCGTATAAACGAACTTCACCCATTATATTTACCATTACAATATCCTTTGCTTTTCCCCTATGCTGATGATGGTTATCGAAGCGATATATTTCTATGAGGAGTAGAGATGGAATCAGAAACCGGGAGATGGAGACTCTCAATAAGAGAGTGGTTTGCTTATAGAATGCAACAAAGAGACACGGAGACCTCATTGATCCTTATGGCAGGCCGTCTTTACCAACAATTCTTAGTGGATGCATACACAATGGTAGAGAATGAAAGGCTTAGTTTCTACCGCCACAACCAAAAAAAACTACGAATAGCCACAGTCAGTAACCTAAATAAATCTTTAAACGAAGGAAACTCAGACGCTTCCAAAACAGGAAACCGTGTAGTTCTACCATTTTCATATACAGGAGGCACAAGATACAAGAATCAAAATTATCTGGATGCCATGGCTCTTTGCAAAACTTATGGATACCCAGATCTTTTTATTACTTTCACCTGCAACACAAAATGGCCAGAGATAAATAGATTCATGAAAGAATATAATCTAGCAGCTGAAGATAGGCCGGATGTGCTATCAAGAGTTTTCAAAGCAAAGCTTGATATACTAATAAAGAATTTGCGAGAAAAGCATATACTTGGACGTGTTAAAGGAGGTAATTGAAACAAATATATATCTCTTGATACTAAAGTATCCTATATAATATCTAACCATTACTCTTATATTTTCAGTGGTGTACACAATTGAATTCCAAAAGAGAGGACTTCCTCACGCACATATATGCCTGTTCTTTAGTAAAGAATCAAAACTACCAAATCCTGAAGACATAGATCGCGTGATCTCAGCAGAATTACCAGATAAACAAGAAGATCCAGAATTATATAAGCTGGTATCTGAACTCATGATGCACGGGCCATGTGGACCCTACAATACGAAATCACCTTGCATGAAGAAAAACGTCTGCTCAAAGAAATTCCCAAGAGATTACACGGAAAGAACATACATAAACGAAGATGGATATCCCGTTTATAAAAGATCAAATAATGGCCGAACAGTGGTAAAAAACAAAGTCCATTTGGACAACAGGTAATATAAAAAACAATTAAATATAAATTTAATACAACCAAAAAATGAATAACAAAATACATGCATTAGTCTGAATATAATTATCTTATTGCAGGTTCGTTGTTGGCCACAATCCAATTCTTATGAAGAAATTTCAAGCTCACATGAATGTAAAATGGTGCAATCAAGCGGCTTCTATCAAGTATTTGTTTAAATACATACATAAAGGACAAGATAGAATAACTGCAACAATTGAAGAATCAACAGATGATTCAGGTAACAACTATGAACACAAGACAAAAAACAAAGACGAAATCAAGGAATATTATGACTGTCGTTACATATCAGCATGTGAAGCGGCGTGGAGACTTTTGAAATTCCCTATACACTACCAATATCCTAACGTTGAAAGGTTATCGTTCCATCTACCTGGTGAACAACCTGTTGTGTATGAGGATGATGAAATTGTAGATGAAGTACTGTCAAAACCTTCAATAGCCAATTCTCAGTTCTTGAAGTGGATGGAGCGAAACAAACATGATAAAAAAGCACAAAAATTGACATATGTGGAATTCCCATCAAAGTATGTATGGAATAGAAAAGACAAAGTTTGGACACCAAGAAAAAGGGGCTCGGCAGTAGGCCGAATCAATTACGTTCCAGCAAGTCTTGGTGAAATCTACTACCTAAGAATATTGTTGAACGAATGTGATGTAATAAGCTAAACTAAAACTATTTTATGTTACTCCACTAATATCTGAACCTAATTCAAGCTTATGATCTCTAAATTCCAACTGATATGAAAATTAGAACTGTTTTAAATTGATTTTGACTATTTAGCCTTCCTAAATGAAAAGCAATAACTGATTCGATGCAAATTATCCTAAATCAAGCTATATCAACAAGACTTATCCCAAATCTAAACCTCCAACACAATTTAACTACTAATACCAATCAGTCCTTAAGAAATATAAAATGTAAATTTTACCTAACAACTAACTTAAGTACTGCAACCTAAAGCTTAATCCAACTCTAACTAACTTAAATGAGTACTTCCACTCCCATTCTCCTTCAACTCAACCGCATTCAACGCGTCAAAAACCACATTCGACTCATCCCCTTTCTTATCCTTGACAACAACACTATTGTTATAATTAACTTTCGTACTAAAACCACTACTCGCAACAATAATTTTTTTATTATTCTTCTTCTTTTCTATCACCATTAACTTAACAACCTAATCTAACGCCTCCCTGCTCCATTCAGTTAAAAACAAACTAATAAAAAAAAAGATAAATACAAGAATTGAGAGTCTTTAGGAATAATTAAAAAGTAGAGTTTGTTCAAAACAATAATTACACAAACCAAACGTTTTCTACAAATTCTACACACACTTGGACTTGGATATGTAAGGCTTTTTTAAATAATTTATTTAAAATTGGGTAACCATGTGGATTTTAATAAACCAAAAACACATATTGTATTAGAAGTATATTAGGATTTGTTTTATATAATAAAAGTCTATATAAAGGTTATTATAAACCAAAAACATACTCCATAAATCGATAATCAAAAACATAGAAAACAAAAAGCGACACATTGAAAACTCACCACTAGATAATACCGCCAAAAAAAGAAGGGAACAAGATTCCTGGAACAGCAATAACATAAAAAGTAAGAAACCAATAGACTTTATATTCGGAATTGTAAGATTCACAACCTTCAAATCTATTCATCTGATCTTCTGTTAGATGCAGGAACTAAGCAATATCAATACTGGACAACAGACTTGCAGCGTAGGTTCATCAACGCGGTGGTCTAACTAGGAGGCTCAAAAGGTAAGTTATTCATATATACTAACATATATATATATATATATATATATATATATATATATATATATATATATATATATATATACACATATATATATATCAGTTTATGCTTAAAAAAAACAACCGCACAAACATGAGTGTAATCTACTCCAAATAATTATTTGTAGCGGCAACTGCTGCCAAGATATCTAGACTTATGAATGTGGAGCGTCTTACAAATACTCAAATATATAACCACCTTCAGGTACGTTGTATATGAACTACTTACTTAGCATTTTACATACATTAACTTTAAGTTCATCCTAATAGTTTATATTCCTAAACTTTTATGTATGTGTTACCAAAATAACAAAGAAATTTAGACGTCAAACCACAAAAGTTGATACATGTGTGGAAGAAAACTTACAACCATCTTTTATTGATACTGCTGATTGGACCCAAGATATGCTTTATTATTTCAAAGAAAGATGGGAGAAAAAAAACATTTAGAAAACACAAATGTATGTGAAGTTAGCATACTTAAAAAATCAAGTGTACGTGAAGTTACTATTCTTGAAACAAAAACAATTCCTCAAAGAAGAATACACAAGAAGAGGAAAAAACCAGAAACGGATCATTCTAATGATACCTTTGGTAAGCTCAATATATTTATATCTATTATGATTTTAGACTTATTTTAACAAACCTTTCAACATTTACATATACCTTGCAATACATAGACACAATTTTCAATGAAGAACACCTTCATGAAGTCCCAGTGATGGCATTAATCGACTACAAGAGAGCTTACGAGACAGGTAAACACACATACTGATAATACTCTAACAGTCATATTTTAATCGCAATACTAATAAATGTCTTCAAAATACAGAAATCTCCGAAGAATAAAAAACAAACGGTATTTCAAAAGGTACGCAATTAATTTTACATTAGAACATACACAGGACTTCTATTTTCTAAAAATGTTGATACAAAAGTTGGACGTTCCTTGTTTGGAGCTCCGGCTCTCGTACCAATTGAGAATCGTTGCTTGAGACCTGCGCACTAAGAGATAGAAAACACCGTTAGGCTTACCGTGGGATTGTCTCCCACGATTATCCTCCGGCGTGAGAGTAAGTAATCGGTTTAGGGTTTTAGGAGAGTAGGGTTTGTAGATCGTACCTTTAACGGGGGATGTGATTCCATTTATATACGCAAGGAATCCTTGTTGGTTCCGTGTTCCTCAACCTTCGGCGTATCCCGCCTAAATCGGTTGGGGAATCATTATCTCCAAACATTAGAGATATCCAATATCTATTCCGTAAATAGCTTTGGGTTTGGGCATTCGTGAGCCCAAACACTGATCGGCGTGGCCCAGTCCGTGCTGGGCCGTGTTGGGCTTGTTAGTATTGGACCTTGGTCGGGTTCGTGACCCGAATCTAGACCATACGTCATCATGTCCCCCCAGTCTAGTATGCGTAGTGACGAACTGCGTATGCTTGACTAATAATCCATAATCAGGAAAAAACTACGAAGCGTAGCCAATAAGCCATAAAAAGATACCCATCAGTACATTTGATCGGGACATTGGATTAAAAAATGAACGCCTCGGAATTCAAGGGAAAGTTACTGCACCCATGTCCCATCAAGGGATCTCAACCACACATTGAGAGTTGGTGGGGTCCACGTGTCACTCATCGCGTGGATGAGGGAAGTTATATAACCCTTCACTTCACTTTCACAGCAATTCTCACAGTAAAAAGAAAACACAATCCGCCATTGTTCAAGAACACTTGCAGTTGCAATTCAGAAACAAACATACGTCAAAGGTAGCCGCATAACGACGTCCTCTATGATTCCTTCAAAGATACATGTTATGCAATGGGATTGTTGCAAGACGATAAAGAGTACATAGAATGTATCAAAGAAACAAACAGGTTCGCCTCCGGAGTATTCTGTAGAACGGTGTTTGTAATGCTACTCACAGAAAACACATTATCAAAACCGAGACATGTTTGGGAACAAACATGCTACGAGCTGTCAGATGACATCCAAACACTACGAAGACAAGAGCTAAACATGCCAAGTAAGTACTTAAAATACATGAATTATTTAAATGCAAAAACAAATGTATAACTAAAATTTTGTTATTAGATTTGGTGATGCAACGTGAACGAATCCTAAACTTTGCTTTAGAAAAGATCGAGGAAGAGCTTCAGCGCAGAGGCTCAACACTAAAAAACTATCCCGAAATGCCATTCCCAGATTTGACAAACAAAGAAGATGCGGGAAACGTGTTCATAGAAGATGAGCTAAACTACAATACAACAGACCTAAAAAAAGAACATGACCACCTGTATTCAAAGATGACAGATGAGCAAAAAGGTGTTTATAATACAATCATTGAAGCAACAAATTCTAGAAAAGGCGGTACTTTCTTTCTATACGGTTATGGAGGAACAGGTAAAACATTCGTATGGAACACATTATCTTCAGCAATAAGAAGTAAAGGAGAAATTGTGCTAAACGTCGCATCAAGTGGAATAGCAGCGTTGCTACTACCAAAAGGAATAACGACACATTCAAGATTCAAAATACCAATCAATCTAACTGAAGATTCTTTTTGCAACATACCGAATGATAGCCCACTAGCAGGTTTAATGAGAAAAGTAAAGTTGATTATCTGGGACGAAGCACCAATGACACATAAGCATGCATTCGAAGCTCTTGATAGAACATTACGAGATATAATTCCAACTGCAAGCCACAAACCTTTCGGAGGAAAAACAATAGTTTTTGGAGGCGACTTCCGCCAAGTTTTGCCGTTCATTGTAAAAGGTACAAGAGAAGAGATAGTAAATGCATCAATCAACCACTCATATATCTGGGATGATAGTACTATTTTGAAGTTAACTACTAACATGCGCTTAAAATCAGCAACAACCGAAAAGGATTCAAAACAAATCGAAGAATTTGCAGAATGGATTTTGAAAGTAGGCGAAGGACAAATTGGGCCTGAGAACGATGGAGAAGTAGAAATAGAAATTCCAGACGATATGTTGATCAAACCAAATGGAGATCCGCTCGAAGCAATGTTATCATCAATATATCCAAATATTCAAGAAAACATTGGGAGAAAAGAGTACTTTTAAAACAAAGCAATCTTGGTTCCAACAAATGAGGAGGTGGATCTGATAAATGACCAAATGTTGAAGAAAATTCAAGGAGAAGAAAAAGTATATTACAGTTCAGACACTGTTTGTCCAACTGAGATAAATAGCAATTTTGATGAATCCATATATGCTCCGGAGCTTTTAAATTCTTTCAAAATATCAGGCCTTCCAAATCACATCCTAAAACTGAAAAAAGGAGTTCCCATAATGCTTCTTCGAAACATAGACCAGCAAAATGGGTTGTGCAACGGAACTCGCTTAATTGTCACATGCCTAGATGAACATGTTATCGAGGCAAGGATAATATCTGGAACGCACATCGGGAAAATGACTTATATACCAAGATTGCAATTAATGCCTTCAGATAAACGAGTTCCATTTAAGTTCAATAGAAGACAATTCCCATTAAGTGTTTGCTTTGCAATGACAATCAACAAAAGCCAAGTACAATCTCTAGCGGAAGTAGGACTGTACTTGCGAAAACCAGTTTTCACGCATGGCCAATTATATGTAGCGCTATCAAGAGTAACAACGAAAAAGGGCCTGAAGATCATAGCCTGCGACAAGGACGGAAAACCAACAAACTTCACAACCAATGTCGTATACAAAGAAGTTCTGCAGAGGGTTCATATCAATTGACATCATTTACTTTACATCATGACCTTTATGATTATCTCTTGATTATCAGTTTACATCATTATGACAAACAATGGATTATATTTTCAAAAGTTTTAGCTTACAACATCTTTTGTGTATACCTTTTTCCACTGAAATTAGATTTAAAACCTCCAATTCTTATGATTGAAAGATGAGTATTTGTTGAATCTGAAATAACATATGCGCAAAAGTTTTACGGCGCAAGCAAATCCAAAGGTGTAGGATGCACAAACCTTTTACCACAAACACATAAGGCAAACAAATAAATCAACACATTTTCAATTAAGTTAGGATCTGTTAAGTTTAAACACATTATTATTCCATCGGTGTTTCGATCACTCAGCTACAAATATGCAAAATAAACCGTACTTTAGATATGGCGGCTACACCAATTATAGGGGTTATTATGAATGCTTACTGAAATATAGTTTACATTAAATAACCTCACAAATACACATATTGTAAAACAAAAATGCATAGCAGAAAAATTAAACTTGACAAAATAACTCAAAATATTGATAATGACTTAAGACTATAGAACAAAATATATCCGTTTTAGAGCAAATAAACATCTAAAAATATACACTAAAGGCAGACACGGTTAGACCAGTTTTACGCAATTTTACCCATATAGTCTAATCCTATCTAACAGCTACTAAGGAACCTAATAAGCAAAAAGAAAAGGGCTAATGGTTAAAAAAAGTACTAAACTTGTCACCCTTTCTTCTTCAGGGTAGCGAACAAAATTTTTTATTTTTGAGGGTATTATACTTTCAAATTCATCCTCTTTAGGGTATTTTGCAAAAAAGTTGGACATTTTTGCCCCTCTTACCCACAAGAGCAAATGATGGCAAGTATGATACTTTTTTTTTATCATTTGCCCTAGTTTTTTATTATGTTAAATTTTGGATATGTATTAAGATAATTTATTTAATGATTTATAATTGTGTTAAATCTATGATAAAAATGTTTTGTTTTAAGTTTACACTATTTACTTATTAAGATAATTTAGTTCCACCAGCCACTTCCATTTACAAAGGACATGTACTTCTCAATTGAAAAATGGAATTTTAAGAATAAATAATGTACTAGCCGTACGGAAAACGTGTTTTGGCTAAGAAAACGAAATAAGAATTAACAAGGGTAACGTATTTGTGATAGGGAAACGAATGTATTTTGGCCAGAATTTGATCGGCGACGATCAAACTCAATAGGTTTATGGGTTAAGATGCCGGAATTGACTGCTTTGATACCAGTTGATATACTCTTACAGGAATCAACGAGATTCAAATAAGACTATAACTAACCAAAAACACAAACAATAAGAATTGAGCTCAAGAATTAGTTAATGGGATTTGTTATGGCTTACTGACTTGTAGAAGTTTATTACAAGAGAGAATTACAAAATCAAAACCGCTTACAAATGTGAAATGAATTGTGTTATATACAAATGAAATGATGAAATGGCTGTAACGGCTTTTCCCGCCTAAATGGTAAGGGTTAAAACTGCTTATTTGAACCTCACACGTGCCATGCACGCGTATACTTATTTAAACTCATATCATGTTGCAAACCACTAAAGTTTTTAAGGACCAACACCTTTACTCCTTTACTAAGAATTAATTCAA
Organism: Chrysanthemum makinoi; assembly: GCA_910596185.1. Taxonomy (NCBI): domain Eukaryota; kingdom Viridiplantae; phylum Streptophyta; class Magnoliopsida; order Asterales; family Asteraceae; genus Chrysanthemum; species Chrysanthemum makinoi. The sequence continues at coordinate 148,665,145 of OU343224.1, read as the reverse complement.
GGCATTTGTTAATAATTTTCGTGTGCACGATTGTCTAGACTTTTAAAGAGTTTGAACGTAAATAGTGTAAACTTAAAACAAAACATTTTTATCATAGATTTAACACAATTATAAATCATTAAATAAATTATCTTAATACATATCCAAAATTTAACATAATAAAAAACTAGGGCAAATGATAAAAAAAAAAAGTATCATACTTGCCATCATTTGCTCTTGTGGGTAAGAGGGGCAAAAATGTCCAACTTTTTTGCAAAATACCCTAAAGAGGATGAATTTGAAAGTATAATACCCTCAAAAATAAAAAATTTTGTTCGCTACCCTGAAGAAGAAAGGGTGGTAAGTTTAGTACTTTTTTTAACCATTACGCTAAAAGCTTACAAACGAACCTAAGCTACTGATCATACTAAAAAATCCCAAAGGAGGGGCTTTTAAGCTAATTTAAAAGCACTCTACCAACTCTAAAATCCTAAATAACCCAAGAACAGAAAAAACGCATATATCTAAGATTCTAAAAAACTAAATCTGACCAACTTTGAAGCTTATATCAAGCTTTTAAATGGCTGCTAAAGATGTCTGCTCTCAGATTCAATGGACATTGACGTGCTACTATTGAGAGCAAATAAATTAAAAGAAGTAGCTGCAACACTAAAATACACAATAACTTAGCGGACAAAAGAAACATTACAACAAAGTTGCAACAACAACTTTTTCAAATTTATTAATACAAGTGACTAGGTGAGTATACATTAGGCAAAACAAGTGAAATATCAAATGTGCCATTCATTAGAACTTAGAAGCTACATAATACAGTAGGCAATTTGCATCTAATCCACAAAACCTAAGGCTTTAATACATAGGCAATTTACAATCAACAAACTAAGCCTTAATCACAAAAGAAAGATATCACAGTAGGAAATTATGCATTTGTTTACCATTCATATTGCAAATGGAATGGATAAATTGATATGTGCTTTTTAAATTGTCAAGTAGGCAAATTTTAGATACACATTATGAAAGAAAACTAATAACATCTTTTTAAATTGTCAAGTAGGCAAATTTTACTATCTCAGGAGTTACTTGAAACATCATCTTTTTGGAAAAATAACATAAACAACTTTTGATCACAGGAGATATGAAATGGGCACACAACTAATGCAAATAAGCACTTGAAATAAGCTAAAAGCTAACTATAAGCTACCATAAGCTACCTAAGGCTCAAAATGACCTACACTAACCAAAACTAAGCTAATGCAGCTGATATGGGTCAAATAAGCTCAAGCAAAAGGCATTTAAGAACTAAATCAGATTCTAGCTCTAAAATCCAAAAGGCCCTACTGCAAAGAACTTTAAGCTCAAATTCAGCTTATTTAGGAAAATCCTAAAAATAAACTAAAAATACCATGTTGAGCACAACCAACAAGAGTGCTTATCTCCAAAATTTAAATATATTTGAACCACAAATGAAACCATTAAAAATCCACAAAGTTTTGCAAAAACCAATATTTTAACTTTTGACTTTAAGACAGATTTGACAAAAGTTGACTAATGTGAGATTTAAATCACCTAGACCATATTCTAAATGTTGTTTTGAGATGAAAATAGATCAAATCATGCAATCCTATATGAATTTATATCTAAAATGAAAGTTATGCTTAATCCTAACTTAACATATATGAAATGAGAACAGATTTATGAAACTTTTGACTTCTGGTGATAGCATATGCAAATCAATGATCTAATTGAGTCTAAATTACCTAGATTGAACTTACACAACTGACATAGACCTCTGAATAAGCATCTAACTCATATTTGCTATAAAATCCAAACACTACTTATATGAACTGATTGCAATTTGAGCATTACTATCCTATGGGGACAGTTGACCAATTAAAGTATTAGCTGTAACCTGTTTACACAATCAGTATATTATCGGGGTGTTTTGATTGAGGGTATGGGTTTCATAGTATTTAGATATATAACCAAAACTATATGCAATCAAATAACATATGATTGATTTTGGTACAGCAACAAAGAAGTTAGTATCAATTTAGGAACGAATCAAAAGAATTCAACCCGTTAGACCAGTTGATGAAATAAAGTATAACCCAAATCGATCCATTTTTAACCAATGAGATGAAATTGTAATCCGTAGCTAAGGTTATTCCATACACACATTAAAATTTTATAATTGATACCAACCAATGAAACTACTCAACTTACTAAATTGAAGCTAACTAAAACTAATTTGAAAACTTAAAATGGGTAAAAATTGTTTTGACATTGGGTTATCCACAAACCCAAACACCTCTTTAAGTCAGAAATTGGTTTAGCGTTGGATTTAAACGCACGTTTGGCTAACACTGAAACACAACTTACACTACTGCTGTTTCAAACAAATAGATTAAACCAATTAAAAATTTTCATAAACCAAAAACATAAAAATAATCCATTCATTCAATAAAAACCAAATAACTTTCGTCCACTATAACATAACAAAAAAACCAATAATCTAAAACCAAAACAAATAAACCAAAGCAAATAGACTAAAACATGTTCAGGCCTTTTCAACATCATCATCCAAGTCTATCACAGCTGAATACCATTCAACGTCATCGCCTAACACCAAAAAATAAGTCTCAATTGCAACTCCATTAAAGTCAAAAACAGTAACATTGAATCTGAACCCTCCTGCATGACAAAAAACCATTCTTTGCCCTTCAGTAACATTCTCCTTTTCAAGAAAATCTGCCCAATTACTCCCACAAAATCCACGAGCTTCATCTCCAATAAAGTGAAGCTTCACATCATGCTTTTCAATCCCCTCAAAATCAAGCGAATCACGCTTCTTCAATCCATTAAAATACCTTTTAGGTAATATCTGTAACACAAAAAAGAAAATAATAATCAAATAATCAATAAAAAAAAAAAAAAAAAAAAAAACAATTTACCTGCACATGTTTACTTTGCAAAGACGCGTATGTGAGACATACAGGAGCATATCTCAAAAAATTATAAACCCTCGAAGTAGGCATGCCCTCTAAATTGTATTCAGAAACATACAACAGACTTCGCCTACTCGAAGCTAAATAGTGAACATGCCAACCAACCTGAATACCTTTAGCATTCACATAATGATTCCAAGCTCTACCAAATACCAACGCAAACGACGCGTTGATATACCTTACACAAACATAATAAACACGATCAGCAGTACGTACACACAACTTCTTATGTTTCTTTCCTTTAGCAAACCTTAACAAACCACCAGGAACAATCTGTTTAAAAAAAACAAAAGGTAAAATTAACAATACCACATATATATTAAAGAATTATAGACAATACTACAGATTAGAAGCATACACCATTCCGCCATCAACTCTATTCCTAAATTCACATAGAAACTCCATCTTGCACAATAAAAAGAAGAACAAAAAAAACCAGATAACACAAACGCAGATAATAAAACGTGTAAAAATTAAAAGAATCAAACGTCTTATATAGACATGACTAACTCAACACAATCCTTATACAATAACAATACAAACACTAATTAAACAATATCCAAATCTAAGTCCATATCCAATAAAAAAAATTATTGCAAACATCATATCTTAATTAAACTATGTTAACAATAAAAAACATAATCATAATCTTATACAAACTTATCAACAAAAAAATTACTACAAATAACAGGGACTAATAAAAAACTTACAAACAAAACCCCCAAAGAAGCAAAACGTTTTATCATTCGAAAACCACAATACAGCTGTTACTAAAGGGAGAAAAAACGGGATCATTATCTCAAACTAACTTACCTATATAAAAATAAATCAAAAATAAGATTTAATAAACAAAAAAGATCAACTTTCTGGAAGGTTGGGTTTTCTATACAAGTCAAAACTAATACGTGAACCAAAGGAATAAATACTACCTATCTACTTTTTTATATAATATAAAAGTAACTTTAATGGTATATAGTTAAATTAAAAATACAACACATAATTCAAGTACAACAACAAAACTACATGCATGGGTGGCTTATATATCCTTAACAACACCAATTACAACTATAAACCTAACCATAAAAAAACCTACAAACTCAACAACAATGGAAGCTCAATCAACCCACACCAAAAAAAACAAACACCGACCTAACCAACGCATAAAATCAAACACATCAAAATTTCATTGTCTTAAAGAGCTAAAACCATATTCAAACACCTCCTACACAATAAAAGTAAAATCCATACGCATATGGAAAACATACTACACAGAAGCACCATCAAAAGCCAACGAAATCAACGCGAAGATATGGGGTGAACCGGTCTTAAACTACAATATAAATATGATCTTAATGGACGAACAGGTATGCATTTAAATTTATATTACTAATGAATTCCAAATAACATGATTTACTTTGCTTTTAATCACCGCTCACACAAAATTATAGGGTACAAAAATCCATGTGTGCGCAAATTACTATACTATATTCAATACGACATCTCATAAACCAATAAAAGAAGGTGCTCAACTTATTATAAGCGACTTTAACTGTGTGCCCAACAAAGCGTCAATCAGGCTAACAGAGCACGACGCCAAAATATACTTCAAGAAAGATACTTGTGTTACAGTTACAAACGACTTCAACAGCGAAAGTGACGGTTTTGAGTTTGTTTCCTTTGAGACAATTATCAACAACCAAATAAGCAAGGCTCAAGCTTTTGGTAATTTATAATAAAAAGTGACATCAATCTTTAAAAACCAACAAAAACTAACATGGAATTCAATTTGCAGATGTAATTGGGCAAATAGTATCGAACAAGAAACTCACACAAGTCAACGTGGAACAGAAACCAACAAGTCTTATTGAATATGACCTCCAAAATACAAGGTACGTGATCACCACTTATGAAGTATTGCTATTTGCTTCGCTAACATTTCCATTTATTTATAACAGCGGCCAGAAGATACAATGTGTTTTATGGGAAGAAGATGTTGATGCTTTACAAGAATACATCGACAAAAACATCACAACAACCGATCCGATCGTCATGATTCTTCAACTAGCCAAAATTAACATATGGGAAAGTAAAACTTCCTCCTCTCATGTACATTTTAAAACTAAAGGTAATTTGCATACACTAATCTATTACTGAACAATATCATACATGCAGACAAACAACAAGTATCAAGCATCAACAAGGCATCGAAGATTTATATTAATGACAACAATAAACACATATCTGTCTTCAAAGAAAGGTAAGAACAATATAACATAAAGATAACAAAATTTTACACTATGATAATCTTTAATTGTCTTATTGCAGATTACAAAACAACATATCCAATGGAAAATGCGAAGAACCTGAAATAAACCTAACAACCACCTTCAATGCAAACACACAAGAAAAGGTATCAACAACTAGCGATAAGGCATGTTAGAACAAAAACAACCTCACAATAATTTTGAAAAAGTAGATTCAAATCATATAATAAATTATTCCATTACTCTATCTCTGCAGATGACAAACAAAAGAAACCTGCAAAAAAAAGATGGTTATAACACAACTGATATCATAATAATCGAAGATTCAGAAGATGAAAATGAAGAAAGTGCGGAAGAATCTGCTTCAAAAGTTTCCCAAACCAAAAAAAGACACAATTCTAATGTTGTAGATGTTGATGTTGAAGATTTAAAGACAAAGACGAAACAACAAAAAACAAATGTTGATATACACAATACCATAACGGAAAACGAATGGCTAAATGATTGGGAATCCGCAAATTCAGAATTTACAGAATATTATGAAGATGACGACTGCTACTGCCCAGTGTGTTAAGGGACATGTCAATGCATACCTGAGGAATATACTTGCTCAAGACATTAATTAGGAAATTTTAGTATGAATTGTTTTAGGCTAATAATGGCTACTGCCAAATGTGTCAAGGGACATGTCAATGCATACCTGACACATGTACTTGCTCAAGACATTAATTAGGAAATTTTAGTATGAATTCTTTTAGGCTAATACTGGTTATGTTATACTTCATATATAATTTATTCCAACATAACAATAAATTATTACTATAAATTATGTTCTGTTTTAACAAATGGTAAAGTTTTATTCATACACGTTCACACAACATATATACAATAAATTATTACTATAAATTCTGTTCTGTTTTAACAAATGGTAAATTTTTATTCATACACATTCACACAATATAAATACATTAAAAACAGAAAAAATTACACAACCCTTTTTAAATAGCCCCGTGCGTGCACGGGTATTATAACTAGTAATTAAATATAAACGTTATATTTTTTTATTTATTAAACGAAATAACTAACGAACGTTAAGTAATTAATGTAATGGACTAACGGGCGTTAAAGGTATTTGGAAAAGGACTTAATTGCAAAGTTTGGGAAGGTTCCGGAATCCCTTTGGGGAGTCCAAACCGATCGGCCAAGGAGAGCAAACAAGGAAAGAAAAACCAACTTGTTCACCAAGTTTAGTTGGGTATATAAACAAAGCTAGGGGTTTTATTTTTCCATCTCTTGTGCTCATTAGCTAAACCCTAAAAATTGTTTTGTGTGTTTTTCTTCTCCAAACCGGTCGAACACCTTTGTGGGTGTCGATCCACACTTTTTCCACAAACCAAGTTATTTGTTTGATAAAAACTAGCATTACTTTAATTCGGTTTAGTACGTGTGTACAAGAACATAGTAATAACATACTTTTGTTATTATCTTGGATTGAATTACAAAAAGGTAAGGGGTAATTCACATAATCCTATAAACCCTAATTAGGGTTCATCCAATTGCTAGTTTGTGGATTTGATTCTTGTTCGGCTAGAATCAAGTAAGGTACGCATATTCTTCTTATGTTAATTAATTATTCGTTAATCTTTCCTATACGCTTCCGCATGTGTACTTGGTGTTTATTGTTTATATTTATGATTTGTCATGTTATATAATTCCAACATTTACTTGCTTCAAACACTCTAGACACATTAGCTATTGGTGACATGGGACGAGGTGATTGTGTTGGTGTTGGCATATTATGTGTCACCCTATCACGTTTCATTCCTCAACGAACAGCTCTTCCTCTGCTACCATAGTACTCAGACCCCCCTCGAAACCTGTTGTCATGAGGTAAAAAAACATGCACTAATTTAGTATGCAATAGTTGTTATTGCCCAAGATTTGTATGTTTTTCGAGTTTTTTATGTTACGTAGAAATGGGGTTTACACTCGGTCTGTTAATCCCGAGAAGGTAAGTTTGAGTTACTTATCTTCTTTAATTCAGAATTCTTATATAGTTCAGTAATTGATCGCAATTATATTCTTTGTGCAAAAACTTAAGGCATACGGAGTTTGATTTTGTTAAGAATAAACTTGCGAAAGGATCGTATTTAATTCTAAAAGAAATTGACATTAGTTTGTTCATTTGATTTACTGTGCAAGTGTTCCTATAACAACAATATTGGCCCGTATGATATGACTTAGGTGCAATTTGGATTTGGTGTATGTGTTCCTAAGACTCCCATGAGATCTCGCAACCTATAAAGGTGACTCATAGTCATAATAGTTATGATATAAGTGACCATAGAAGACAATTAGGATTCTTTAACGGGCAACAATATTTTGCTGAAAGAATCTCTCAATCAAAGATATTTAGTACTCGTAGTTTTTAGTAATTGTTGTCTTTTTTATATGTTAAAATCATTGTTGCAAAATACTGCATTGTAGGGATCAGCACGGTACCGGTCCCGTACCGATCACGTACCGAATTAGTGTATCGATTTTTTCCCGAGCATAAATTAGTGGTACCGGTACCGTACCGAACGGGATTCGGATACCGGTACCGGGAAATCGGGTTTTCCCCGCTTTTTTTTGGGAATTTCCCGATTTCGTACCGGTCCCCGTACCGAATTATCAGTTCAGTTCCGGGATTCGGTTCGAAATGCTCATCCCTACTGCATTGGAACTGTAATATTGTTATTGAGGGCCCGTTTGGTTTGGGGGGTTGTGATGGGTTTTGGGTTTGAAAGTTAAAAACATTTGTTTGTTTGTAATTTTAGGATTTTGGTTTAGATTCATACACAAAATATAAAGGGATGTACTAAAGAGGGGAGTTTGATGAGTTTTAGGATAAAAGTGTAGGACCATCTACTTTTTCACTCTAATTTTCTTTTAATTGTCCCATCAATATTAATATAATAATTTTTATTTTATATTTTAATATATAATATATCTTTAAATATTATTTTCTCTCTCCTAACTCAAATCCAAATCCAAATCCTAATTATAAACCCATCTACAAACCAAACAGGCCCTGGAAGTATACATAAATCTAGCCCATTGCCCTCTTCGTCAAAGAATATTACGATCCCATAGCATAAATGTCTCAAAACAATATATATTCATCATGGATATGTTATTTTAATTATGTGTTTGATACCACAAGTTTATTTGAAATAGGATCATACTAAATATTAGGTGCAATTATTCTAAACCAAAAACATAAACATTTTATGCTTCATACACTACTCCTATTTACTCCTATTTATCTTATAGCATTCAGATACACTATTTCACAATGACTAATGTATTATCACAAAAAGTTGAAAACCCAGTGTAACCCCATGTATTAAAATAGTCTTAAATCTTTGGCTCGAACGAAGTTGTAATCGATTTAATTGTTATATTGGATGTAACTTTAATGGATTATGACTTTTGCTAAGAAATTATTTTTATCCCATCCCAAAAGTATTCTTAATGATTGAAAACCCATGTATGAACGAGGTTTAAATTTGTCACACCCCAAAAATGGCGCAGCGGAATAGCATTCACGGGGTATGCATGACTTCATAGTAAAGAACACAAGGTGTCTAAATAGAGAAGTACTAAAAGTATTACATTAAAGATAATAGACATGAAATTGTACAAAGTCTAGAATCCAAACATAAGTCTCAAAGTCAAACTACATCCTAAGGAAATGTAATAATGCAACTCCACGGAATATAACCCGGGAGAGACTTGTCTTAAGTCTCGCTAAGCCAGGCCAACACTCAACCTTCTAGGCAACTTCAATAACACCTGAAAATAGATACTCGAAAACGTCAACATAAAGTTGGTGAGCTCGTAGGTTTAAAAGTAAAACCACCAAGCTGTGAATAATATAGAGTAGGACAATAGTGAGCATGATATACAAATATAAGCACTAACTGAAACCACGATGCATGCAACAACTGAACCTCACAAATGTCACGTGTACACGATTTCCAATAATCCCGATAGTACTATCAATGCTTCGGCTCCAAACGGAGTTAAACAGTTGCGCACAAATGAACACACAACAAGATCACACAGAAAAGCACATATTGCAATCAAACGCACATAATTATCCAAAAACACAAAAATAGTAGATCACATCATAAAAACAGTTTAAAATATCATTTGAGTACCATTTTCCTCCAAGGAAAATATTACCATTTTCCTCCAAGGAAAATATTAGAAAAAAGGGTTACGAAAACTCACCTCAAACAGAGTAATACGATGCAATCAAATGTGTGCACGAAAATCGAGGCGCGATAACTCTAACCGCAACCAAAATTAATAATATGTCTTAGGTCATGTAATGATGTTGTGTATGCAATTTTATGAAATGTTATATCACCCGTGCATGCATAAAGGTTTACTGGTTAAAATATAGTTACGTCGAAGTTTGCTACTAATAGTTTGTATTGTACATTTTAAAATATTTATCAAGTATATCTCGTAATTAAATTGTATTTACTTCATTAATAAATATTTTAAAGAAACTTCCGACTCGTCTATAAAGTATACATAAAATGCTACAACATTTATTTAGGTCTTTTTCTCTCATTTGGGCGTTAAAACACTCAAATGCTCGCAAAGTTCAAAAAAATATGCACATTATTAGTTGATATAAAAAGCTGTCAAAACTTATATAGTGTATATTTCGTCTAAAACTTTAACGAGCCGTGTCTTTTTCGTGATAACTCCATTTTAAATGTTCTATCTATCCTCGCGAAGGTATTTATATATACTATCGTATTTTAAAGTCTCGACTACGCGGTTTATAATTTGCAGCCATGTTTTGCATCGTAAATGTGTCTTCAGCAACTATGTCACTTATTAATTACTAATCTAATTCCAATAATTTCAACAACACTAGATCTAGCCTATACGTCTACACCTGAATCTCCCAAAATATATTTCGAGTCGCTCGAACCATAGTTAAATAAATAAAAGTAGAAAACTACAATAATTAAAGTTGTATATTTAAAGTTAATAAATCATGTTGTACAATAAAAGACAATCATTAAAAGACAATCATTTTAACCATAGTCGCTCGAACCCAAAGTTTACCCAAATAAGCTCTTAATTAAGTTGTATATTCAAGTGAAAACTCAACTTCTCTTCCCTTTTTCTTTGCCTACTGTCGAAACCACAAGCAGTAAACACAAGGAACTTTGATTGCTATTTTATTTTGTGATTGAATAAAATGAGCTAAGTCTTTATTTATAATTGAATCATGGTATGGGGTTTTGAATATAAAATGACTAAGAGCCCGTTTGGTTTGTGAACGGCTTTAGGATTTGTATTTGGATTAGGGGTTGGATTTGTATTAAATGATGAGAAAGAAAAATATAATTATTTAAGATTTTACTTGTTTTATAAAAAGATATAAATGTAAAAAAAAAAAAAATTAATTTAAAACATATTAATAAAAGGAAAGAGAGAGTGAGTCATGTAGGTCCACCTAATTTTATTAAAAAATAAAAGTTTATTATTTGCTAAAAGGTAAATGCAGACCTTCCCCTAAGGTTTTGCAGATGCGGAATAATAATCCATCAACCCCAATAAAAGGACCTACAAGAAGTAACCAAACACTTACTTTTTACCATCATCCCTAAACCTATTATGAAAAGACCCTAACCAAACGGACCCTAAAACTCTAGGTGTAATAATAATAATAAAAAAAAAATATGATGAAGCATGCTTTGTATGGTTGTTAGACGTTGGCAACACAAAAGAGACAAGGAAAAAAAAAGTCTTGTGTAAATGATAAACTAATAAATAGAGTAAGCTACATTTATTTTTTTAAAGGGGTTTGTCTAACATGTGCCCTAAGGCACATGTTAAGCACATAAAAAGGACACCCGGTCTTACAGAAAAGGACACAGGGATTCACAAAAAGTACAATTTTTGTGGATCCCTGTGTCCTTTTCTGTGGGACCGGGTGTACTTTTTATATGCTTAACATGTGCCCTTAGGGCACAAGTTAGAAAAATCCTTTTTAAAGAATAGAGGGTGTCGTTTGGTGGTTGTAGCAGACTCATGTCAAAGAAAAAAAAAAGAAAGTTGTACTACTTGTCTCCACATATGAATCTTGGATGAGATGTGATATAGATACTCTTCCTATGTTGTCATATCAGACGGTTTTGGTCAAACTGTATAACCCGTAATGCACACCGTATAAGCCAGCGATACACCCAATCATTAGATACCCTCTTTATGGGAGGGTGTGGATAACTTGTCCCATCTTAGATAAATCTTGGTCAACATTTTACACAATCTAGCTTTACTATTGGATCTAGGGGGCGGCTAAGTAAAATAAATAAATAAAGCATGTGTCAGTTTTATATAAAATGTATTTTGTGAGTGTATTGGGTATTAAAAATAGATATTGAGTATTGGTTTTGTGGTTAACGTTAAAGATGTATAATTAAGTGGGTTTAGTAAAAAAAAATTATAAAAGTGTAAGCAAATAATTTTTGTACTTTCGTAGTAACTTAGGGAATGAAAAAAAATGTATTAAAAATAATCATTAGGAGTGTCGGGTACATTGGGTGTTCATTTAAATTGTGAAAAAAAATATTTATTAAATAAATTAATCATACATAAATAAAAATGATGTAAAAAAAAGACACTGGACAAAACACGTGATTGTAGTTTTGATTTTCATTTTAAAAAAAAGGGGCATTTACATATATCCCCACATACACACTCATATTTACATATTTCCTCAAACAGTGCTTTAACATGCTTGTACATCATGCATAAAAAACTTGTATTTAGGAAAATATGTAAATATAGGTGTGTATGTGGGGATATATGAAAATCCCCCTAAAAAAAATGGTAAAAATTCGTCCCTAATACATTGCAGAACAATCGAAAATCCAAAATGGTTAGAATAATATGATTTGTAGCCCAAATTTCGGATAGTCAAAGTCCAAAAATAGGCTAAACAATAGACCAACACTCCCTACCCTAATTATTCGGTTATAAAATATGTATGAGTAACACTAACTCCTCCTAATCACAAGCCTCTTTTTTCCTATTCTTCTCTCAAACCTAACACAGGTAACCTTATCTACTCACCTTCATATCCAAAGATCGAAGGGTTTTGTATGTTTTGTCTTGTGTATGGACCCTTTGATCTTTCTACCCCCGAACAACCTACAAACACGGTCTCTTCTTGTTCAAAGTCAAGGCTTGAAGATCTTGTAAGAGGTTTAGGGTTGTTAACAACATACAAACACAAGTATAAGGCTTCAAGATGTTGTAAAAGGTTCAGGGTAGATAATTTTTTTGTTAACATCGTACTAACACGGTCTCTTTTTGTTCTTGTAAGAGGTTTAAGGTAATTGTTTTTTTTTTTGTGTTATTATTATTATTTTTTTAATTTACGAAACTAAGGAAGATTATAACAAATCTGTTATGATATTTCTTAATTGTTTTCGAATATTATTACGAAGCTAAGCTTCAAAAAGATCTATGATGGATGGTTATAATTTGTTATGATATTTCTTAATTATAAGCCGACCGACCAAGGGTCGGAGCGGTCCGGATTGCGGTGTTTTGGGTCAAACTTATTTTGAGCCAAACTTATTTTGGGCCTTTGTTTTTCTCCCAAAGAGCTGGAGAGTGAAAGGAAGGTTTTTGGAAAGCCCAAGAATTAACAAACACTCTTTTGGTTCAAGTTTAGGACACCATCCTATCACTACACGTGTCCTAATCCAACGGCTCACGCCCAAACCCAACCTTCACAAAACCCTAAAATCTTCATTTATATACACTCACAATCACAACCACAACCCTAAAATCCTAAAATCATCCTCTCACCATGTAAACCAATCATCCCTCCGTGACTCACTCGCCGCCAAATCCACCTCAATAAAAGACCTAGGTGACATCATCCGGAACCTCAAATCCTACCACGGGCCAAGATTCGAAATCGATGAAGCAGTGAGTTTGTTAAACGCTTTAAAGCTTGAAAAAATGGAGCTCAAGAATGAGCTTGAAGCGCTGCTTAGTGTTGAAAGTAATGGTTTCAACGGTACGAGTAAGGAGGCGTTTAGAAAGGCGGTGGAAAATGTTTGTGAGAGGAATTTGTTTTATTTTCTGACAGGCGTAGCTGGTTACTATGATTATGGTCCTCCTGGTGCTCAAATTGACAGGGAAGTCCTCGTCCTTTGGCGTCAGGTAGTTTATTATGTTAAATTTTACCGTCTTTGCTTTGATTTTTATATTAGTCGCTCATGATTTATACTAAATGTTAGCTGTTAGTTTGCCTTAATGTACAACTGCATTTATAAACTGTACAACTGCATTCATACTTAAACTAATCGCTAAAGTAACATAAACAAATAAAATCACTTAATGCGGTTGTACAGTTTATGAATGCAGTTGTACATTGTGGCAAACTAACAGCTAACATTTAGTATAAATCATGAGCAACTAATATAAAAATCAAAGCAAAGACTGTAAAATTTAACATAATAAACTACCTGACGCCAAAGGGCGAGGACTTCCCTGTCAATTTGAGCACCAGGAGGACCATAATCATAGTAACCAGCTACGCCTGTCGGAATATAAAACAAATTCCTCTCACAAACATTTTCCACCGCCTTTCTAAATTCCTCCTTACTCATACCGTTGAAACGATTACTTTCAACACTAAGTAGCGCTTCAAGCTCATTCTCGAGCTCCGTTTTTACAAGCTTTAAAGCGTTTAACAGACTCACCGCTTCATTGATTTCGAATTTTGGCGCATGGGAGGATTTAAGGTTCTGGATGACATAATTAAGATTTTAAGCTAACATCTGGAAACAAGAGTAGGGTTTTAAACTAATAGCTAAATGCGTCACTTAGTTTGTTATGAAAGTGTTTATTTTCGTTCAAATATGGGCAGAAGTCAATTTCATCATTGTTTATTGTTCAGGTTTAAATGTATGTAATATTTGTTTGACTATGAGAATTATTGATTTGGGGACAGATCACAACTCTTTATAACACACCGTCTCAGAAAAAAGAATTGTATTACTATTTGTGTATTATAGCTATTGGTAATACTACAAGATTTTAGTATTAATGTGTATATTTTAGTATTAGTGTTTGCAGTTTTTGAGCTTAATATTTGCATGATTTTTATTCCTCAGCACTTTGTAATGGAAGATGAGATGCTAGAAGCAGATTCTTTTCATTTAGTTCCTGAAGCGGTCTTAAAAGCTTCTGGGCACGTTGATAGGTTTACTGACATTATGGTTCAAGATGAGAAGACCGGAACTTGTTATAGAGCTGATCACTGGCTTAGAGATCATTGGATTGAGTGCGTTGGCATTTCTGACCGGGGTGATTATGATTTGCGTGCTCACTCTGATAGTATTCTGTTCACCTAATGCGGAATTTCTCTATGTTTATACTGTATTTTCTAACTAAGTTAAGATGCTTGTTTTCCTATTGAGGAGAAATGTGGCATTCCTCTTGTTGCTCGTGTGAAATTTGCAGAGCCTAAAGAAGTGGATGTAACTATTCTACTTCTGCTTGAGTTTGTTATTTAAAATTGAGCAAACTGCTAATGCGCGTTTTATTTGTAGAAACTGGTTATAAGGCCTAACAAGAAAGAGCTTGGCCCTGCATTTAAGCATGATCATACCTTTGTGGTTGAAGCACTTAAGGTAAAGCATCTTTACTTTTTAAACGTACCATCTGGTTTACACATCTACTTTTTTTACATTCGCTTGATACTATGCTTTTTGAAAAATTAGCCACACACCTGATATGGTAGTGTAAATATTGGCTGGCTTCATCCTGTTTATCAATGAAGTACTACTGAGATTGACATGAACAGCTGGAAACTAAATACATCTCGACTCTTCTTTTTGAATCTTGTTCTGTAGGCAATGACTGAAAAAGAGGCAATGAAAATGAAG
Source organism: Chrysanthemum makinoi (assembly GCA_910596185.1). Classification (NCBI taxonomy): domain Eukaryota; kingdom Viridiplantae; phylum Streptophyta; class Magnoliopsida; order Asterales; family Asteraceae; genus Chrysanthemum; species Chrysanthemum makinoi. Next base: position 148,649,893 of record OU343224.1, on the reverse strand, counting down.
GTTGCTTTTGAATCTGAAGAGGAGATTGAATTTGAAGTTTGCAAACTTAAGAAAACAATTACAATTAAAAAGAATATGGTATCCATTATTCAAGGAAAAAAAATGGAATATGTAAGATTCTTTTATGTAATTAAAGCATGCTCTTAACCAATGGAAAGACATCACACTTGATTGTCTTTATGAACACTGCTTCTACACGAGGCCCAACAAAAAAGGGGATAAACACCTGAATGTTTTCCGTTTTCTCCCTATTGTGGTCCCAATCAAGTGCGATGTCTTTCCATTGGTTAAGTACATGCTGTTAGAAGACGATTTTGCACGCATCACTAAATCTCTCAAAGAAGCCCGTATTTATCTCTATATTTTTAAAGGTGTTTATATGGGCCGAGTAGTTTGGGTTGGGTAATGGGTCAAAACAGTTGTTGAAGTTTACAAATTGATTCATTTTTACCTGTAGAAAGTAGCAAGTAGAATGTGAAAATGACTTTTATAGACAAACAAGGAATAATCTGACTGGTTATTATGCTGTTTCTTTATAGGTGCTTCAATAGGTCAAAAGTATGCAATGGCATATGAGTTCGGTGTTCCTTTTACAGTTACTGTTTCAGAAACATGTGTTACAATACGCGAGCGAGACAGCGGGATCTAATCCGTGTGAATGTGGATGAGGTGGTGGCGGCCGTGAAGAATTTAATCACTGAGGAAGCCACATGGGCTGATATTTCACAGAAATTATCCGAGGAGCGAGACAGCAAGGAACAAATCTTGAAGGAAATATCCGAGGGGCGTACCACATGGGCTGTGATATTTTTCAGATACTCTGCGGTGGAAACAAATCTTCCCGATTGTGTTAAAGACCCTGCGGTGGAAACGCTTTAGGTTGTTTTTGTTATTTTTATTGGGTACCAAATGTGATTGTGAGTTTGTTATTCTAAACAAATTTTCACCCATTTGACCAATGTAATCTGAATTGATGTATTCTGAACCTCAGTCTATGAGTTTTTATTAACAGAACCAATTTTGTTTCGCTTGTTCAGAAGTGGAATCTGAATTGATTCATATCACTTGTAACAGTTGAAAATGTTGCAACATCAAGAATGAATACTAGTTTGGTGAAAATGAATGGCTATTTAGTCTAAATACCAAACATAATATGAATCAAAAGAAAGATAAAAACATCAAAGCAAATCAAACACAATGTAGCTTGGACTTGTAGTAAATTCACACAGAATTTACAAAGCTACACATGAGCTTTAACCTGATACTGCTCGCTTTACAACACGGGCGTAAGCTTCTTTTGCCTGAGAAAGAGTCAACGTTTATGGAAGTGTCAAAATGGGCAAGTCGACTAGATTTGGTTGTGATCTAACAAGGATATACTATAGAGAGTACATACGTGCTAACTCTAAAATCACAAAATATACTCTTTCTACTTCTGGTCCACGTCGGATGGTTAATTGGTCATCAACTGCAATTTCTTACTCCAGCAGCCTGGGGCACATAAAAAGATATTGTAAGAACTAAGAACTAGACTTAGCTGATTTGCTTGTTTTAATGCATTGACAGGATCATCTCAGATTGATTTCAATGGGATATTGACTCAATGCCAAACACCCCTGCAGCTAATTTCTAAGATAAATACAGTAAATAATGTAAACCAATGGGCTTACTTCTTAAATGTGTCCACCAACTCATCCAAAACAGAACAATCCACGCCAGCAAGAAGCACCACATCATCATCACCCCGACCCAACCCAGGCCAGACCCACTCTCATCAATCCTCTCACCAACTCGAGGCACCTCATACAAAAACAAATCAAACGAAAACCTGCCTTGAGGAGTCAACATAGCCGCGTACAAAAACCTGCCGTTAGGACACATAAAAAAAATCAAACTTTTATGCAATATGAGTGTTAGAATATTGTTATTATACCATCAGTACTATCTCCTGAAATTCCTTGCCACTCAATTGTCCATCCACCACACTGATAACCAAGGTTATCGGCATGGGACACAACAACTAGTATCTTCGACGACTTCTTGGGAAGAGGCAACAATGGCTTCTTTGCAGATTTACCATTTTTCAATAGCACAAGTGTTTTTCTCATAGCTTCCGGGCAAGGTTCATGTGCTCCTATTCACATTCAAGTTTAAGCCGAAGAAAGATTACCTTCAAATTTTGATTCCTAGGCAACTAGTTATACAAAAACAAGAAAATTAAAAAGACCCGGGTTACCTGGCTTCCGAGGTACTTAGTCATGCTGTAATCAGCCAATGGGTGCTCAAATAGACCCATGGTGAACTTAAATCTTAGAATCCCCTCAACCACATCATCTACACGGCTCATGGAAATGAACTTATTCTTAACTATGGAAGTTAGACCATCAAAAAACTCGGTGTAGTTGTATGGTACCATGAACTGCATACAAGATATAACAACAAATTTAGGTTTTCTAATTTGTAAACAACCAAGAACAATAATAAAAAAAACAGACCATGTCAATGCTAGTGTTCATCCCGGTGGCAATCGAGTATGTATAGTTAGCATGTTTAGGAGTGGTGATCCTGTCAATCCCTTGCCAATCTGATATAACGAACCCCTGAAGTCAAAGTCAAACAAACTTTCATAAGCTGCTTGGTAAGTGTAAACATGAGACGCTACTGAGAAGAGGATTTTTAACTTGAATTTGAGCTTGTTCTTGAGGAAATCTGTGACAAGGTAATGGTTGGCGTGCATTTTGACTCCATTCGATCTAGAATATGAGGTAATGATAGTAGCTTGTGTTTCCCTCATCAACTGCAATTTCATACTCTTGGTCCCCTTTTTCGAGTAGATGGCTTTAGATCTATGTGAACGTTAATAATTAGTAGATTGAAATAGACTTAGCTACTTCTATACTTAAGGACTATACCTCTTGTATGAGGCACCACTTTACTTGCTTCAAACACTCTAGACACATTAGCTATTGGTGACATGGGATGAGGTGATTGTGTTGGTGTTTGGCATATTATGTGTCACCCTATCACGTTTCATTCCTCAACGAACAGCTCTTCCTCTGCTACCATAGTACTCAGACCCCTCTCCATAGTACAACAGGTTTCGAGGGGGGTCTGAGTACTATAGTCTTAGGTTTCGAGGGGGGTCTGAGTACTATAGTACTTCGTTCGAGCCAAAAAGTTGAAAACCCAGTGTAACCCCATGTATTAAAATAGTCTTAAATCTTTGGCTCGAACGAAGTTGTAATCGATTTAATTGTTATATTGGATGTAACTTTAATGGATTATGACTTTTGCTAAGAAATTATTTTTATCCCATCCTAAAAGTATTCTTCATGATTGAAAACCCATGTATGAACGAGGTTTAAATTTGTCACACCCCAAAAATGGCGCAGCGGAATAGCATTCACGGGGTATGCATGGCTTCATAGTAAAGAACACAAGGTGCCTAAATAGAGAAGTACTAAAAGTATTACATTAAAGATAATAGACATGAAACTGTACAAAGTCTAGAATCCAAACATAAGTCTCAAAGTCAAACTACATCCTAAGGAAATGTCATAATGCAACTCCACGGAATATAACCCGGGAGGGACTTGTCTTAAGTCTCGCTAAGCCAGGCCAACACTCAACCTTCTAGGCAACTTCAATAACACCTGAAAATGGATACTCAAAAATGTCAAAATAAAGTTGGTGAGCTCGTAGGTTTAAAAGTAAAACCACCAAGCTGTGAATAATATAGAGTAGGACAATAGTGAGTATGATATACAAATATAAGCACTAACTGAAACAACGATGCATGCAACAACTGAACCTCACAAGTGTCACGTGTACACGATTTCCAATCATCCCGATAGTACTCTCAATGCTTCGGCTCCAAACGGAGTTAAACAGTTGCGCACAAATGAACACACAACAAAATCACACAGAAAGCACATATTGTAATCAAACGCACATAATTGTCCAAAAACACAAAAATAGTATATCACAGAATAAAAACAGTTTAAAATATCATTTGAGTACCATTTTCCCCCAAGGAAAATATTAGAAAAAAGGGTTACGAAAACTCACCTCAAACAGAGTAATACGATGCAATCAAATGTGTGCACGAAAATCGAGGCGCGATAACTCTAACCGCAACCTAAATTAATAATATGTCTTAGGTCATGTAATGATGTTGTGTATGCAATTTTATGAAATGTTATATCACCCGTACATGCATAAAGGTTTAATGGTTAAAATATAGTTACGTCGAAGTTTGCTACTAATAGTTTGTATTGTACATTTTAAAATATTTATCAAGTATATCTCGTAATTAAATTGTATTTACTTCATTAATAAATATTTTAAAGAAACTTCCTACTCGCCTGTAAAGTATACATAAAATGCTACAACATTTATTTAGGTCTTTTTGCCTCATCTGGGCGTTAAGACGCTCAAATGCTCCCAAAGTTCAAAAAAATATGCACATTATTAGTTGATATAAAAAGCTGTCAAAACTTATATAGTGTATATTTCGTCTAAAACTTTAACGAGCCGTGTCTCCATCATTATAACTCCGTTTTAAATGTTCTACCTATCCCCGCGAAGGTATTTATATATACTATCGTATTTTAAAGTCTCGACTACGCGGTTTATAATTTGCAGCCATGTTTTGCATCGTAAAATGTGTCTTCAGCAACTATATCACTTATTAATTACTAATCTAATTCCAATAATTTCAACAACACTAGATCTAGCCTATACGTCTACACCTGAATCTCCCAAAATATATTTCGAGTCGCTCGAACCATAGTTAAATAAATAAAAGTAGAAAACTACAATAATTAAAGTTGTATATTTAAAGTTTATAAATCATGTTGTACAATAAAAGACAATCATTAAAAGACAATCATTTTAACCATAATCGCTCGAACCCAAAGTTTACCCAAATAAGCTCTTAATTAAGTTGTATATTTAAGTGAAAACTCAACTTCTCTTCCCTTTTTCTTTGCCTACTGTCGAAACCACAAGCAGTAAACACAAGGAACTTTGATTGCTATTTTATTTTGTGATTGATTAAAATGAGCTAAGTCTTATTTATAATTGAATCATGGTATGGGGTTTTGAATATAAAATGACTAAAACTCTAGGTGTAATAATAATTAAAAAAAATATGATGAAGCATGCTTGTATGGTTGTTTAGACGTTGGCAACACAAAAGAGACAAGGAAAAAAAAAGTGTTGTGTAAATTATATATATTAACTAAAGATCGAGCAACAGTGCTCAAAAGCAAACATTAATTGCCAACTTTCAAAAGTTGGTGAAAATAGTCCCTGAGGTTTAAGTGTCGTTGCAAACTAAGTCCAAGTTGGCAAAAATAGTCCCTAAAGTTTAAGTGTCGCTGCAAAGTAAGTCCTTTATAGCAATTTGGCAAAAATAGTCCCTATCCAAATTCACGGCTACAAAAACAATCCCGCTGCATCGCGCGGGTTCCCACACTCGTGATAAACTAATAAATAGAGTAAGCTACATTTATTTTTTTAAAGAATAGAGGGTGTCGTTTGGTGGTTGTAGCAGACTCATGTCAAAGAAAAAGAAAACAAAAGTTGTCAAATTTTATATAGGGTGGCTTGTGGTCTCTTTGTTAGCCTAAAAAAAAGAGTGTACTACTTGTCACCACATATGAATCTTGGATAAATCTTGGTCAACATTTTACACAATCTAGCTTACTATTGGATCTAGGGGGCGGCTAAGTAAAATAAATAAATAAATCATGTGTTAGTTTTATATAAAATGTATTTCGTAAGTGTATTGGGTATTAAAAATGGGTTTTTCTAACTTGTGTCATAAGGTCACAAGTTGAGCACATCAAAAGTACAATGAAAGTACTAGACCCACATAAAAGTACACATGTCTGTACTTTTATGTGAATCCCAATATACTTTTTGATGGGTCCCGATGTACTTTTGATATGTTTAACTTGTACCATTAGGCACAAGTTAGAAAAACCATTAAAAATAGATATTGGGTATTGGTTTTGTGGTTAACATTAAAGATGTATAATTAAGTGGGTTTAGTAAAAAAAATTATAAAAGTGTAAGCAAATAATTTTTGTACTTTCGTAGTAACTTAGGGAATGAAAAAAAATGTATTAAAAATAATCGTTGGGAGTGTCGGGTACATTGGGTGTTAATTTAAATTGTGAAAAAAAATATTTATTAAATTAATTAATCGTACGTGAATAAAAATGCAATTGTTTTAGAAATTAATTTATGAATTGAAGAAGTGGCAATGTACTGTAATGTTGTAGAATAAATTTGGTCTAGAGTCATAGTGCACAAAAAGGGTGTTTCTTGTTTTACGTCATTTAATTAAATAGTATTATGTAAAGGTAAATGTGTAGACTTTCAAAATAAATAAATTTTGACCTTCAAGTTAAGTAAGAACTTGAAAATTTACGGGTTGTTATAAAATTAAATTAAACTAACTAAATTTATACATCAAATGATGAAAACATAAAAAACATTCATAATCATAATAAATTTTTATTTTTATTTTTAAAACAAGAAGTAAAACTATTTAGGACACATAATTTTATTTGTATTTTTATCAATAATAACATATTATTAAAAGTTTAAGAAAAACCCCATGCGTGCTTCATTGATTAATTTTACTAATAGAGAGATGTATGATGGTCAACTTTACTAGTATAGAGACGGTTTTGTGCAAAAAAATAATAATAAAATAAAATAAAATAAAATGATGTAAAGAAAGACACGGGACAAAACACGTGAATGTATTATTGATTTTTCTTTTTAAAAAAAAATGGTAAAATTTCGTCCCTAATACAGTGCAGAACAACCGAAAATCCAAAATGGTTTGAATAATATTATTTGTAACCCAAATTTCGGATAGTCAAAGTCCAAAAATAGCCCAAACAATAGACCAACACTCTTAAATGAGACCACAAGCCACCCTATATAAAACTACCCATATTTAATATGGTGTGTCTGCAGATACCCATCTTTCTTCTCAATATCAAAACTACCCATCCATGTCGGGTATATATTTTCACTATATATACGACATGGACGTGTATGACCATAAATGATCCTTGCAATTAAATTTTTAGCATGTCGGGTACAAAAGCACATGTATACACGACATGGGTTTTTTTATTCTTGTTCACGCTTACCCACACACATCTAGTGTGAATTAATACACGACATGGGACAAACATTGGACAAAGTTTAAGGGCATGTCGGGTACCAATCCAGAAAATACACGAGATGGGATAAAACACATGCTCATGTCGGGTATAGAGGACTTCCAATACACGAGATGGGAAAAAGACAAGCTCATGTCGTGTATAGAGGACTTCAATACACGAGATGGGGAAAAAGACAAGCTCATGTCGGGTCTAGTGGATGCAAATACACGAGATGGGAAAAAGACATGCTATGTCGGGAAAACGTTAAAGGGTATAGAGGGTTTAGGGTTATCTCTTAGCGGTTTAGGGTTATCTCTTAGCATTGGGAAAGAGCAAATATTAAAAGGTTGATTTGATGATTCAATGTATGGTAGATGAACTTCATTCAAAGCTTGAATATATGTCGTGTATCTTTGTTCTTGCAAGTTCATTCAAACTACATCTTCTTCATCACATACATATATGAGGAACAATATACACGACATCTTCTTCACTATATCTTGAAAGAATATACATCTTCTTCATCACCAATATACACGACATCTTGTTCATCATCGTATGGTGGTGGTAACATTGTGGTGGTTACATTGTGGTGCGTGAGTTTGGTGGTTTTGTGGTGGTGACGTTGAAGTAGTTTGTGAGTTTGGTGGTTTAGTGGCGGTTATAAAAAGTGTTGGTGGTGCAGTGGTGGTGCTGTGTGGTGGTGGATATGGCTGTGAATATGGAAGATTACCGGGTATTTCGCAATTTTTTTTCCTTTACACTTGTAGTTTTTTTTATTTGTTACGCACATGTGTATTAATATATGTTTATTTATTTTAGGATTATCCTGCCCAAGTTACATGTAGGAGTAGGTTATCCGTGATTAGGGCTATTAAAAGTATGATTGAGAACACCCGTAGGGAAACATTATTTAGAGATACATGTTTTGGTTGGTTGTTAGATTTGCCAAAAATGCAAGAGTGTGGCGTGTTAGTACATTATTTCATATGCCACCAAGTGCCATGTGTAGAGGGAGATACAAATATTGTTCCTCTGAGATATCGTGTACGTGATATTAATCGGGTGGGTGAGGTTGAGGTTCAGTTTGGTAGGGAGGAATTCTGTCTAGTTACTGGTCTAAGATTTGGAACAGATTTTAGAAAGGATTATGAAGATGGACCTATTCCCTTTAGGAGACGAGTGTTCCCTTCGTCAACTGATTCTTCAAAAATAAAAGTTGGTGATGTGTTCCGTGCGCTAGACATTGAGTTGTTGAGGCGTTTGAGCGACGAAGACATTGTTGGTCTTTGTTTGATAGCCGTGTTAGTGTTGGTGTTAAAAGGGACCGAGCTTAGGAATGTAGTCGACGATTTTGTATTTAGGTTAGTGGAGGATATAGATGCATGGAATGTGTTCCCGTGGGGGTCTTACGTATGGCCAACCTTGTACAATTATCTTAAGGATGCAGCAAATAAGCGCAGGGCAAAGCACTTTGCCGAGGGGAGGGATCCTACTAAACTTCCTAAGTACAATTTGAATGGCTTTATATGGGCCTTCAAGGTATGTCATATATAAATTTATAAAGTTCATGTATATGTATATCGTTAACAAATTTAAAACAAATTTGCCTTTTACAGACGTGGATATTGGAGAGTTTCCCTCATGGTGCGACCCCAACGTTTTTTTGTCATAAACAGTTGTATCCCCGATCAATTGCGTGGAGCTATAGAAACGTGGTATTTAGAGAGTCTATAGACCGGTTTTTGGATGACCAATTAAATGTGAGTTTGAAATATGACCTTAGTTTCTTACAATATGATTATAATTTTTTGTTGGTTTTTATTAATGTTGTGTATATTGTCCATGTTTTTTAAAGGTAAACCCACCTTTGATGAGGCTTAGGCCGGATGACTATGAGGAAAATACCGAGTGGTGGGCTCAAAGCAGTGACCATTTTGCTGGGAATCCGACCCCAATTCCAGTGAAAAAGCCTATTTACGATTTTATCGCACCGGAATTTATACAGCAGATGAAGGCACTTGAGGCGAAGTTACAAGAACATGACTTGAAGTTCAAACAACTTGATCCACGATTTTTTGGTGGCGATTTTCGGGTAAGTAGCTTACGTTAATTTATTTATTGTTATTCAAAACACGTAAGTATATTTACGTGCTTTTATCTTTTTTATATTTAAATATGTTTGAAAATAACCAACTCTACATTATAATTTTACATTTAGGGAATACCAAATGCCGACCGTCCATTTGGCGAGCCACCGAACGACTCGTTCTTTGACGGTGTTCATGTACCTACACCGCCGTTAAAGTCTACTGGTCCATCATGGCTTCCCTCCACCGGACATACGGCTTCCCGTACGCGAGTTAGGTTTGGCTCTTTTGCCACGCCTGTTGATTATCAGGCAGGTCCATCTCACGCCTATGACGTTGGTGTCGACGTCCCGGTAACCTATTAATTACATAAAATATTTCATGGTTAATATTGTTATTAGTAATTATATTGATTTTTAAACTTTTTTATTGTTTATTCTTTTTTAAGGATGCGATCGAGCGACCAAAGAGGGATTGTCGTCCGGGTAAATGTCTGCAATATCCTTACATCGAACAGGGGCCAACCACAATCTTGCCTAAGAAACGTGCCGCTAAGAAGACGCAAAAAAAGAGTACCTCGAACATTCCAGCGTTTAATTTGGAAGAAAAAGCGGTTCATGAGTATAAAGAGTATGATGGTGGTATTACCTGTTTTGGTAGTCGTCGTGTCGGACCTGTTGCAGTTTATAATGTTGACCCTAATAAGGTATACTGGACCCTTTAAATTTATTAACATGAAGTTGCTAATTAACAATGTTTGATATTGTATTTTATCGTTTGTTTTTTTAGGTGAGGCGTGAGCGTTATGTTAGTTTGGAGGAATTTCTATTAAACCCATCCCCGATATACCTTGACTGCCATCCAAAGGGTTGGGTAGCAGAGCTTAGCTTCTTTCAACAACTACTTCCGGAATTATACAAGAACGACACTGATCCAGGAGAACCTGGTACAATTGGTTGGCTGTCTGACGACGTAAGTATAGTGTTATATTTTTTTTAAAGTTTAGATTATATTAGTTTGAAGAACATAAAATGATTTAGTTTAATCTATTGACTCAGCAAATGAATTGTTGGGTTGAGCTATTAATAAGAAGAAGGCAAGATGGCGCGCCATGGACAGTATCGTCATCATGGACATCATCCACTTACCCAACAGATAAGTTTGTTACTGGTAAGTTTCCACCACAATGGAATTATGATGTTGAAGGCTTTTTCAAGAATATTAGATATAGTATCTCTAAGATGTTTTACGATTGTCGTTGCGAGGAGACTAGTTCTTGTGGATATGATTGACAGTGATTTTTAATGGAAGTTGTATATATTTTTATATTATATGTTTAACTTATATTTGATGTTAATTCAAACTTTTATTCAAGTAAATCAACATTACATATAGATGACGTTGAGTTAGATAAACATTACATAGATAACATTACCTAAAAGTAGGAGATGAATATGTAAAGATTCATCCAATAAAAACTGTATCCTTGTCGAAAACAGCAACCATGTTCCTCAATGTAATGTTAAGAGAAGGGGGTGTTGATTTTGGGGTAAACACCGAAACATTACGAAGTACCAACACAACTCCGACTTTGATAGACTTTTTGTAACCCGCCTCTTCGTAAGGACTTTGTGATGAATTGTACCAGACATTGTCCCTGTTGGATCTTTTAGTGTCAATGTTAGCTCACCAAGCGCGTTAGGTGTACAAGTCTTGATTACAGCTACAACAAGTTCAAGCTTCCCTTTCACACAATAGTTTTTATATCGCCAAGACAACCGCTATTTATGACATCTTCATCATTATGAAGCTTATGAATTGCGCTTAGCCATGGCCCACGGGTAAAATGATCATCCTCCTTGACATCCTCATTTATTTTCCTTACATACTCTTGTGTTGGCACTACACAATATTCGGGGCCACCTTCCCTAATGTCTGAATTTTTGCGGAGAATAGCCGCTTGAAGAATACCAGCAGGACCAGGTATTATCCTAGTCGGGTTGTTTGAAGAGGTTGAAGAACCCCCAACGTTATGTTGGGGTGCATATGTTGTGTCCCTTCTTTGGGATGGTGGAACGAATGGTGAGTTGTTGTATCGTTTGGTGTTTTCGGTATTGTTTTGTCGAGACATATTGTGGAGAGTAACCTTCTTTGTAGAGAGTAGAAATGTCAATAATGTTGATATGTGTTTAGAAAAATATAAGTAAATGAGGTTTTATAGGTAAATTTTTATGGTGTTGTCAAATCATGTCGGGATAAAGAAAATATTCTTGTCATATATCGCGTAATAAATTACACATACACGTTAATGTCAATGAATTGTCAAATCTATGTCAGTGTACAGAAAATGAACTGTCAAATCCTTGTCATATATCGCGTAATAAATTACATATACACGTTAATGTCAATGAATTGTCAAATCTATGTCAGTGTACAGAATACCAACTGTCAAATCCTTGTCATATATCGTGTAATAAATTACACATACACATTGATGTAATGGAATTGTCAACACATGCTACCACTAGAATGGCTTTATATAGCTGACCATTTATAGACCAATAATTCATTAACTATTGTAGAGCAATAATTCATTAACTATGTCACTTTTTATATAGTTGACCATTATAGAATCATGTTGCTGAATATGACATTGCTAAAAATGTAGAACATTGATTAGTTAAAAAAACACAAACAACTTGCATTTAAATAGTTAAAAAAATAGTACAAAAACAAACATTGATAACGGTAAAGACACAAACTAAACGACAATGGTATGATTTGGTTCATTAAGAAGAATTAGTGATTCTTTATATGGGCCAATGAAAAATGAACCACCATTCGCTTCAATACCCATGTTTTGCAACACTTCAGAAGCTCGTTCGTACACTTGTAGCGAGTGAGCAAGCTGTTCGTTGCTCTTAGATTCAACAATTGGTTCGTCATCCTTGGTAAATCCAACTAATTTTACCACATGCTCAATTGGATATGGGATGGTGAATAACACTGTACACGATGATATAATGCCCCCATCAATTTCTAACACCCACGCACACATAACTTTGTACCCATCTGCAAGGAAACTTCCTGAAATTACGATAGAGTTCCGTAGTTGGGATATATAGAATGGAGGCCCAACCATGCGTCTTATCTCTTCAGGTATGCCTAAGTCTAGAAATTGGTGACTAACCAAATCAAATGAAACAATCACATATCGTTTGTACAAAATACCATCATTAAAATGAAATTTTTCATAACCAAGCCAGAAAATTTTACCACCCACTACTGCTTGGCCAGACCGTTTTATTCTAATCTCTTCTCGGGGCAAACGCTCACTTTCAAGATGGTTCCAGCGTCTCGAACTCAATGTATACACCGACACGTACCATGGCCCCTGACCGTATAACGGGTAATTAATTTTTAAAATGGTTAGGTCTAAATTGTCAGGACGTACACCAAAACCAATGACCATTTTTGGTGAATCAGGTTGATTCAAGAAACTAGGGACTAATACACCTATAGATCTTTTTATTGATGGGTTCCAAATAACAACCATCATATTTGAACCATATGAAAAGCACCAGACACCTTCAGAAGTAGCAATTGGCTTAAGAGTTGGAAGATGAAGAGTTGTATCTAGGTGCGTGAAAGCTAAACTTCCATTAACTGAAAACATAAAACCTACATTACCTTGCATATATGTTAAATTAAAACAACACATATCTGTATCACGAAAGCCGTAGCTACAGATGAAGTTGGAAAAGTCTATGGAAGACCTCCATCTCTTTGAGACACTACGAAACTGCAGTAAAGACTTAACTGGAAGTCTATTCATGATATCAACTTGAAGGTCGAATGGTATGTTGTCTGACATTTTATTTAGAATGTAAAGAGATAAATTACTGAATGATTTTTGTTAAGCAAATAGATTGACAATGTAAGACTTAAATAGAGTCATTGAGTGGTCAAATCATTTCACATCTGTGTCATATTTCGGGTAAAAATTTACATGTACAAGAAATAGTCATGGAGTAGTCAAATTGTTGTCATAGAGTTGTCCCATCTGTATCATATTTCGGGTAAAAATTTACATGTACAAGAAATAGTCATGGAGTAGTCAAATCGTTGTCATAGAGTTGTCCCATCTGTGTCATATTTCGGGTAAAAATTTACATGTACAATAAATAGTCATGGAGTAGTCAAATCGTTGTCATAGAGTTGTCCCATCTGTGTCATATTTCGGGTAAAAATTTACATGTACAAGAAATAGTCATGGAGTAGTCAAATCGTTGTCATAGAGTTGTCCCATCTGTGTCATATTTCGGGTAAAAATTTACATGTACAAGAAATAGTCATGGAGTAGTCAAATCGTTGTCATAGAGTTGTCCCATCTGTGTCATATTTCGAGTAAAAATTTACACAGCATTGTATGTGTATATATATATATATACAAACCGAAATGTATATCCAAACATAGCAAATTCATATATACATCGCCATGACTTCAGAAATTCATAAATTCAACTGTTTATTACATTTTGATAATACCCAACGAGGTGTGTTCATGTACACTAATATCACATACTCATGGTTAGTTGAGTTTGCGCGTTCTAAATTCAAGTTGGATCCCAATATTCAACTTAATTTTAAATTTAAGCACCCGTCATTTGATTTTCGAATGGATATCACTGACGACGACGAGGTAACTTTTTTTGCTGATTACACTTATGCGAATACAGGAATGTCTCATCTGTATGTAGCTAAAACAACACAGTTGGAAGAAACTACATATTTTAGGTCAACCCAAGAAAACCGAACGTTTTACAATTTTTTAGAAACACCTAACGAAAACACCGGGTCATCTGCTTTTCAAAACAATGTGTCTTTTTTAAATGATTGCCCATCTCAAAAATTTGAAGCAATTGATTATGAAAATAATGATTCCGGGTATAAAGATGAGCCAAATTTCAAAAAACCAAGATCATCATTTGCATTCGGGTCAGATGATGATGCAGACGATGAAGAAAATGATTGTTTTATTGGTGTAGATGATAAACCAAAACCAGTTCACCATGACTGGAAGAATATTTTTTCATTGATGACTGATGTTCCAGAAGCACCTATTTAACACCCGAAACCAATAATTTCAAATCAATATAATAGCGATGCTGACGTTTATGTCGGAAAGTTTTTTGACACAAGAGAAAAGTTAGACGTTGCAATTAGGTTGAAATGTATACAAGAAGGTTACCAGTTTTTGGTAAGTAGGTCGGAACCAGATAGGTTTTCTTGTAAGTGCTATCATTTTAAAGAATGCAACTGGAGAATTTGCGCTAAACGTGTGGAAAAAACTAATGTGTTTCGAGTTACAGGTATGATAGATACTCACACGTGTCCCAAAACTCAAACATATCCTAACCATCGAAATGCAAATAAAAAGGTTATTGGTCACATTTTTAGAGATAAATTAAAAGACAATAACCGTGATTTGAAACCGAAAGATATACAAAAAGACATCTTGGCGCAATATAAAATAAATATATCTTATCAACAAGCATGGAGAGGAAAGGATTATGGGTTACAAATGATACGGGGTTCACCGACGGAATCTTTTGAAATGTTACCGTACTATTATCACAATCTAGAAAAAAAAAACCCAGGCACTATCACACGTATCAAGACAAACGAAACAGGAGTTTTCGAGATGTTATTCGTTGCCATTGGTGTTTCAGTAAGTATTTACAACTATCATATGCATATTTTTTAAATAAATAAACATGAAATAATTATTGTAAATTTATTATAACGTGTGTTTACAATTATTTTTTTGTAGATTCGTACGTTCGTGCAACATCTCCGCCCTCTGCTTATAGTCGACGGGGCTCATTTA
The DNA here is from genome assembly GCA_910596185.1 of Chrysanthemum makinoi. NCBI lineage: Eukaryota > Viridiplantae > Streptophyta > Magnoliopsida > Asterales > Asteraceae > Chrysanthemum > Chrysanthemum makinoi. The sequence continues at coordinate 148,634,723 of OU343224.1, read as the reverse complement.
AAGGGTGTATACAAAGGTACAAACTTGTTAGCAGTAGGCATGGATGGAAACAACCAAATTGTGCCAATTGCTTACGGTATATGCAGAGGGAGACGGTGAATGTTGGTCATGGTGGTTTTTCGTACTTAAAGAATGCATAGGTGATAACCAGGATTTGGTTATAATATCGATAGGCATCCCGCCATTGCGTTAGCAGTACGCAATGAATACCCATTGGCGTTTCATGGTATTTGTTGTCGTCATCTAATGATGAATCTTTCTTTGAAAAAACAACAAATGTGCTATATTGAAGCATATGCAAAGCGTATACACCGAAGAATTTGATAGTCGATGCAAATTCTGCAGCTATTGAGCCTGAGGCGTACAACAAGTTACTTGAAGCAGATGTGCAAAGATGGTCCAGAGCGTATTGCCCACGCACTCGTTACAATTATTGTACATCAAACAGCGTTGAGTCTGTTAATGCTTGTACTGTAAAATCAAGGAAGCTTCCAATCACAATGTTGACCGAGCAATATTGATCAATGGTGCAAGATTGGTATTATAAACGGCGACAAGCTGCAGGTATTTATCTTCCAAAAGAAAATATATTTTTTAAATGGTTTTGTTTACTACAAAGAAACTTATTCACGTCTTTGTGTTCATGCAGCGAAAATGAAGTATGAAATCACAGATTGGGCTGCCCATAAGGTGGATAAAAGGAAAATAAAAAGCGCAACTTGGAGTGTATATGGGGTTAATGAAAGTCGGTTCCAGGTTTATGATGGGCGATACAATCGTGAAGTGAACTTAGAGAACATGTCATGTGAATGCCGCAAATGGCAGCTTTCCGGCATACCTTGTGGTCACGTTATTGCTGTTACTAGGTTTTTGAATCAAACGGATTGTGTGCAATTTGTTCAACATTGGTTTAAAAAACCAATATACCAGGCGACGTACGCAGAGTCGGTTAATTTTGTGGGAGAGTTTCACGAATGGGATTATCCAAGGTATATACAACCCATCACTCCTCCACGAATGGACAACCCGCAACCTGGTTGGCCAAAAAATACTGACCGTATACGATCTCAGGGTGAGGAACCACAAGTTAAACATTGTGGTAGGTGTGGTGAAGCCGGCCACGTACGTGGGCAATGCAAAAAACCATTTGTCTTCCAGCCACTAAAACGGAAAGAATACCCAAAGAAAAAAAGTCAGTTAACGAGCAACCTGAAAATACACCTACGGCCAACTCATACCCGACTCAAACACTTGATCACAGCTTCTCTAATTATGACTCATACCCAACGCAACCGTTTGAACAAAACACATACTCACCACAACCATATGATCAAATGTTTTACACAACAGACCCATATGACCAAGGTCAACCAAGTCATGAACAAAATGATCATCAAAACCCGTATCCGTGTTATGACCAATACGACTCCCAACCATACGCCTCTCAGATTTAAATGATCAAAACACTACCATCGAATAATAGTTGGTTTAATTTATTTGGTTTGTAAACTAAGTAGTACCTTTTTATGTTGTTTTCTTACATTGGTTTGATTTTGTAACATATGTCATGTTTATGTTATGCTAGTATGTATTTCCACAACCACCTTATTTCAGAAAGTACAAATGGATGATCACCAAAACATAATCATTTACAATGTTGATTTGATAACACAGAATATTAGACTTTTCAGCTTTAATCATAAAAAAAAACATGACGTGATTACTCATTCACCTATTCTGACAAAGAAATGACTAAGCACATTTAATCATATATATATAACCACTACTTTGTGGTGGTTTCAATTACTCAAATTCAATTGTTACTTCTTTCATTCATCAAATGTCAACATCTAGTACGCCTACATTCAACTTCACTATCAACTTCAACGGAAAGTTTACACTTAACCCAGTAACATATCAAGATGGTTCAAACATGAATATCAATGTTCCATAAATTGATTTTCAGGATATGGTTACTTATCTAAAGAGAAAAATACCAACGAGGGTCAACAGTCTATATTACGCATTGCCAGAAAACAAAACGTTGAACGGTCTGAAACCAATTGAAAATGATTATGATATAGATGTTATGTATGACATCGCAAAGGTTGCTGGGACGCTCCAACTTTTCGTTTCTGAGCAACCAATACATTTAAGCACAATTTTGATTCCGTGATGATGGTTCTCTAGAAGAATCATTTGGTGTAATTTCGTAAGAAACAAAACTAAAGCGTGAAGAGCGTGTCCGGTATCTACATGAAATGGTTAAAAGAAAAAACAAGCTTGAAGAGCGTGTCCGGTATAAAGCTTGGTACAACAAAAAACAAAACCTACTACACCGTATACACAAACCATTTTCGCTTTACTTGCACAATAACGGTCAATTGGTTTGCATTGGCGGAAAACCGCAATATGTAAATGGTTGGAAGATGAACATCAGTATTCCAAGAATGAAGCTAGAAGAAATGAAGCAATATCTGTTTAACATCGTTGACAGGAAGATTCATGCTCTTTATTATGAAGTACCACACTTTGGCATTACAAGCACCGTCAAACTAAGAAACAACTATGATATGCATGTTATGTTTGACATTTCAGAAGACAAGGCAACTTGGAAATTTACATTGACCATGTGGGTGTCGATTTTGTTATTGCAAATTATATATGCCCAAATGCTACCTTGGCAAAAATAATGGATCGTGTGATAACAGACTACACAAGTGACAACGAAGATGGAAAAAAGCACGTAATGTAATCGATGACACATTTGATCAAATGGTTGAATGGGCGGAACAAGAACAATTTCAGAATGAGGAAGCTAAAGCAAATGAACGTCGTCATAAAGCCATATGGAATAATCGTTCGTATTCATAATCATATCACTGAATAAGTGTCATGTATGCTTTAAGATTGTCTTATTTATATTATTTTCATTATCAATGTTGGAATGAATGTTAGCCTATGTATTCAAATTACATTTATTCAACTAAAAGTACAAACGTTCATTACTGAAAGACAAACCACATAAGATAAAAACATAAACACAATATTCTTATTTGTTGGGTTGAACAACAAACATCTGTGCCACTCCATCATAAGCAGTAGAAGCACATTCAACGAAAAACATTACCTCGTCATCTTCAGTAATATCAATACGATAGTCAAATGAAGGCAACTTACAAGACAAATGAATCGGAAGATTTGGATCTAACTTGAATTTCTTCACCACCAAACCAAGTAACCCTGAGTACGTCATATCATTATACATAATTACACCTCGATGCTGATCATCAAAATGTAATACACACTTGAACTTCTGGTTATTTGAATTCATGGCTACCCTAGAGAGAAGTAATTAATCTATGTTTATTTCAATTCTAAGGTAGGCTATAAGGTAGGTTATAAATGACAATGTCGATATGACAACTCACTGACAATGTCGTATATGCTTTAAAATTTACACGAAATATGACATTTTTAAGAACTAACATTGATTTGACAAATCACTAACAATGTCGTGTATGCTTACAATTTTATACTGAAATATGACATTTTAAGTACGACCATTGATATGACAACTCACTCGACAATGTCGTTGTCGCTACAATTTAACACTAAATATGACATTGACATGACTAATCAATGACTTTCATATGAACTCTTTTTACAATTTTGTAGATGCTTCCAGAATGTTTTCAAGTACGTACTTTTTAATTCTACACACAAGATAAATTTAAAACCGTATATCTAACCATTCACATATATTTAAGTACGTACTTTTTTTCCCATCATTTTAAAAAAACTATGAAAAAATGTAATGTTTAAAGGATTTGTATACTACAAAAGTGAAAATACATTAACCATTATATTGAAAAGATTTTATGTGTGAGATATGTGTTTCTAAGTCTATATATATACAAATTCTATTGTCATTTACCATTTCATGTCAAATAAACAAAACCCTAAAACATGTCGTGTATAGGGTATTATATTACACGACATTGTCTAGGGCTTGAAATGAGAATGCAAATTATGTCAATGTCGTGTATTTTCATGCATCTATACCCGACATTGCCTTGTCTTTTTCCCATGTCGTGTATTTTCATGCATCTATACCCGACATGCCCTAAACTTTGTCCCCTGTCGTGTATTTACTCACCATGTCGTGTATAGAAATACACTAGATGTGTGTGGGTAAGCGTGAACAAGAATAAAAAAACCCATGTCGTGTATACATGTGCTTTTGTACCCGACATGCTAAAAATTTAATTGCAAGGATCATTTATGGCCATACACGTCCATGTCGTGTATATAATGAAAATATATACCCGACATAGATGGGTAGTTTTGATATTGAGAAGAAAGATGGGTATCTGCAGACACACCATATTAAATATGGGTACTACAGTAATTTATCTTGGTCAACATTTTACACAATCTAGCTTACTATTGGATCTAGGGGGCGGCTAAGTAAAAAAAAAAAAAAAAAAAATCATGTGTTAGTTTTATATAAAATGTATTTCGTAAGTGTATTGGGTATTAAAAATGGGTTTTTCTAACTTGTGTCATAAGGTCACAAGTTGAGCACATCAAAAGTACAATGAAAGTACACTAGGACCCACATAAAAGTACACATGTCTGTACTTTTATGTGAATCCCAATATACTTTTTGATGGGTCCCGATGTACTTTTGATATGTTTAACTTGTACCATTAGGCACAAGTTAGAAAAACCATTAAAAATAGATATTGGGTATTGGTTTTGTGGTTAACATTAAAGATGTATAATTAAGTGGGTTTAGTAAAAAAAATTATAAAAGTGTAAGCAAATAATTTTTGTACTTTCGTAGTAACTTAGGGAATGAAAAAAAATGTATTAAAAATAATCGTTGGGAGTGTCGGGTACATTGGGTGTTAATTTAAATTGTGAAAAAAAATATTTATTAAATTAATTAATCGTACGTGAATAAAAATGCAATTGTTTTAGAAATTAATTTATGAATTGAAGAAGTGGCAATGTACTGTAATGTTGTAGAATAAATTTGGTCTAGAGTCATAGTGCACAAAAAGGGTGTTTCTTGTTTTACGTCATTTAATTAAATAGTATTATGTAAAGGTAAATGTGTAGACTTTCAAAATAAATAAATTTTGAGCTTCAAGTTAAGTAAGAACTTGAAAATTTACGGGTTGTTATAAAATTAAATTAAACTAACTAAATTTATACATCAAATGATGAAAACATAAAAAACATTCATAATCATAATAAATTTTTATTTTTATTTTTAAAACAAGAAGTAAAACTATTTAGGACACATAATTTTATTTGTATTTTTATCAATAATAACATATTATTAAAAGTTTAAGAAAAACCCCGTGTGTGCTTCATTGATTAATTTTATTAATAGAGAGATGTATGATGGTCAACTTTACTAGTATAGAGACGGTTTTGTGCAAAAAAATAATAATAAAATAAAATAAAATAAAATGATGTAAAGAAAGACACGGGACAAAACACGTGAATGCATTATTGATTTTTCTTTTTAAAAAAAATGGTAAAATTTCGTCCCTAATACAAAGGCAGAACAACCGAAAATCCAAAATGGTTTGAATAATATTATTTGTAACCCAAATTTCGGATAGTCAAAGTCCAAAAATAACCCAAACAATAGACCAACACTCTTACCCTAATTATTCGGTTATAAAATATGAGTAACCCTAACTCCCTCCTAATCACACACCTCTGTTTTCCTATTCTTCCCTCAAACCTAACACAGGCAACCTTATCTACTCACCTTCATATCCAAAGATGAAAGGGTTTTGTATGTTTTTTCTTTTGTATGGACCCATTGATCTTTCTACCCCGAAAAACCTACAAACACGGTCTCTTCGTGTTCAAAGCTTGAAGATCGTTAACAACATACAAACGCAAGTCTAAGGCTTCAAGATGTTGTAAAAGGTTCATGGTAGATAATTTTTTTTGTTAACATCATACTAACACTGTCTGTTTTTGTTCTTGTAAGAGGTTTTTTATTTATGAAACTAAGGAAGATTATAACAAATCTGTTATGATATTTCTTAATTGTTTTCGAATATTAATACGAAGCTAAGCTTCAAAAAGATCTATGATGGATGGTTATAATTTGTTATGAAATATCGGGGTTAATTATAACCCGACCGACAGACGAACCAAGGGTCGGAGCGGTCCGGATTGCGGTGCTTTGGGTCAAACTTATTTTGGGCCTTTGTTTTTGGGCCGAAGAGCTGGAGAGTGAAAGGGAAGGTTTTTCGTTTTGTCTAAACCCAACAAAATCAAAAGCCCAAGAATCAAAACGGTAACAAACACTCTTTTGTTCAAGTTTATGACACCATCCTATCACTACACGTGTCCTAATCCAACGGCTCACGCCCAAACCCAAACTTCACAAAACCCTAAGAGCAGTGGGTATCGTGGTGCCGTCTCGCTGGTGTTGTGAAGAAAAGTGCTGCCACATCAGCACCTTTTTTCATAACACCAGAATTCACTACAACACCAAAAACCTCATCTCTCCTATAACATTAGTTTCTGGTGCCGTCATACACCTTTAGACCCCACATATATTTTTTTTTATTTTTTATTTTATTTAAATACATTTAAATACACCAACACATTTAACTAAAATTAACATTTTCATTAATAAGAAAAAACATTAAAAAAAAATTAAAAAAAAAACCATATAAAAATAAAAATACCAAACTCCATAAATATTAACATGATTATAAAACTTATTGAGTTATTGATAATTGATTAATTTTTTTCACGTAGTATTCTCATAAAATGTACATATATTTATTTAATTTGTACAATGGGCCTTTAAGATAAGAATATTATTCTTATTGGGCCTAACCGAAAATACAAGTAAATATTAGGGTTTATAAAACACACACACTTCATCTCTTTTGCAGCCAAACCACAGCAACACACACACCATTTTTGCAGCCAAATCATCCAAACCACAGCAGCACTCATTTATATACACTCACAACCACAAAACCCTAAAATCATCCTCTCACCATGTAAACCGAATCATCCCTCAAATCCACCTCAATAAAAGACCTTTGGCTTCAGGTAGTTTATTTTGTTAACTTTTATATTAGTTGGCCATAATGTACAACTAGTTGATTAAGTGATTTTATTTGTTTATGTTACTTGAGCGATTAGTTTAAGGTCCTTTAATATGATGTAATTTATTATGTGGGGGTTTGTAATAAACTGTTTTCTACTTATTTAAGAGTAAATAAGATCTTAGATTTTTCTACATTGTCCAATTTTTGGATATTGAACTGTTTGTTAATAGTAATTATACTGTGCACTTTGGGGGGAAGTAAAGAACCTGTCTACTGCATTCATAAGTTAGTTTTAGTGCAATTTGTGTTATAACGATTTGTTATGAAAGTGTTTATTTTCGTTCAAATATGGGCTTTAGTCAAATTCATCATTGTTTATTGTTCAGGTTTAAATAAATGTAATATTTGTTTGACTATGAGAATTATTGCTTTGGTGACAGATCACAACTCGTTATAACACACTGTTTCAGAAAAAAGAATTGTATTATTTGTGTATTATAGCTATTGGTAATACGACAACATTTTAGTATTAATGTGTATATTTTAGTATTAGTGTTTGCAGTTTTTGAGCTTAATATTTGCATGATTATTATTTCTCAGCATTTTGTTTTTTTTAAGATTAAAGTGTTTTTGTTAGTTATTAGTTTGTTTTAATGTAGCTAATTTATGAGAATGTGATATTTGGGCATAAGTCAGTTTCAACATTGTTAATAGTTCAGATCTACCTGTATGAAATTTTTGTTTGAGTATGAGACTGTTGTATTTGAGATAGACCACAGCTTTTTTAACACACACTCAGAAAAAAAGGATTGTATTATTTATGTATTAGAGCTATTGGTAATACTGCCTGATTATAGTATTAATGTGTAACACTTTTTTTAGTGTTCATAGTTTTTGAGCTTTATATTTGCATTATGGTTTTTTCTCAGCACTTTATATTGGAAAAGAGGATACAAATGGTAGAGACTCAAAGTTTCCTTCCTGAAGCTGTCTTCAAAGCTTCTGGGCATGTCCAGAAGTTTACAGATTTAATAGTCAAAGATGAGGAGACTGGAGCTTGTTATAGAGCTGATCACTTGCTTAGAGATAATTGCAAAGATAAGTTTGAGAAGGACCTTGCTATCTGTTCTGAAGATGCTGCTGAATTGAAGCACATTCTTGCTGTCCTTGATGATCTATCAGTTGAAGAAGTTGGAGCCAAAATCAAGGAATATGGTATAGTGGCACCACATACCAAGAATCCTTTGTCGGATCCCTATCTGTTCAATCTGATGTTTTCAATATCAGATAGCACGGGCCCTAGTTACATGTCTCCTGAAACTGCACATGGCATCTTTATTGGCTTCAAACATTTGTACAAGGCGAATCGGAAAGAACTCCCGTTTGCTGCTGGGCAAGTTGCTAAGGTGTTCAGGAATGAGGTAACATGCTCTTTCGATAACACCTAACTTTAATGTCATTCATAATTACCTTACAAGTGTAGAGATTGACTTTCTTTAACCTATTTTTTGACATTTTCAGATATCTCCTAAACAAAAGCTGCTCAGACTAAAATAATTTAAACTTGCGGAGATAAAGCATTTTGTGGATCCTAAAGACAAATCACACCTGAAGTTTTCTGAGGTTTCAAACCTTGAGCTTTTTATGCTCCCGACAGCTAAACAAAAGAAAAGCCAACAAAAAGACTTTGCCTTGAGTATGCTGTAACTAAGGTATGTTTTTGTTCATCAGGGTTAAATTTATCAACATATATGTACGTTATTTTATGTAGAGTTTTAAAACGTTATTCTTTGTAGGGGATCATCAACAATCAAACCATTGCGTACTATATAGGAAGAGTATATATGTTTTTGACAAAATTGGGAATAAATAGAGACAGATTGCGGTTCAGGCAGCATCTCCCAAATGAGATGCCTCACTACACTTCCGACTGTTTAGATGCTGTAATCGAGACTTCTTACGGTTGGATTGAGTGCGTTGGCATTTGTGACCAGGGTGATTATGAACAGCTGGAAACTAAATACATATTGACTTTTCTTTTTGAATCTTGTTCTGTAGGCAATGACCGAAAATGAGGCAAAAAGATTCAAAAAGATCAAGATGTATTTAGTTTTCACATGTAAGATTCTTTTATCCACATGTAATTGAACCGAGTTTTGGATCGGAAGGATCCTCTATGTTCTTTATGAACACATCTTCTACACGAAGCCCAGCAAAAAATACAAGTGCGCTGTCTTTCCATTGGTTAAGAACATGCTGTTAGATGCGTGCAACGTCGTCTTCTAACAGCATGTTTTTAATCAAGGGAAAGACAGCGCACTTGTATTTGCTGGGCTTTGTGTAGAAAGCCGTGTTCATAAAGAGAATAGAGGATCCTTCCTATCCCAAAACTCGGTTCAATTACATGTGGATAAAAGAATCTTCCAAATACTAGGCTGATGTGTTCGCTGATGTGTTCAAGAAATACTCTGCCGTTAAAACCACATACTTTGCTGATTTTGTTGAAGACCTTGCTGTTAAAACGCTTTAGGTTGTGCTTGTTTATGTTACTAGTATTTTTTTCTGCTTTTATTTTCGTTGGCAATGTTTACTGATCGGCATGATTACTATACTTAGCTCTGTTATAACACCTTGCTGTTAAAGACCTTGTTCTAAGTTGTGCTTGTTTTTGTTTTGTTTCTGTTTTTATTTTCGTTGACAATGTTTTTGCTCTGTTATCCGTTAAAGATATTGTGTTGAGGGCAATGTTTGTGTTTTACACCTTGCTGTTAAAACACTTTAGGTTGTGGTTGTTTCTGTTGCTAGTTTCTTTCGAATGTCTTATCATCTCAGGCTTGTGACGTCATACAAGATAGTTTTATACGCCAATATTACTTGTTCACTTTTAAAGATTTATTGAATGTTGCTATATACAAAAAACTAAGAATGTAACTTGCAAAATTAAAATGATAAACGTTAATATTACTCTGTTTATCAAAGATCTATACATTGATGACAAAAATGCTATCGAATCAACCGAAAGAAATTCACAAAATGATTTATTATGATTTAATTGACTTAATAAAAAAGAAATACAACAATTAAACTCTTTTTGTGCGTGTAGCAAAGCTCTATTAAATAACACGTCTCGTTCTTGAGAGAACAAAACCAGAGTTGATAGCATAACTGATTTTATATCCCTCGCCTCTCTTGATTGACATCAATACTGCTCTACTATGATTTTCTTTTCATCTTCTTGTTGTTGTCCTGGTCATTCACAGCTTTGGGTTCGATCACGCCGGGAGCGGCTAGAGTAGAGTTTGGTTCACCGGTATGCTCTAATGTAGAGAATTCATTCACAAAGATAAGAGAGGTTACCAACGTTAGCAGAATCCGTGTTTGGGGTCATATCAACCAAATATTTAGAAATTTTAAACTATGATTTTTTTCGCTTGGAAGTCACATGCCCCCTTTGAGAATTCATTCACAAAGATAAAAGAGGTTACCAACGTTAGCAGAATCCGTGTTTGGGGTCATATCAACCAAATATTTAGAAATTTTAAACTATGATTTTTCACTGGGTATTGGGTATACGTCGATCATTCAAGGTTAGAACCTCATGTTGGGTTAAGTTTCAGGGGTACGTATCACATTTCTGGGTTCACGGTGGGATGTGCTAGAGTTACTGTTCGTGATCTTGTTCGTAAATCTTGAGCTGTAGTGCGTGCTAATCATATGCTACCTGAATTGTTGGTCTCGTATAGAAATTAAACTTTACAATTTTTGGGTCTTATAATTTAAAATGAACACAATGGAGTGTCTTTTTTTTTATTTGTATAGCGACATAAGTGTGTTTCGTAGTTATATGCAAAGTTTAGGGTGTGCTTGGTTCAAATTTGAGAAAGGTAAAGGGAAAGATAATGATTATAGTGGGCAAAGGCAAAGGCAAATAAAACCATTCCCTCCAATTTATTGTGCAATGGCTCATTACCCACTATTGGGTAATGAGCCATTGCATTATACTCCACTAAGCACCATTATTCATTATCTTTCCCATTTCTTACCCCGTATAACCTTTACCAAGCATGCCTTTAGTCCTTGAAACCCCATTTTTTTTTTAAATCTAATACTACTCTAAGGTCACCGAGATTAATTTAAGAAACATAAGTTTAATTATTCTGCTTATAAAACCATCATTTACCTTTAGATGACCAACTTTTTTTTTTTTTTTTTAATAATAAATATAGGCTATGATTGTGTTTGGCGTAAGGCTTTTATAAGTCACTTATAGCTAGTTAAATTACTTAAATACACTTAAAAATATAATAAATTTATCAAGTAAAAATTGAAAATAAATGTGAATTTAATTTGATAAATTTTTATGTGATTTTACATTAATAAGCTTCAGTTTAAACTAATTCGCCAAACAATTTTACAAAAGTATAAGCTTCAACTCTCAGCTTATAATATAAGTCCCAACCCAAACTCCAACTCAAACCCTAGCCCCATCTCCAGCTAATTGCGCAAAACATACCCTATATGTGGTTAAAAGAGGTGTTGTTAATCTCGTACATGCCTATATCTATATATATATATATATTAAAACTAATAAAAGAGGTGTTGTTACCCTAGTCCACAAGCTTGATACTTGTTGTATCTTGGGTGTAAGTTTTACTTACAGTCCTTTATATTATGTTCTTATTTTTCTGCTTAGTTTGAAGGAAGATAAGTTAGTATAGTTTGGAGATTGATTTGGGAATTGGTGGTTATTTGTGATTGAAGGTGTTTGGAGATATCTGTTTTCTTGTCTGATTGTTATTTGTCCGCTTATTGCTCTCATTATTTTTAGCCTATTTTTGTCTGTGGGTTTATCATGGCTGGTGATAATGGTGATGATATTTCTGACTCTAAGGAATCTAATATGGGTTCATCTTCTGAATTAAAGCTTACTTTTGGGGACCATCTTTATTTGCATCCTAATGATACTAGTGGTACTCCTATTGTGTCTATCAAACTTACTGGAACTCAAAATTATAAAATATGGAGTATTGCTATGACATTTGCTTTAAGGAATCACAACAAACTTGGATTCATTGATGGAACCTGTGACACCTAGCCAAGGCGGAAATGCGAGTGTAACTTCATGGATATCAACACAACACTTGGCGTCTAAATAAAGAATTTCTATATGCATAATAATAAAGCATTATGTAGACACAAAGTGCCATAACAATACCCAAAATAAACAAAATTAAACTCCAAATGTGTATTTATTAAGAAATAAATTACTAAACATGAACAAACAAAGCATCGCATTCAAAATCCAAAATAATTCATAATCCAAATCATAAAAGATAAACATCTTCAAATGCAACTATGGTCTCGCCTATTCGCTTCCTTCTATCTTATCCTTATGACGCTCACCTGAAAATGATGCTTAAAAATGTCAACATAAAGCTGGTGAGGTTCATAGGTTTAAGACAAAAAATCTAACCCTTTCCAACAAGTTCGCTGTGATAACAAAACATGGCAGGACTATAAAGATAGCTATGAGTATACTAACATGCAATCTCAACAACAACCATGATGTGTTACGCGTAGTGCAAGTTTTAAAAATTTATAAACACGATTTAACCGTCTAATTCTATTAACACATACGAGCAAGTATACTCGTTCGTGATAGCAAAGTTGGGTAAGTCGAGATCATCCCAAGGGATTTTGTGTTTGAAATTGTTTTCTTGAAAAGATTCCAACAAGAAAGCTTGTCAAGGCTTCCTCAAATAGTGATGTTTATAGTGAAATTCAATAATAAGAAATATATATACTTGTGTGTAGTCTATAGTCAATCATAAACAGTGTTCATGAAGGTTTGGTGTAAACTCTTGATGTGATGCACAAATCATAAGCAAATGATCTCCAACCATGGTATATGTTTGTAAAAATCATTCTAAGAACAAAAACATATAGGTAATCCTTTCGGTCCTTATCCTAATGATTATCCTTTAGAAAATCCATTTGTTTGCAACATGTTCTTATTAAACTTGTTCTTACGAATCTTTCGACCCTTTCGTGATGAAAATGTTTCTAGTCTTGTTTTAATAAGCAAACATGGTGGTTGTCAATCACCATATCCCCATACTAGTTTGTCACTAAACTTTTTGGAATAAAACACAAGAGAAATCCTTTCGGTCCTTTTTCTTAAAACATGTTTTATCAACAAATCAAACCAAGACTAGTATTTTTCCAACAAACTTATTTAAACAAGATCATATATACATGCATCACATATGAGAACACTAGTATAATTAACTACATCCCAACACACAAGTATATCCCAAAACTACTCCATGATAATAATAACTAAACACAAATCGTAACAAAGTAATTCCAATAACTCAAGAGAATAGAAATCCATAACAAAGTTCATAGAATACCTAAACTTTTGCGATTACAAGAATTAGAATTCGTGGATTGTAGCAACCACGCGCCTCCAATCACCTAGATTCACCGTATAACTCCAAATTACCAAAACTATGGATGAGAATTGTTCCCTCCTTGCTCCTGGACGTTTTACAGTAAGGACTAAACTTTTGGGATGAATAAAATGGTTGGTATTAGTTTTGATGTAAACTAATACACTTTTGGTTGTGTCACACCTAGTAAACTAGGACTAGGTTCATTATATAGCCAAATAAACTTGCTCAACTGGCCAAAAACGTTCCCAACAAGTTAATAGCAAGAAATGATCGGCCTCCATTGATTATGGGGAGTTAAGGCAACAATAAATGCAACTTTGTGTAACTGCAGCTCCTGCAACCGGATCGGTTGCGATGGCAACCAGATCGGTTGCCGTTTGACCATTTGCCCAGCCGGATCGGTTACGGGTTACGACCGACCGGCTGGATTGTGCTGATTTGACTTTTGTTGACTTTCTTGTTATACGCTTCATTCTTTGCTCTCGCTGATGATTTCCAAGGCAAAACTTGATCTTTCCTTGCTGTAGATACTTAGAAATCATTGCGCTTCCTAATCATTGAGTCCAAAAGCTTCCTTGCTCGATTTCCTTCCTCAGGAATCTTCCAAATGTGCATAAAAACTTCATTTCTTCATCATTCGTGATACCTGGCTACATATACATACACAATACGCATCTTTTGCACTTTTGAAACAGTTATGAGTAAATATAGCTGATTATCATGCACAAAACCAACAATAACGCTACTAAAAACATGTTCATTTTAGGCGTTATTAAACCATCAACGGGACGGAACGTGCCCACGATCCAAATTCAACATAATTGGGTAATCATTACCCTCCGATCAGAATCACACAGAAAATATTGGGTAGAGTCACCACCCTCCAATTGGAACCACACAGACGAATAGTGGGTAACATAGCTACCCTTCAATTGGAATCACACAGAACAACCACACTGGAAAATAAATAACATGCAGTATGTATACAATAACCACTTACAAGTCCATGCACTAATTAAACCACGTAATCACAAAGAACTGAAAACTTATTTCAACACAAGCATCATTTCCATCCCAAGTTCAAAACAAAGAAAAATAGGACTATGAAACTCACCTGAAAATTCCGCAGCTTCAACAAACATCTAACACAAATCTAAACAAAAAAAAATAGAACCACGTTACACGTGACCAAGCCAAAAGCTTAAGTCCATGTAACACATATATGGTGGATTTCTAAGGGTTACATTAACCACCATGGGTCACCTCGACTCCATACCCAACACTACTAATTGTTTACACTCACTAAACCCCTTGTTTACTTTTTACCAACAACCGCAGATTTTTGGGGTACTTTCACCCACATAAAATCACAACCAAAAGAACTCCAAAACTCACACCAAAAATTTACCATGGTCCCTCATGAGTGTACAAACCACTCCCAGAAGGCCATGAACTAAAACACACACAAGTGCCCTCTAGAAAATCAAACACCAAAACTATCCGGATTCGAATCTGCACGCACACCAAAATGTTTTGACCAGAAAATCATACTTGCACAACTTATTAATGGCTATCCTTCGCGTGGAAGTCAAAGAATACATAAAACTCAACTTCCCCATAAGGGCTACCTTTTATTACACTTTTAGACCCACGTTTAACCTCTTTTATTCTAACCTAAATATGTCCCGGTTTAACACCTCTGAACTACAGTTTAGAATCAAAAACCATCAGTTAACTCTTTATCATCTATTAGAAAGCCGTCGTTTACTACGTCCCTACAAACTGCCAGCACTTAACTCATTAACTCATGCGTTTTTAAACCCTAACTCTTACACCAATCATCATAACATCACTAACTAATGGCCCTAACATGTCTTACAATATTAAATTACAGATTTTAAGGTAAACCCCAATCCACCATAACTTGTATTACATGAATCAAATCATTAATTAAATGAATTAGGAATAACTAGACATACCTTAAGCTTGTTTTTCTTCAAAATAGTGAAACCCTAACTTTTTTCTTTTTCTCTCCTCTTTGTTAGTTGACTATTCTAAAAATAAAAATAAAAAAAATAAGTGAGGGTGTTTTGATTTTGTATTTATACTACCCTAAGACCCTTCTAGATAACCTCCTTAATTAAGAGTTATAAATAGACTAAAATTGGTTTCCTTTTTCCCCCTAAAATCCTAAAGATCGCCCCTATATGTATATATATACATAATTTTTCTTTATTAATTAATACACTTAAAACCTTATGTTTTGCTATATCATAAAAGCCTATATCGAAATCTAACGTCTTACGCGATAAACCTTCGTTTTACAACAACTAGAATAAAAATCATTTCAAAACCTAAGTTTCCAAAAATAGAATTTTCACACTTATTATTAATATAACCCATAAAACCAAACACCACGTAACTTATTAACGCTCAAGAACTTGAACGAAACTTGCTACGCAATAATCGCGAAACACAAAAACCATACAAGTCATTTCCACGTCACCTAGGTGAACGAAATAAAATTAACCAAAACTAACACTACTCAATGTTACATCAATAAATGATTCACAAAGAATTTAGTACTAAAACACACATATAACCCACATATGACACACAAAACACTTAAGTCACACCAAGCAAAAGATATATGGGTCGAAACTAACAGTTAAACTAACCTGCTAAAATCACGGTTGTTACAGAACCTGTAAAAGAAATGGTTCTAATCATGGTCTTGCTAATCAATGGGACACTACTAATTCTGTTGTTGTCACTTGGATCTTAAATTCCTTACGCCCCGAGTTGTTTGTTGGTGCAAGATATTCTAAGACTGCTTATGAAATGTGGAATGATTTAAAAGAAACTTATGATAAAGTTGATGGTTCTGCAGTCTTTAATATACAAAATAAAAAAATAAAAAATAACTCTTTGAGTCAAAATGAGTCCTCACTTGATGATTATTACAACAATTTAAACTCCTTATGGAAACAGTTTGACTCTATGATCAATCTTCGTGCATGCACTTGTGATGCTGCTAAACATTTTGAAAAACATAATAAGCTAATCAAGTTAATGCAGTTTCTTATGGGTCTTGATGACACTTATGTGCCTATCAGAAGTAACATTTTAACGAGAGACCCTTTGACATCTGTCAACTTTTTCTGTTGTCTCAGTGGAAGAATACACTACCAGAATTCATGCGAATAGCCACGGACAGGATTTGTGGGTAAAAACCATATTTTCGTGGGTAACCGGTTAATACCCACAGACTGCCCATGATCATATGAAGATGGGTAAAACCTCCGAGGCTAATTGTATGCCCACGCCATTTACACTCTGTGGGTAAATTTACCCACATCATTTTAGGTGGGCGATTGAGGTGCGTTCGTGGGTGAAGTTTTATGGGATTTTTTTTAATTCACCATGAGAATACCCATAGATATACTTGTGGGTAATTTGTGTGTAACATTGCCCACAATGTTATTTCGTGTGTAAAAGTAGACACATAATATGCAGGTAATTTTCCCACAATAATACGTGGGTAAACTTTCCCACCTATTTGTCGTGTGTAAGAGCCATGAGTAACTATGACTTACTTTTTAGTAATATTGCGTGAGTAAATTCGTGTCTAAATTAACAACGGTTGTATGGTTACACCGTCACTACAACAAAACTGGGCTAATGTAAAGCAATTCTTACAAATCTCTATACAAATAGAAATTAAAACATAAAAACCAAACATGATCAATTCACTTACCATATCATCCAAATACAATCTATTGAGTGACTAATCTATCACTTACTCCAATAATAAGGTACTAACAGGACATAGCTAACACTCGAATGTTTTTATAATGATATGTTGCATCAACAACGTATGTAGAAGTAGTTTTATGTGTTACTCATTAAAGTGTATTTTCCAGCTCTCAGTCCATCAGAGAGGTTTCCTCATTTAGTAAGGTGCTTATACACAAGTTTGCACATTTGGTCTTCGCTCAAAACCATTTGTTTTTCCATACCCTGTATATTATATAAGCAATCAGTCTTACTAATGAAATAACTAAAATCCTGCTATGTTAAAATAGCCACACAACCATTAATCAACATTAAATAGATTAGTAAAGGCATAAAGTATTAAAGTATCATGATGACTTGCCTTACTAGTGATGAAGATCCTGAAAGAAGAAAAAAAATGAGAAGTACAACATCAGAATGATAATCATTTTTGATAACGTCATTGTATTAGATAACTGGTTCTATTATACACAAACTAATAAAAAAATGCTTACTTATAATCTAAAGTCAATGTATAAGTCATATAAACAACAAGCTCATCTGAACATAGTAATATAGTATCATGTCAAGTATGATAACATCATTACAGATTATTATATACTAAGAAGATATCTAAAACTTACAACATATCATATGTTTCAAGAAATATAGAAACTCATTAAAAAAAAAGCAACATAGAAACCTCGAAAGGCCTCATTTGCATAGTTGTGATCTATGGTATAAACAATAGATTAAGAACACCAAAAAAGTTGCATCCTAAGTACTACTTTATCATACGAGGCATGTTAATCCACTTCCAAGTTTCAAGGAAGTCAACTAAATTTATCACCGGTTATATTAATTTTCAATCCACATTAAAGCTACTACTTCTCAACAGACTTGGTAACGTAAGTTAAACGAATCGATAAACCAACTCAGTAAACTTGAAATGTTTTTTTTCTTTTATTTTCTTCCGCGGCAGGTACTCAGGGTTAACGGAGATGTTTGATGGGAGCTAGTTGCACCATAGAGACTATGCATTCAAGACTCTACTTAGATTAGATTCTTAGATTTGGTATTATGTAATCCTGGAGCTTAAACTTTCTAGAAGAAAATTTTAAATACTGTGGAAACTTGGCTTATTAATAAGATTGTTCCTACAGGTTTAGTGGCTGGGGTGTTACAACTTGGTTTAGGAATTAGATAATCTCACTTCTATTGCGTATGCTGTTAACTTAAAAAAATAAGAATTCATATCATTTTCCCTAATAGAAAAACAACCCTGATTAAAATTTCTCATTTAGCTGAAATTGTTTGTTCATGTGAAAACATGGCATTAATCAATATTAAAATATTTATATGGAAGTTTGTTCGATTAAAAACACAAACATTCATTTGGTTAAATATTACCAATGGAGCATTAGTCCAATGGTTGGAGCACTTGTGCTTGAGTCAAATGACCCAAGTTCAAGTCCCATCCTTGGCAATTGCTTCATATAGGTACCCACCTCCGCAAAACCTATGGGCACACCGGAGAGACTTTGTGGAATAAGAGCTCAGGGGTCCGAGTCTTGGCACGTACTCACTCCAGTTGGTGCCCCGCTAGGCCAGAAGAGTTGCCGAAGCTATTCCTTGTGGGGTGGACAATGGCTGGTGCCAAAAGGCACCCGGGGTTAGGGTGTTCCCGCCAATCTACACCCTTTGTGGAATTTGGTTAAATATTTATATAAGGATGCTTGTGCATGTTAGATTATATTCATAACCGTTGGGACTTGGGACAACGGTTATGAATATAATCTATGCCTCACATGAAATTGATTTCTTAATATTGTTGGATTTCAAAGTGGGATCAAAACGTTTATGAATCGATTATCCTGGAAAGTCTATACTAAATACTAAACCGAGTTTGCAAGAATTCTTGACGTCACACCAGATAGTTTTATATATATGCTAATAATACTTGGTTTAGGAATTAAATAAGCTCACTTCTAATGTGTTTGTTGTTGTCTTGGTGATTGCAAACGAGGTATCATAAGTGAAGAACATTTTTGGTCTATTTGTTACACAATCATATGGGCAGAAGTTAATATTTACACTGCTACCAAATGAGTTTTCTTTAGATTTTGGTACGGTTTCTAATCTAACCGTATAAAAAAGGATTTCCAAAAAATGTTTCTTTTGACTATGTAGCTTATAAAAATAATCTCTATCTCCGGCATCATCTTCAATTCCAGCAAAAGTTACTTCTGCCAAACATAGTGCAAGATTATCTTGCCATGTGCAAGTCCGGTTTTTCCATATAGAGCACACAACCCCTACTAATATTTCTGATTTAGCCGAGCTCGAATGTCCAAATGAAAACCTGGCATTAATCTTAACACAACTAAGTGGTATACAGTACAGTATATAAAGCTATCAGCATTCTTGTACTCAAACCTATGTGGGATGAGGGTTGAAATTAATGTTTCATCTAGAACTTAAAAAAATAGTTCTATTTGATCTAGCTACAAATCTATAAACAATTATACAGAAATGCAAATTGAACTGACTGGTTATTATCTCTTTTTGTTATTGGTAATTCAATAGGGAAGCGGTATGCAAGAACAGATGAACTCGGTGTTCCCTTTGCAGGTACTGTTGATTCAGAAACTTCAGTTACAATCCATGAGCGAGACATCAAGGAACAAATCCGTGTGAATGTGGATGAGGTGGCAGCAATTGTGAAGGATATATCCAAGGGGCGTACCACATGGGCTAATATTTCACAGACCTTTTGGTTAAGACACTTTAGGTTGTTATTGTTTTTGTTACTATTTTTTTTGCTGTTATTGGGTAGTAGTGTACCAAATGTGATTGTGAGTTTGTTATCCTAAACAAATTTTCACCCATTTGACGAATGTAATATGAATTGATGTATTCGTAACCTCAGTTTATGAGTTTTTATTAACAGAACCAGAAGTACAATTTTGTTTCGCTTGTTCGGAAGTGAAGTTATTTCAGGACAATAAACTTTTGGGTTTATAGTATATCACTCGTAATAATTGAAAACGTTGCAACATCAAGAATGAATACTAATTTGGTGAAAATGAATGACTATTTAGTCTAAAAACCAAACATAATGTGAATCAAAAGAAAGAAGAAAACATCAAAGCAAATCAAATACAATGTAGCTTGGACTTGTAGCAAATTCACAGAGAATTTGCAATGCTGCACATGAACTTTAACCTGATACTGCTCGCTTTACAACACGGGCGTAAGCATCTTATGCCTGAGAACAAGAGTCAACGTTTATTGAAGTGTCAAAATGGGCATGTCGACTAGATTTGGTTTTGATCTAATAAAGATATACTACGTGAACAAGTATGAATTTATAAATCAAACTAACATGCCAAAAGACTTGAAAGCGGTCTTGCCGCCTACACACCCAATAAACTAACATGCCAAAATTTATAATGATGTTCAGAAGTATGAATTTATAAATCTACCGATCCATCACCAGTTTACTATAAACCCGAATAACCCATTTACATTGGATGGTTTATGTTGCCCCTTATTAAAGTATATGTTTTGATAGTACGTACCTGCTTGTCCCATTCACATCTAATGGTTATGATGGCTAGGATTAACGTTTGGACGATAGTTCCACTCAGCATTCCTGCCCAAAGACCCTGATCAACCCAACGAACCAGTTAACTTCTTGGTGAAGTACGCAAGCCACAAATAAAATACAAAAGTCTAGATGTTAAACCTTAATGCCAAAGCCAAAAAACCATTCTAATACAACACCAAGAGGGACTCCGACAACATAGTAGCTTCCAAGGTTAACCATAGCAACTCGGGATTGCCAGCCATGCACAACCAAGTGCTACTCCTACAAAATTCAGATTGTTTTAGAACTTAGTATGATTCAATTTAAATATTAGATACTGAATGAACAACTAACTCACCTGTAAAAACCGGTTGAATGCAACTTAGAAGTACAGTGAGTGCTAGCAACACGGAAAGTTCCTTAACCATGCTAATGACAACATTGTTGGATGTAAAGATCATAGCTAATTTGTCGGGAAATGCAATGATGACTGCACTAAACAATAGGCCTATAAGGATGGATGTTAGCAATGATATCTTGGTAGCAAATATCGCGCCTTTTGCATTGCCTGCTCCAAGCTCATTTGCCACACGAACACTGCTTTCATTGAAAACGTTAACCCTCTCATCAATTTTCTAGTTCCGTTTATGCATCTATGTGAGCCTTGTAACCATGAGACTATGAACGTACCCTGTAGCAGCCAAGAACCCATATGGAATCATAATCTCCCAACCATAAGTAGTAATGCTGCCAACAAGAAAACAAAACATAGTTAAATAAACTCTACTTATAGTTTTGAGATCAATGTACAAACACATACATATCGGAATAGAAACAAACCATATTGAAAGCGCATCAATATCGAATTCTGTGTTCCCTAAGCTCCTAGCTACTATCACCAATACTCGATAGTAAAAACTTTCCAACCTAGAAAGAAGTACAAAAACGAGAACATTACATCATTCGGTCCATGTATCATTTTATAGCATAAATAAATTATTAACTTACGCAAGCATAACACTTGAAGCCGCAGAGAGTTTAAAAAACTCCCATAACCCCGAAAAAGCTTCCATGGAAAAACCATTCCAAGATTCACGACACCCTCCAAACACAACATAAAAAAACAACCCCAAAATAGACACCCACCACGAAAAATCAAGCATGACCGCAGCCCAAACAACACTGATTTTTGTTGTCCCAAACTCTAGATCAATGTATATAGATTGCAAAGTAAAATGAAAAGTGAATAAGTAAATTGTCTATTAACCTTGTAATGAATTCGTACATGTACATATATATGTTCTAAATGGTACCATGAACCGTTGTAATGGTTGGGTTTGCGAAACCGTTTTCCTAACCGCTTTTCATAACCGTTTTATGGTTATAAAGTTCCTAATTAACGTGTTTGGTCCTTCGTCTAATAAAGTTTACATAAGAAGCATAAGAGTGAAGATTTTTTGGTTCACATTCTCCTCCTTAATCTTGATCGTTGCTTCGTCCTAAATCTTGAACTCCGAGCATTTGTCGCATAGTCACGAACTTCAATCTTGGTAGAGCATTCGTTAGAATATCTGCTCTTTGTAGTTCTCCACTGACATGTTCCACATTGATGTGCCCATTCTCTACGCTTTCACGAATGAAATGGTAGCGAATATCGATGTGCTTGCTTCTTCCATGAAAAACTGGTTCCTGATGAGTGCTATAGCTGAAACGTTGTCGACCTTCAGCGTTATCCTTTTCTCTTCCCATCCAGTTAGTTCACTAAGAAATCGCTTTAACCATAAGGCTTGACATGCTGCTGCAGTAGCCGCCATGAATTCTGATTCACATGATGATAGAGCCATTGTTGGTTGCTTTTGAGTACACCAGGTAATAGGTGACTCTCCGAAATAAAATACTATCCCAGTAGTTCCTTTTCCTTGATCAGTGTTGATTCCATAACTACTGTCGCTGTAACCTATAATCTTGCAGCCGCCTTCTTGCTTGTATATTATGCCATGCTCCTTTGTTCCTTTGATATACCAGATTACTTGCTTTACCACTGATGAGTGTGTAAATACTCATCATTTTTGGTCAAATCTGAACTGCAAAACGTTTAAAAATGCTCAGAAATGCATCAAAATACTGAAAATATTCCAAAATTTCATTTTATATGTTTCAGATGCAAAATGTTTAAAATCAGATGAAAAATAAGCTAAGTTTGCATAATTGGCAGTTTCAGTCCCCCAAGTTTCAAAAATTGTCAGAAATAGTCCCTGAGCACATAATTTCAAAAGAAAATCACCAAAGGTCCTTTTAAAATCATAAGTTGTCAAAATTAGTCATTTGGTGAAAAATGTCAAAAGTTTTGAGAAATTACAAGTTTGGTCCTCCAAGTTTCAAAATTGGCAAAAATGGTCCTTGGAAAATTGGAAAATGTCAAGTTTGGTCCTTGTACTTTTGGAGCTTGTCACTTTTAGCCCTTGGAGCAACTTTGATGAAATGGCAGCCATGGTCCCTTGTTTTTCAGAATTTACACAAATGGTCCCTATGATTATTAATATCATTTTATCCTTGGCCTTGTCAAAACACATGTGACCCCCTGTCAATAGCATTTTGGACCCCTTCATATATTAGCCCCCAAGTCAAATGTCTGGTTAAACCACCAAACGCGCCAAAAAGTCTTCTTCCCAACTGCTAGCCTGCAACACTTCACCCTCCCATCCCCCCTCCTCACCTTCACTCTTCCATGTCCCCCCACCTTCAACTACCTTCCAAATTGCATTTAATGCTAACCCTCCCCCTCACTCAACCCCAACTGGATTATTTATCTTTTGGCGCCAAAAACTGATTGAATGGCCAAGATATCTTCAAGACATCCAATGGTCAAGAATAATGGTGGGAACTGTTCAGAGATGAGAGAGAAGATGTTTTGCTATAAAAAGGGAGCAAAAGAAGAAAGAGAAGCGTCTTTAGTTTTAAAATTTTCATTAATGTCGTTTTTAATATAAAAGTTGTAGTTAAGTTAAAAATCTGTAATCTTTTGTTGTAATGCACTTACTTTAAGTTATTTAATCAATATAAACCATTTTCAAGTACTAATTTAAGTTACATTATCAATTGATGTTGTTGTGTTCACTGTTGAAAATTTCCATTTCAAATTCTTGTATACAAGCTCTCATTAGCTTATTTTTAAGCTCAAACAAGCTTATATTAGCTTATTATAGCTTGTTATAAGCTTGTATTCAAGTTTTAAGCTACATTGGTTCTTGGTCAAAGAAAGTCAAACCTGGGAAAACTTGAAAAGGAAATGGATAAATGGTGTAGCAGGTCTGAATTTGGGGTGATTTTGAATGATTTGGGTTGATATACTTAGGTTAGTTGGTTCATTGGTTACTGAATTCAAGCCACAGTGGCTAGGACATTTGTAAGTTAATTCCAAGTTTCATTGCAAAAATCTGTTCTTGTGGTCTAGGTTGATTTTTATTTGTTAATTAAGTCAGTATTTAGGATATGTGGACTTAGTTTGATCAATTATATAAACTGAATCAGTTGTTATCTTATTTTAATTGCATATCAGTTGGATTTAAGGGTGTTTGGATTTATTGCTTTATCTGTGTTCAAGGATTGTTCAGTGATTAACTCTTGTTGTTTTAGGTTTGCTTAGTTCATATTGACACATATCTGTCATAAATTTGAGCCTACATATATGTCAAAGTCAAAATCATGAATCCACTTTCTTAATCACTTAACTGTTGGATTTTTAGAAAATTAAACACTTGTTTTGTGTTTTAAAATCATAGAGGTATCTTGCAGTAGCCTCATTTCATCCATAAACATCATTATCAGTCCTCACATTGGATTCAAAACTCAACTTAGTCAACTTTTCAAATCTGTCTGAAAAGTCAAAATATGAAATATCAGTTTTGTGCCTAACTAGAGGGATTTTTCATGAGCTCATTTCTAGGTTAAATCAAGTGAAACTTTGGGTGTTAAAAGTTCAACTGGTCTCCTTGCTTATTACCATTTTTACAGATTTTTGTGAATTTTTTATAAGCTCCATTTGAGCTTGTCAAATAGGCCTCAGTTCCCCTGTGCAACTGAGTCAGTTTACACTGACTTTGCACAGGTTTTGTGCAGGCTTGCACAGAGCTCTCCTTAGCTCACCTTGGTCTGATTTTTGGTTTACAAACTCTTGGCCAGGTCTAGTGTAGGTTCCAAGTTCTTGTTTTTGATTTCTAGCTTATTTGAGTGCTTATTCTGTGGCTGCAACTGAGCACCTCAAAACTGTTTTTTGCTCATATACTCAAATCATCAAATCTGTTCAAATCAGCTCACTAGTAGTTTAGGACAGTTGTGATAAGTTGCAATTGGGTAGTTTTAGCATTTTGTAGCTTCTGTTTCAGTTTGGTCCCCAGTTGTGTGCATTTGCTTATTCAAAAGTGCTTATTTATAAGCTACTTACACTGCAGCCTCATATTCTTGTACACAACCCCATGTTTTTATATTTTTTCTAGATTCAGTATATTATTTTAAGCTTATCTTGAATTTTTCAGATTTTTCTAAGTTTGTTTGCTATTTTTCTGCATTTAAATCAATTTTTAGCACTTTTTAAATAGCTTTTAATCCAATTAATTAAGAAAAGTTTCAAAAAAATAATTTTTCAATTTTATTAAGTTAAGATAAATATAAAAAGCCAAAAAAATATTTTTCCAAATTTTTCTTAGTTAAATTTGTATTTTTAAGGAATTTAAGTAGTTTTTAATAGTTTTTTAATTCATAGAAAATAGAAGAATATTCAGAAAAATACAAAAATAGTTTTGAAAATTCTATTTTGTTATTTTAGACTTTTCCAATTCATAATTTTATTTTTCTAGCTTTATTTCATATTTTCTTGTATTTTAGGCTATTATTAAATAGTTAAAAATAGTTTTTAATTAATAATAATTAGATAATTAGTTATAAAAATAATTTTCTTTTTCTATAAATTTTCTTTTATCATTAGGTTTGTAAAAATATCATTTTCATATTTTTAGGATTAATATTGTGTAAGTTTCACATTTTCATTTGTACGTAACGTAGTTTTTAATTCAGTTTTATAAAAACATAAAATCAAAAACATCATTTTGCAAATAGTGATAGCGTTTATTTAAATTTTTTTATCTTTTTAAATTTCCTTTAATTTGCATTTAAGCCTCTGTAATTTGTTTGCTTTTTCTTTAGTTATAATAATCACAATCCCTTTTTCTGTTCAAATTTCTCGATCACTATACGTTTGGTGATCCATTGCATAGCTCGCTGGGACATAACGACCCGGGGAAACCCTATTCTCTCCTGATCTTCATTGCATTGGTGTTTAAACTGTTTTAAGTTTCTTACGGTCGGCCATTCACAAGTCGCCGGTTTGTGTGAGAAAACTTGACGGTTTTGCACCGATCAAAATTTTGGCGCCGCTGCCGGGGAGCTGTGCTAATTATCTCACGTTTAGCAGATTAGTGATTTGAATAATCACTCCTTGTTCATACCATCTATCTATATCTATATATATTTCTATAAAAAATCCAAAAACCCAAAAATATCAAAAAACGTATAAAACACAAAAATATTTTCCTTTTGTTTCTATATATGTATCAAAAATAAAAAATACAAAAAGATTTGTCGTTTTCTTTGTTTAATAATAACAACATAAAAGATTACCACCGCAAACCAAGGCAGTGTACTACCTAACTGGGGGTACGACCATAATAAGTTCCCGAACCAAAGATTTAAAACTTGCCTTTGTGTCCTTGTGATTGGTGTACCTTTTTCAAAGAAGCCATTCATCTTGTGATTATTGGTTAAGTTCACTGTTGTTTTGCCTCGATTTTGTTTTAATTGATTTTGTTGTTATATCTACTTATCAGAACCAGAAAACCTATAAAGATTCTTCTCACCCCATTTTTATAAATATCTTCATAATTCCCATTTCTTTCCTTAACTCTGAGATCTTTTAGAGTTAACTCTAGTGCATGCGCACTCGTTCTTCTAGATCATTGAGTCCTTTGCGTGATCTAGCAGAAATTCCAAGAAGACGTTCTCGTAGACGTGCTGCCCAAATAGTCGAACCCGAGATTCGTACTATTTCAAACAACAATATGGCAGACGAACGCACTATGGCGGAAATGCTCCAAGCACCCACCGAGGGTTATGGAGATGCCATCGTTTTACCAAGAATCAATTTCGATCACTTCGAATTGAAGACACATTTGATCACACTTGTGTCTACAAATCAATTCCACGGGTTTGACCGAGAAGACCAGATGCACACATCCGCTGGTTTAACAAGTTAACTTCAACTATCAATTTCAAGGATGTACCACAAAAAGTCATCAAGTTGATGCTTTTCCCATTCTCACTTGAGGGAACAGCCCGGATTTGGTGGAAAAGAACCCCTCGATCTATCGAAACTTGGGAGGATCTTGTTCAAAAGTTTGTCAATTACTTCTTTCCTCCATCAAAGACGACTAATCTTAAAAATGAAATTTCCGGATTTCGTCAAAATTTCGATGAAAACTTTGGAGAGGCATGGGAGAGATTCAAAGATCTCCTCCGGAAATGCCCCCATCATGAATTCACGGAGCTTCAACAAGTCAATATCTTTTACAATGGGTTGAACGGTAACGATCAAGATTCCTTGAATGCAGCCGCAGGGGGCAATATCTTGAATCGTAGACCTAAAGATGTGATTGAGATTTGCGAGCAAAAATCAAAAGTTCCTATTTCTTGCAACAAAGTCAATACTCCTAACCCTCCGCTTCTTCATCCAGAACTCTTCTGAAGTTAGCACCCGATAGCCGCTCTAATGGATGCCATCCGTTGTATGATTAAGGATGTTAAGGAAATCAAAAGCGAAATTTATAAGCCAGAACCAGTCAAAGCTGTAAACAAGGTGTGTGAAACTTGTAGTGGTCCACACGCGTATTATGATTGTCAAGCAACCGAGGCTTCCTTTTACCAAGCTCCCGTAGCTTCGGTAAACCACAATCAATACCGACCACAGGCTGATCCTCACCACCGTGCACCTAGCGGTATGACACCACCCGGTTTTCCTCCTGTGCAAAACCATGGCAATCAAAAATCGCTTTGTTCCGAATCAAGGACAAAATTTCAATAACTCTCAAAATTTCAATCAAAACCGGAACAATTTCAACCAACCATATCAAGCTCCTAATCATCAAAGTTATCAACAACCTCCTCAAGCTCCCCTACCAAATGACTTCATGAAAATTACTGAGTCAAGCATACGTTCAATGCAGACTCAAATCAATAACATGAGAGTTGAGCTAAGAAAGGAAATTGATACCACATTGTCTCGGCAGACAAATGAGTTGAAGAATATGATGAGCAGTTTCATGAACATGAATATGAACAAAGCTTCGTCATCTTCTGGAGGACTCCCAAGCAATACAATTCCTAATCCCAATGCCGAAGTTGAAAGCCGTCACCACTCGTAGTGGTAAGACGCACAATGGACCTTCGACTCCAATGCCCCCTCCCCCTGTAGCATTGAGTCAAGTTACCAAGGATACAACGGACAAGGTGCAATTCTCAAGCCCACGAAGTACCACACACGTCCCACCTTCAAGAGTCCAAGCTTTAAGTCCGGAACCCGAAGTTCGAAGAAAAATTCTGAGCCGTAAAAGACTTCCATCCCGGCTCAAAAGTCTAGTCAGCTTCCTTACCCATCAAGAATGAATGATGAGAAGCTCAAAGACAAAAACAAAGAGCAAATGGAAATTTTTTTCCAAATCTTCAATGAGCTACATTTTGATATAAGCTTCGTTGATGCTCTCGTTCTAATGCCTAAATTTGCATCCACTCTTAAAGGCTTACTGACCAACAAAGATAAGCTAACTGAGATGGCTAAAACTCCTCTCAATGAGCAATGCTCAGCGGTCCTTCTCAAGAAGCTCCCTAAAAAGCTTGAAGACCTGGCGATTTTTAATCCCGTGTGATTTCTTGGGGATGGTTCAATGCTCGCCTTGGCCGATCTTGGCGCTAGCATTAACCTCATGCCACTCTCAGTATGGAAGAAACTGTCTCTTCCTAAGCTTTCATCCACTTGTATGACACTCGAGCTAGCGGACCGTACCATAACTCGTCCACTTAGGATAGCCGAGGATGTCGTGATGAAAGTGGGAAAGTTTCACTTTCCTACTGACTTTGTTGTAGTAGACTTCGATGCAGATCCTAGAGTTCCCCTCATCTTAGGGAGAGCTTTCTTGAGAACGAGTCGTGCTCTGATTGATGTGTTTGCTGAAGAGTTGACCATACGGGTTGACAACGAAGAGCTCACGTTAAATATCAACCAGAACTCCAAACCTCTATCCAAACAGAGTGTTGCCACAATTGATCAAAAATCTGGAAGATTCAATGCAACACTCTCAAATTTCACAGTTAAGACGAGTCACCAAAAATGTGCTAAGCTAAAAGCTTTGAAAATCACCCCTGGTTCAAACAAATGGTTTGAAAGTTGTACCAGGGAAGTCAAGAGTGTTCTTGATGATGATGATGATCTAGAATCGGAGACTTCATCGGAAGTGGTGGAAATTGCTAGCTCTAAGAGCACACCACTTGTCCCACCTCCGGAATCAGTTTGTCGCATCGAGTTTGTTAACTCTGCGGATGAAACCAAACTCTCTTCAGTTTCATCTGAATTGGATGATGATGATTGTGATCCAATGGGAGACATTCTTCCCATTGATGAATTGCTCAAAAAGAATCCATCATCTTCTAGTCTTATTCCCGACTCTTCCATCCCTTCTCTCACTCCTGATGAGGAAGATGACAACTTTTGGAATGAAGTCGATGCATTTCTTAGTGATGAGTCAATTCCAACAGGAATTGATAATACTTACTTTGATCCGGAGGGAGACATCATTTTTTTGGAAAATCTGTTGATTGAAGAACCGTTTCCCACCCTCCCTCCCGGACATCTTATTGACAATCACCATATAAGCTTCAAGTTTAAACTTAAAAATGTCAAAAATGGTGATTTGCTTCTTTCTGCTGAGGAATGGACTTGCCTCCTCATGTACGTCTTTATTCCATTCTTCACAGATGGTGTGGTTGCTCTTTCCCTTTTCTCTTTCGGGAATGAGGACACCATCTTTGACCCCGGTATCATCCTTTATAGTTTCTACTATTAACAATACCGCGGTTATATCTCGTCGGTGTGGAACTTTCTGATGTTCATATGTTTGTTAACACTGTGAACGAAAGTCCGATTGAGATTGGTTTTCCACGTTACTTTCCCCATGAACAAATGAATACGGGGTCGAGTCAAGCTAGCGACTCGGGAATCAAAAACAGTAGCATGCCATATGGGTTTTCACCCATATTTCTGACTTCTTTCTATCTTTCTACCACCCTAGTGTGGGGGGGTTGTCCCACATGTTGTGTATATATGCAAGTTATAAAAAAAAAAAAAAAAAAAAAATCTTTCTAAATAATGGCCGTAGTATTTCCCTTTCACGTTCTCAGTTTCGGCATAACCGCCGGTACTTTGAATATTGAGGGCAATATTCATTTCTAGTGTGGGGGGGAATTCTCACGAATTTTATCATGTAATTATACCGCCTAATTCCCCCGTTTTTGGCCAAAATTTTTTTTTTGGAGTAAGTGTTCTGCACTTACTCATTTGGTTATCAGTCCGCCTTGTCTAATAAACAAAAGGATTGGCTAATCCAAGAGCAAACGGCTCTTGGTAAAGATATCTCAAATCCGTTGACGGCTTGCAATTTGCCCAAAATTGTATGGTATTCAACTCACCATATCCTTAAAAGTGAAGAGTTGGCTAGCCCGCAAGTTTATGGCTTGTGGTAAAGGCAGTGGAAAAACCATAATTGGTAATCGACTCACCAAAGATAATATTGATAATTTATCTAAGAGTTGGCTAGTCCTGAAGCAAACGGCTTCTGGTAAAGACAAATCAAATCCGTTGGAAGTCGGTGGTTTGCTCAAAATCACATGGTTATCGGTGTACCATGGTTCTTACTTGAACTAAAATATTTGGCTACTCCAGAAGAGATGGCTTTTGGTAAAGAGATTCAAATCCATTAAGTTTTTCTCAAAAGATTGCTAGGGACTAGCAATAGTTTAGTGTGGGGGATTGATGAGTGTGTAAATACTCATCATTTTGGTCAAATCTGAACTGCAAAACGCTTAAAAATGCTCAGAAATGCATCAAAATACTGAAAATATTCCAAAATTGCATTTTATATGTTTCAGATGCAAAATGTTTAAAATCAGATGAAAAATGAGCTAAGTTTGCATAATTGGCAGTTTCAGTCCCCCAAGTTTCAAAAATTGTCAGAAATAGTCCCTGAGCACATAATTTCAAAAGAAAATCACCAAAGGTCCTTTTAAAATCATAAGTTGTCAAAATTAGTCATTTGGTGAAAAATGTCAAAAGTTTTGAGAAATTACAAGTTTGGTCCTCCAAGTTTCAAAATTGGCAAAAATGGTCCTTGGAAAATTGGAAAATGTCAAGTTTGGTCCTTGTACTTTTGGAGCTTGTCACTTTTAGCCCTTGGAGCAACTTTGATGAAATGGCAGCCATGGTCCCTTGTTTTTCAGAATTTACACAAATGGTCCCTATGATTATTAATATCCTTTTATCCTTGGCCTTGTCAAAACACATGTGACCCCCTGCCATATAAGCCATGTGACCCCCTGTCAATAGCATTTTGGACCCCTTCATATATTAGCCCCCAAGTCAAATGTCTGGTTAAACCACCAAACGCGCCAAAAAGTCTTCTTCCCAACTACTAGCCTGCAACACTTCACCCTCCCATCCCCCCTCCTCACCTTCACTCTTCCATGTCCCCCCACCTTCAACTACCTGCCAAATTGCATTTAATGCTAACCCTCCACCTCACTCAACCCCAACTGGCTTATTTATCTTTTGGCGCCAAAAACTGATTGAATGGCCAAGATATCTTCAAGACATCCAATGGTCAAGAATAATGGTGGGAACTGTTCAGAGATGAGAGAGAAGATGTTTTGCTATAAAAAGGGAGCAAAAGAAGAAAGAGAAGGCAGTCTTTAGTTTTTAAAATTTTCATTAATGTCGTTTTTAATATAAAAGTTGTAGTTAAGTTAAAAATATGTAATCTTTTGTTGTAATGCACTTACTTTAAGTTATTTAATCAATATAAACCATTTTCAAGTACTAATTTAAGTTACATTATCAATTGATGTTGTTGTGTTCACTGTTGAAAATTTCCATTTCAAAGTCTTGTATACAAGCTCTCATTAGCTTATTTTTAAGCTCAAACAAGCTTATATTAGCTTATTATAGCTTGTTATAAGCTTGTATTCAAGTTTTAAGCTACATTGGTTCTTGGTCAAAGAAAGTCAAACTGGGAAAAACTTGAAAAGGAAATGGATAAATGGTGTAGCGAATTTGGGGTGATTTTGAATGATTTGGGTTGATATACTTAGGTTAGTTGGTTCATTGGTTATCTTGAATTCAAGCCACAGTGGCTAGGACATTTGTAAGTTAATTCCAAGTTTCATTGCAAAAATCTGTTCTTGTGGTCTAGGTTGATTTTTATTTGTTAATTAAGCTGTATTTAGGATATATGGACTTAGTTTGATCAATTATATAAACTGAATCAGTTGTTATCTCATTTTAATTGCATATCAGTTGGATTTAAGGGTGTTTGGATTTATTGCTTTATCTGTGTTCAAGGATTGTTCAGTGATTAACTCTTGTTGTTTTAGGTTTGCTTAGTTCATATTGACTCATATCTGTCATAAATTTGAGCCTACATACTGTCAAAGTCAAAATCATGAATCCACTTTCTTAATCACTTAACTGTTGGATTTTTAGAAAATTAAACACTTGTTTTGTGTTTTAAAATCATAGAGGTATCTTGCAGTAGCCTCATTTCATCCATAAACATCATTATCAGTCCTCACATTGGATTCAAAACTCAACTTAGTCAACTTTTCAAATCTGTCTGAAAAGTCAAAATATGAAATATCAGTTTTGTGCCTAACTAGAGGGATTTTTCATGAGCTCATTTCTAGGTTAAATCAAGTGAAACTTTGGGTGTTAAAAGTTCAACTGGTCTCCTTGCTTATTACCATTTTTACAGATTTTTGTGAATTTTTTATAAGCTCCATTTGAGCTTGTCAAATAGGCCTCAGTTCCCTGTAACCGAGTCAGTTTACACTGACTTTGCAGGTTTTGTGCAGCTTGCACGAGCTCTCCTTAGCTCACCTTGGTCTGATTTTTGGTTTACAAACTCTTGGCCAGGTCTAGTGTAGGTTCCAAGTTCTTGTTTTTGATTTCTAGCTTATTTGAGTGCTTATTCTGTGGCTGCAACTGAGCACCTCAAAACTGTTTTTGCTCATATACTCAAATCATCAAATCTGTTCAAATCAGCTCACTAGTAGTTTAGGACAGTTGTGATAAGTTGCAATTGGGTAGTTTTAGCATTTTGTAGCTTCTGTTTCAGTTTGGTCACCAGTTGTGTGCATTTGCTTATTCAAAAGTGCTTATTTATAAGCTACTTACACTGCAGCCTCATATTCTTGTACACAAACCCTGTTTTTTATATTTTTTCTAGATTCAGTATATTATTTTAAGCTTATCTTGAATTTTTCAGATTTTTCTAAGTTTGTTTGCTATTTTTCTGCATTTAAATCAATTTTTAGCACTTTTTAAATAGCTTTTAATCCAATTAATTAAGAAAAGTTTCAAAAAAATAATTTTTCAATTTTCTTAAGTTAAGATAAATATAAAAAGCCAAAAAAATATTTTTCCAAATTTTTCTTAGTTAAATTTGTATTTTTAAGGAATTTAAGTAGTTTTTAATAGTTTTTTAATTCATAGAAAATAGAAGAATATTCAGAAAAATACAAAAATAGTTTTGAAAATTCTATTTTGTTATTTTAGACTTTTACAATTCATAATTTTATTTTTCTAGCTTTATTTCATATTTTCTTGTATTTTAGGCTATTATTAAATAGTTAAAAATAGTTTTTAATTAATAATAATTAGATAATTAGTTATAAAAATAATTTTCTTTTTCTATAAATTTTCTTTTATCATTAGGTTTGTAAAAATATCATTTTCATATTTTTAGGATTAATATTGTGTAAGTTTCACATTTTCATTTGTACGTAACGTAGTTTTTTTAATTCAGTTTTATAAAAAACATAAAATCAAAAACATCATTTTGCAAATAGTGATAGCGTTTATTTAAAATTTTTTATCTTTTTAAATTTCCTTTAATTTGCATTTAAGCCTCTGTAATTTGTTTGCTTTTTCTTTAGTTATAATAATCACAATCCCTTTTTCTGTTCAAATTTCTCGATCACTATACGTTTGGTGATCCATTGCATAGCTCGCTGGGACATAACGACCCGGGGAAACCCTATTCTCTCCTGATCTTCATTGTATTGGTGTTTAAACTGTTTTAAGTTTCTTACGGTCGGCCATTCACAAGTGGCCGGTTTGTGTGAGAAAACTTGACGGTTTTGCACCGATCAACCACTTTCAGGTGATGATCCTTCGGGTCTTGCATGAATCTGCTGAGTAGTCCGACTGAGTAACTAAGATCTGGTCTTGTATGCAGTAAGTACCTAAGACTTCCGATTAAGCTTCTGTAATAAGTTGCGTCAAATGAGTTTCCAACTTCCGCCTTGACCAACTTAGTACCGGTATCCATAGGTATCTTCGGATCATTACTGTCTACCATACTTGTTTCCTTCAAGATCTTGTTAATATAACCTGTCTGCTTGATTGTAATCTCTCCTCCTGTCTGTGTGACTTCTATCCCAAGATAATAAGCTAATAATCCTAAGTCACTCATTTCAAATTTATCCTTCATCTGGGATTTGAATTCTTCTATTTCCTTACTTGGAGTGCCTGTGATTATTAAATCATCTACGTAGACTCCAACTATAAGTGTATAATTCTTGTTTCTCTTCGTATAAACTGCTTGTTTAAGATTACATTTCTTAAATTCTAAAGACTTTAACGTTTGATCAAGCTTCATATTCCAAGCTCTCGATGCTTGTCTTAAGCCATATAAAGCTTTAGTAAGCTTATAGAATTTTCCTAAATTTCCTTGTTGAATAAATCCTTCAGGTTGTGTAACGTAGACTTCTTCCTTCAAATCTCCATGTAAAAATGCCGATTTTACATCTAAGTGATGTACTTGCCATCCATGATATGCTGCTAATGCTAATATCAACCGAACTGTCTCTATCCGAGCAACCGGTGCAAATACTTCATCGAAGTCTATTCCTTGCTCTTGTACATAACCTTTTGCTACTAACCGTGCTTTGTATTTGATGATATTTTCTTTTGCATCCCTCTTGGTCTTGTAAACCCATTTGAGTCCTATTGCTTTCTGATTTTCTGGCAATGTTGTGAGAGTCCATGTGTTATTTTTGTTGATTGAATCTAATTCAATCTCCATGGCCCCAATCCATTTCTCGTCTGTAGATGCTTCCTTATAATTACGGGGTTCTTCTTCCGTAAATAATAAACTTTGTGGTTCAAATCTACGTGC
The DNA here is from genome assembly GCA_910596185.1 of Chrysanthemum makinoi. Taxonomy (NCBI): domain Eukaryota; kingdom Viridiplantae; phylum Streptophyta; class Magnoliopsida; order Asterales; family Asteraceae; genus Chrysanthemum; species Chrysanthemum makinoi. The sequence continues at coordinate 148,599,253 of OU343224.1, read as the reverse complement.
ATACTTGTATATTTTCGACATGTTTCTGTATTCACGTGCGCATGTATCATCAAATCTACTTCTTGAGTTCTCTACAGAACTAGTAGTAGCTTCTTCTTCCTCTTCTGTGTGTGGGTCGTAACTGTATGTCGGTGGTGTGATTGGTGAAACTGGATGAGGAATCTGATCTTGTTCATTATACGTGTTGTCATCGTTCTCTGTGTTGACTGGTGTAAGGTTTTCATTGTCAAGTCCTTCTACCACAAAACTAGTCCAAAATGTGTCTTGTGTACTCGTATCCTCTTCATCTTTGTTCTAATCCCACAGTTTTATTTCCATAAACTTTACATCCCTACTAACATGTTTCTTCTTGGCTATTGGATCATATAACGTACATGCTTTTGATCCTTCCTCTACTCCTAAGTAAATCATTGGTATGCTTCTGTCGTCCAGCTTCTTTAAGTGAGGTATCGTTATCTTTGCATAAGCTGTGCATCCGAATATTCTTAGGTTTTCCAGATTCAGTTTTCTGTTGTAGAGTGCCTCAGATGGAGTTTTATCTATCAGGGCCTTCGTAGGTACCCTATTGAGTATGTAAATTTCATGTTTAACTGCTTTCGCCCAAAAAGTTAAGGGTAACTTCATCGCTTTCATCATACTCCTCGTAGTTGATAACACTATCCTATTTCTTCTCTCCAATACTCCATTATGTTGTGGGGAGTACGGTGCTGTCAACTGTTGTGCTATTCCATTTTCCTTACAGTACCTTGTGAATTCACCACCTCTATCCGTTCTTAGCATTCTTATTTTCAATCTCATCTCCATTTCTATCTTCTGTTTAAATTCCTTGAATGTACTAAATGCCTCATCTTTTGATGTCAGAAAGTAGGCCCACATAAAACGTGTACAATCGTCCACTAACAAGAAAATGAGTTTCTTGCCAGAGTGCGTGGCTGGACTTATAGGACCGCAAAGGTCTCCATATACTAAGTCCAACAGGTTCTTTGATCTGAATTTAGCTTGATTTGGAAATGGTGTTCTACTGTGTTTTCCTAATAAACATGCGTCACAAATCTGCCCGACATGATTTATTCTTGGAATTCCTTCTACTAGACCTTCCCTAGTCATCTTGTTAATATTGTCAAAGTTCAGATGACCTAATCTAGCATGCCATAACCATGCTTGGTTATCTCAGATTTGCTAAGAGACATATAGGTGCTTCTATCTGTAACTAAATCTTGTAGAGTCGATTCTTAGATCTTTCAACCTTCATCAACAATTCTTGTTCTTATCATACAAAGTCAACTTGTTCCGTCCATGATGACCTTACAACCTATTTCCGTAAGTTGTCCTAGACTAAGTATGTTGCTTTTGAGGTTTGGTATGTAGTATACTTCCGATACTACCTTCTGTTCATGGTTCTTAAAACCTAATAGTATAGACCCTCTACCCATTATCTTTACATACGATCCATCCAAAACGTACTCGTCCTGTTACGCTTTCATCAATATCCCTAAAATGACTCTTTATTCCCGTCATATGGTTATTTGCACCATTATCTAAATACCATATGCTTGCGTCCGCTGTAGCATATTTCCCTGGTTGAATTTGTTCTTCATTCAACAACACTTCCTCGTGTTCAGTGTCGTGTATAGTCATTAGTAGTGATGGTTCATCGTCTTCTAAGATAAGGATTGATTGTTCCTGAGTTGCTGATGTTCCTCTACAATTCCTTTTAAGATGTCCAATTTTATGACACCTGTAACATTTTACCTTACTTACATCCCACCCACTTTTATTCTTATCCGAACTCTCTTTGTGACTAGAGTTCCCTCCTTGTGAGTTGTTTCTGTTTCCATTATTCTGCCAGTTCCCTCGTGAGAAATTTGATTTCCCTCCACGTTTGTAAAAACGTTTCCTATTTCCTGAGTGTTCGCCATGTGCGAATAATAGGTTTTCCTGGCTTTCTACTTGCCCTCCTTTCCGAAGTTTTATCCTTTCCTCAAATGCCTCGAGTCTTCCAATGATCTCATCTAAAGTGATGTCGTCGAGATCACTTGTCTGTTCTATGGATGCTACTATCTGAATGAACCTATCTGGTGTGGAGTCTAATAGTTTTCGAACTAAAAGTGATTCATCCAAAGTTTTCCCTAATTCTTTTGCCTTTGTGGCATAACCGTTTAGTTTAGCCGTAAATGCATCCACCGTCTCATCTTCCTTCATCTGAAGTGAGTTAAACCCAATCATCAATGATTGTAACTGTGCTTTCTGCACTCTATCTTCTCCAACGTGTCTTTTCTTTAGTGAATCCCACAATTCCTTAGCCGTCTTACAACCCGCTACTTGTAAGATCACATCTTCCGTCAATGCTTGATATAGGAAGGCAGTCGTTGCCTTATCCTTCTTATCATTTACTTGCGTGTCTATCTTAGGTCCTATTGCTTCCCATAAACCATGTGCCTCTAGTATAACCTTAATTTGTATAGCCCAAACTGTGTAGCTTGTGGTTTTCAACTTAGGGCATTGATATTGTGCAATAAGTGTTACAGGTTTTGCTGTAGTTGATGTGCTTGCTGTATCGTCGACGGTCATTTTGAAAGTGCTTAGTATTTTCACTTTCTAATTTTAATGAGATTTATCTTTCCTAGTGTGGTCTTTCTATAAAATATGAGAATATCTAATCTTCCGGGCATCCTAATAGTACGGGATCAATAAATAGTTTCTCAGGATTTCCTAATAGTATGAAATGACTATTCTATATTATTCTAATATAAATGAAATCCCGAAAAGTTTCACTTGTGACCTCGATGATGTGATGAACACAAGTGTATTCCCTTTGTCTCGCGTTAGTAAATATCGTTTACCAACGTTTGTTTCTATTCCCAAGTTTGGTTCCCTTTTTCCTTGCCTTGTTTCGTTGTAACCCTTGATGTCTTTTCCTTGTTCGATTGTTTTACCCCTCGAATTTGAAACACCAAGTTCTTCTTCTTCGAATTGAATTCCACAGTTTCGGCCTCTTTTTTTTTGCTTTGACAAAAACTATCTCGACCTCTTTTGACTTTGTAAACATCGAATGAAAAATGAGTCCTTTGTGTCGAATTGATTTTCCTTTCAACGAGTCCAAACAACAATTCCTACGTCTTGTTTTTTTCTTTCTCGAAGTTCTGATTTGTACAAGAATGTCTCGGCCCTTTTTTGAACTCCTTTTGAATTTTTAAAACTTCGAGTGAAAAAACAAACTGTATGTCGAAATTTTCTTTTCCAACAAGCCCGGAAACAAATTTGTTTTCTTTTCTTGTTCCTCCACACTAAAAACACGTCTCCTTTACCTTGTACGTTATTTGATTTCTTTACTCTGAGACCAAACTTCCCACGTATAAAAATCTTGGTACCGAGATGGTAACCAATCACCGAAACAAACAAATAGGTTTGCTTCTAATTTGCTTCCCGTTGTTGTTTTCCTTTGTGTCGTTCCGACACTACTCCACACAAAAAACCTGAGCGCTCCTTCTTTCCTTTGTCACGTACGTATTTCCTTCAGCAACAACGTTTTCCCCGCGTGTTTCCCGCGTTTTTCTTCTACATTTAGTTTGAAATTAACCGGTTTCTCAAAGTATTTGCCCACTTGCTCTCTATCCCGAACAAAGTATATGTCTTTCCTTCCTTCCATATGTTGTCGTCAACAATGGTTTCCCCACCAATCCGTTTGGTGTAAACGTTTGCAATCCCCTACGTAAACGATCATGCACTATCTTCTACGTATGCTTATTCACGTTTTGTTTCTCTTGGAAGTAGAGAGAAAACAAAAATATTGTCGAAAACAAAAGTGTTTCCTGCGTTCCCTTGGGTATGTCTTGCGTTAGTATTTTTGGTAACCAAAAATGAGTCGCGATTCCACTGCTCTTGATGCCAATTGTTGCCCCAAACTCTAGATCAATGTATACTAGCAGGGTACCCACGCGTTGCGGCAGCGGGTACCCTGAAATAAAATTTTCCTGTGAATTATATATTTTAGTTTACTATGTTCTTTTTGACAATAAATTTACGGATATCAAAAATTTCGTTTAGTCCGTGCCCGTTTGGGCTCGAGCCCGTTGGCCCGTGCCTATTTGGCCCATGCCTGTTCAGGCTCGTGGCCGTTTGGTCCGCACCAGTTCGGGCTTCAGCCCATTTTGCCCGTTGACCGTTCGGGCTTAAATATCTGTATAGTGTGTTTTATCATTTGTATTAGTGACATTTTAATGCAGGAATTATGTTTAAGTTGGTTGTACAATATGCTTGATAATTTGTATTTCTTGTGTAAGGGATGTTTTAATAATTGCATTAATTGTATTTATTGACCAGTTAATTAATTAACTACATTAAATATCTTGACCACATTAATAGTGCTTTGTATTTTGTACATTAAGCTTTAAGACTTGTAAGTCTTAAAATTAAGATTGATGAGAAAGATCATTAATAGTGCATTATGTATTGTACAATAGTCTTTGTATTTTGTAAGTCTTAATTTTAAGACCATGAGGAGAGAGATTCATTCATCTATTATAAGTAGTATAGATAGATTGCAAAGTAAAATGAAAAGTGAATAATTAAATCGTCTATTAACCTTGTAATGAATTCGTACATGTACATATATATGTTCTAAACAGTACCATGAACTGTTGTAACGGTTGGGGTTTGTGTAACCGTTTTCCTAACCGCTTTTCATAACCGTTTTATGGTTATAAAGTTCCTAATTAATGTGTTTGGTCCTTCGTCTAATAAAGTTTACATAAGAAGCATAAGAGTTAAGATTATTTGGTTCACAATTTTGTAGTTCGAAAAAAGAAACTAATTCATAAACAAGTGAAGTGCAAGAGCCACAGCTGACACCCAACCAATTACCGCAGTCTTGAGCTGACCTTGCAAAAATCTCACCATCAACGAAAACTGAAAAACAAAGCTCACGTGCATTGGAATCAGCCACAATCCCACTTTCCCAGACAACTCAGCTACTACCTCTGGCTGTCCAGTTAATTTTAGTATTGGAGTCGCGAATATGAAAAGTGGTAGCAATAATATTGAACCTATGAGCAAAACGACCCATGATCGTTGTAATTATATTCCCAACATATGATATTGCTTTGCTCCGTATGCTTGCCCACAAAGAGTTTAATTTCTAAAGCGCTCGCCATTCCTAACTACACATCAAAAGTAAATTAGATATGCAGTATGGTAATGCTTAATAAAACTTACTATCTGATTCTGCTTATTGTATTACAACACATAAACAAAATGTTTGAGGGTTTGAGAGTAGGAGTATTTCTTAATGATCATTAATTGTGATTGTAGTAAGCTTTTCTGATAAGCAGTTTGGAGTTGCTTAGTAGTTTACAGCATAACAAAATAAGCTGTTTACAAACCAACCAATGGCGGAACCAACATTAAATTAAAAGTGGTCGGACGCACAAATTTTTTTTTTCTTTTTTTATTATTTTTTATTTTTTTATTATTATTTTATTTTTTACCTTTTTAAAGCAGTAATATTAGACAAAAGATGAAAAAAAAAAAGTTCGCTTCTGCGTTCAAAGAACTTGTTACTGATTAATAGAAAGTACATATCTAATAAGCAATTTCAAACACCATCAAAGTACATATCTAATAAGCAATTTCAAACACCATTTAAGTATATATGAATTACCAAGAAGCCGAATGTGATAGAGGTGATGACAATGGTGGCTGTTGCACAGGTCTTGCATCTCTCCAGGATCGAATTCATGAAACAAACATCATGTATGTACAATCACCATTCAAGAATTAACATTAAGGAAACAAAAAGATTTGGGATTGAACCCTTTAAAGAATCTGATATAAACTGAATTGTGGGTTGCCATGTTGATTACAGACTCGATCCCTATATATATTGAATGAAACGGCACCAACAAATAAGAGAGATACGTTTCACCAATAGTAATCGACACAACTTTTCCTAAACGTTGTAACCTAACTAAACGGTTATTTTGTACTTTAAACGACCCAGCCCATATACAACTTGGGTTTACAGACTTTACATAAAAACATAAACACTAAACTACCCTAACTTTGCTTCTATAACATTAAGGTCCAACAGTGGCAATAGAGATCGCATCAAGGTTAGTGTCACTAAGGTGACCAAAGAAATGATTGAGTAATAACAGCAAGTGAGTATAACGAAAGATGAGAGAAACTAGATGGACCCGCGATCTTCTATATCTTTTTCGACTCAACCCATGTTCGTTCGAGTATAAAAAAATCGAGTTCGTTATAGTTTGCTAGTAAAAGTGGCTGCTGATGGTGGTTGTTACTACTGTTTTCTTCCATGTTGTTACATTTTTTATCCACAATTAGTTATCCAAAGGCATGGTTGCATACTTGCATCAATAATCATCCATAAAATCATATAGCATGAAATTTCATATCATTCAAAAGGTTAGTAGATGAAGTGTGTTTCACGACTCGCTTAAATCCATCATCACTCGGTTTAACTCTGTCACGATGAGCTTAAACTCCATAGATTAGTCAGCTAAAAAGGATCAGAAACTATAATTACTAAAAGTAAATTAATCTAAATGTTAAATTTAAAAATTAGCCGTGATAAAATGTTGCAAAGAAGTAAGAACAATGTTTACTTATTAAATTGATTGTTGATACAAAAGTTGGGCGTTCCTGGCTTGGAGCTCCGGTTCTCGTACCAATTGAGAATTGCTGCTTGAGACCTGCGCACTAAGAGACAAGAAACACCGTTAGGCTTATCGTGGGATTGTCTCCCACGATTATCCTCCGGCGTGAGAGTGAGTAATCGGTTTTAGGGTTTAAGGAGTTTTAGGGTTATGAGATTGTACCTTAAACGAGGGATATAATTCCCTTTATATACACACGGAATCCTTGTTGGTTCCGTGTTCCCCAACCTTCGGCGTATCCCGCCTAAGTCGGTTGGGAATGATTATCTTCTTATTTTAGAAGATATCGGATATCTATTCCGTAAATAGATATGGGCTTGGGCTTTCGTGAACCCAAACACGTATTGATATTGGCCCGCCAGTACCGGGCTTGCAAGTAGTGGACTGTAGTCGGGTTTATGACCACTCCGCACTATACGCCATCATGTCCCCAGTCTAGTATGCGCAGGCGAATGCGGATGCTAGACTAATGACCGTAGTCCAAAATAAAATAAACTTACGAAACGTATTAAAGAAGCCATACACATACCCGTAGGTGCGTTGTATCTAGACATAAAAGGGATTTGTAAATACCTCGTTATTCGGGGAAAGTAATCGTCCGCGTCCCATCGAGTAATCTCAACCACACAAGTGAAGTTAGTGGAGTCCACGTGGCACATATCGTGTGGATGAGAGAAAAGCATAAAAGCACTCGTCATTGTCACAATGTAATCCACCGTAAAAAGATAAATCCGCCATTGTTGAAATAGAACTCCACCGCAATCCGTAAATTAAACTACCTCAAGGTACCCGCGCGTGCGTGTCTGTACATCCAACACTATGGTGAAACAATTATCGGACTTTACCTCCTTATTATCCGAGAGCGATCTCTTAGAGTTCACCTCAGATTATTTTATACCCCTTGACGTGCATCCGGTTGTGCCGGATGTGCGGGCAACCATTGCGGACTTCCCCAGAGGGAAAGTGGGGGTTTATACGCGGTTGTTCGATTTTTCGAACCAACGCGTGCCCCTGTCCCGCTTTCTATGCGATGTATTAAACTATTACGACCGCATATATCCCGCCTTACATCTTTATCGGTGCGGCCAAAATTACCAATTTTGAGGTAAATTGCCGCTCTCTTGGCGCTTAACCCAACCATTCATTTATTCCGCGCATTTTACCACACGATATGGGCACATGGGTGGGTATCTTTTGCTGGCGTGCCGGTAGGCTCCAATGCTATACGGATAAGCTAGACTCGCCGGATTGGAGGGAGTATTTCTTCTGGGTAGATGATATATGCTTTCCATGGAACTATCGGTTTATACCCGGGTACATTAGAGAGGGATGAGTGCCCCCGCCTGGTCGTATGATGTTGAGGATGCGAATCGATAAATGACAACCGCATCCCCATTAGTGCCTATCCGGAGGGATTTCTGGTACATATGGGCATCGGTAGTAACTATTTTGGTTCGAAGATGAGATTCCAATCTTCTTGGACGCCAATGGCCGGTGGGTACTCATTCACAGACTTCGTGTAAATAATGTGAGTCTTCTGTCTGTACTTGCACATTATATACCTTATGTTATTTGTTGCTTCCTTTGGGCAGAAATGGATCTATTCGCTGTGGTGCAATTGGCCAAACCATTGGGTGTGAGGTCGGAGGTACGGCCTTTGAAAGAAGGCGAAGAGCCAATACTAGCGAGTACCGCGGGGCATACAGTGGAGCTGAACTTAGGGGTGACAGGGACCGGCTCTTCCGCTGCGATAGAGGCAACACCGGTGCAAGGCGTGTCGAGCCCTCGTGCGCCCTCCTCTATTGCGCAACCACCACCCGTAGTGGCGGATCCCATTGATGAGGAAATGGAGGAGCAAGAGCCGGCGCTATTGCGTAAAGGTCGCAAGAACGGAGATGGTACGAAGTTCGGCAAGGAAGAAGCGTCCCATGATCGTTCATGTTGAATCTTCGCCAGTGAGGCAGCATCATCACACCCGTCGCCAGATGTTTCCGCCCCGCTAAGTACTCTCGATAGTTACCATTATATATATATTTTTTCATCAAGTTTGCGCATGCGGTCTTGATAAGTCTGTCTGTATTTGTAGGTTCAACAGGTGCGGAATCGCCACCCAAAGAGAGTCTGTTTTGTCCGAAGTCTTGAACCGGAGATTGGTAGCGCAGCGCCGCGATGCGATGGGGATGCGTCAATGGGTCACCGGTTGATAACCCGGTTTCTCCGCCGCTTAAGGCTTAAAATGTGTTGGGGAAAATAGGCGGGACGCGTTCAAAAGGACCAGCGATAGCATCACTGGAGGCAATCGCCGCTGCCAAAGCCTGAAATCAAAGAAGCCAATGCGTATGCGGAGAGGCTTGCAGGAGAAAAAATGTTTCTACTATCTCAAATAGAGCGTGAGCGTCTTTGGCAGTCAAGTATAAGCCGTCATGCATGGGCCTTAAACATCTAGAGCGGGGCTAAGGAAAGTTTGTTTTGCGCAATTAGGGAGCTTGGGGCTACTATGAGCTGGTCATTGGAGGTGCAGGAGGCTAAACTGCGCTAAGCCGAGCATCGAGTATGACGAGGAATTGTATCCTCACTCATGTCCACCATAGCGGGCGCAGGTGGCTCATAGGCCACGGTCTTCGCCTTAGCTGCCCTCAGTACCCGGAATCGCCAGAGGTGGTGAGTGCCTTCGGGAGGTTGTGCAAAGGCGCTTTGGAGCGTGGTAAATCGAAGCGATTGAGAAACTCCATGAGGCGTAACTGTTGAAGGCGCCGATTGATAAGGTGCCAAATTATGATGCTGAGTCATATGATCACTTGGTGGTCGCTATGCGAGAATGAAAGACTTGGAGCTCCCTATGATTTCGAGCTTGAGCGATCAAGACTATCCGATAAATGTTATCATGGCGGGTTGACCTTGGCGCTGCATCGACCGGGAAGCCGAAACACGGTCGGATTTTTATTTGAAGCCCCATGAGTCACTGCTTCAAGTACCTGTCTTTGCGCGTCCTAGGGATAGTCAGAATCCATTTGCTTTGGAGAAGGAGGTATCGTTAAAGGAAGTCTTGGAAGCACATGCAACCCGTCGTGCTAAGAAAGAAGGTATTGCGGTGTAAAGCCATTTTGTGTGGGGTCGGTGCGGCTCACTTGCCAAGGTCCGATGGGGTGCCGGTCGGTGTGGCTGTGTCGCGTCAAGATGCGACGTGTTGAAGGTACGGCGAAGCTAAAGATGCAACAAGTCATGTTGGCACGCCGTCACTTAAGCGTTGTAGCAATTGGTAGTCGATATGTTGCAAAACACTTTCTTGTAATAACTCGTAGTTATGAATAAAAGTTGCTATTTTGCTGTGGGTATTATTGAGACTTGTAATGTATACATATCTGTTTGTCTTTGCATGAAAGATGTATTTGTTGCCGAAGAATTAGTAATACATGCATCCAAACATATTTGTGTCTTAGTGTCTAAATCTTACCTTTTTCCAACTTACTACGCTAATCGGCAAAGAGTAGGTTTTAACCATCACTTTTCTGTCGAAAACTAAAGCACGATATAGATGGAGGCACACTTGACGCAAGTTGCAAGTCCGTGTTTTCAACTATACCACTGGACCTCAACAAACCATCTATAATATATGTGCTACTATTTGATTGCGTATTATTTTGTAAAGCAAAATGTATACAGCTACTAAAAGCTAATAGCATCATTTATTGCTCACTCTAGTTTTCTAAAAAAAAAAGCACCCGTGGGTAATGGGCTAGCCCGTTGCCATCATATTAAATTAGAAGTATAAAAAAGTATAAATAAAATTAAGATAGAGGCATCTCGCTGTTTAGGGTTTGTGGTTAGTAAGTCATTATGGGTAACGGTGAAAAGCCAGCCGGAGTTAACCGAGACGAAGATGGGTCTTGTTTAACAGGAGGAGCCAAAAGAATGGATTCAGAATCAAGCGGTCAAGGTAAAAGGCAAGCCGATAACCACCATGTCAAACGACCGGCCAAAAAAAAGAAGAGATCTGAAGATGAAGATTCTCTAGGCATTAATATCAATAATACCGGAGCGGCAGATGATGTAGTTTTGAAATCAGACCTTGATATCAATTATACCGATGAAGTTGAAGATTGCGAAGAAGATGGAGAGACAGCGGATGAAGTTCTGGAAGCAGGCAGTGACTTAGATCGTATCCATGATGATGATGATTCTGATGATGATGCCAGTAGTGAAGAAGTTTACAAAGTAGGCACTGATTTTTTTGATGATGATTCTGATGATGATGCCACTAGTGAAGAAGTTTACAAAGTAGGCACCGATTTTTTTTGATGACGATTCTGATGATGATGATGCCAGTAGTGAAGAAGTTAACAAAGCAGGCGATGATGATGATGATGATGATGATGATGATGATGATGCTGCTGCCAGTAGCTAGCAAGGAAACTGCATTGTTCGCGTTTTAGAATTAGATGATATATAATTATTATGTCTTTTAGAGTTTTTATTGAGTAATTAGTCATTTTGACATATTAAGAGTTTTTACCATTAGCCAACTTTTATGCCCAAGTCATATGAATTTCATAAGATGGATTTGCGACATGCCATGCTAGATTTCTTCACTTGTGAGAACTATTAGGTGGTCTATTTCAAAGATAATAAACATCTTTCATTCTGCATCTAGTAAAATATTTGTTGAGAGGCAAAGAATTACACAACTTTATTATCCATCCTTAGACACACCTATGTTACAATCAAAGGAAAACTTTCATATTGTTTGATACCATATTCTAACAATAATCCTAATCAAACAAACAAAATTCACTTTGGAACTCATGCCAATATAGTAGGTCTGATTGTCGTTCAACTACCTTACTTTAGAAAGCATGTTGGTCAGAAAACGCAACGTGTCAACCGACTTCCCCATGTCGAAAGAGGGTGGTAACATGATCATAGACTCAGGGACAACACTAACATACATATGTCCCTAATGAGTTCTATCGTGATATGACCATGAGTATAACCAAGGTCCTTGGTAATGGTATTGAAGTGCGACCTATTGATTTCGACTGTTGCTATAAGAACTTGAACTTAGACCGTGTACCCAGCGTGACGTTCAGGTTCACTGGGGCCGATTTTTGTGGTGCCACCAGAGAACATGTTTTTGGAAATTGAAAAGGGGGTGAGTTGCTTGGCGCTTGTTTCCTCTTACGATGGCTTGGATATATTTGGGAATTTATCGCAGCGAAACATGCTGGTCGGGTATGATTTGGTAAATCGAAAGGTTTCTTTTAAGCCTACTGATTGCACCAAACAAGCATAGATTGATGAGTATCTAGGGTTTTTTTGTCGGCAGGAATAAATAACACATGTTTTAATGCATGTAACCTCATTCGTTTGTAAGCGTAGTAGTTTCTTAATAATATTCAAATTATTATAAACCTCTAACTCAGCCTCTCTTTTTTTGTCTCATATATGTAAACTGTGTGTATTGATTTATCCCATGAGTTACAATCGTATAATATATAAATACATTAATGGGCCTGCTAAACACAATAACCAAACTAACGAGTGGGCCAGTGAAGGCCTGTGAATATATCCGCTAATAGCCCCCCGCAGTTTGAGCGGGAGAGGAACAAACACTCAAACTGGAGCGAAAATCATCAAACAACGTCGTAGGCAATCCTTTGGTGAAGATATCTGCATACTGATAACGAGATGGAACATGAAGAACACGTACATGGCCAGTGGCTACCAAATCACGAACAAAGTAAATGTCAATCTCAATATGCTTCGTGCGTTGATGCTGCACGGGATTAGAAGAGAGATATACAAGACTCACATTATCACAATAAACAATTGTAGCAGTAGAAAGTGGTGTATGGAGCTCACGTAATAAATTACGTAACCAGCAGGTCTCCGCAACAGCATTGGCAACACCCCTATACTCAGCTTCTGCACTAGATCGAGAAATGGAGCGGCGTGTAGTAGGACAGCCAGCCCCATCTGCATCTGAATAAGCAATCAGAGATGATGTTGATGACGAATAAAGCTGTAATCCAAAGTCTAAGGTCCCCCGAACATAACGTAAGATCCTCTTAAGAGCAGAGAAATGGGGCTCCCGAGGATCATGCATAAAAAGACAAACCTGTTGAACAGCATAAGATATATCTGGTCTAGTAAACGTAAGATACTGTAAGGCACCCGCAAGATCGCGATACAAAGTGGGATCGAAACAGGATCACCATCACCGCAAGTTTGGTCTCTGTATCAACTGAGTCCGACAAGGATTACATCGCTCATATTAGCACGCTCAAGAACCTCGTTGGCATACTTCGATTGAGAAAGAAACATCCCGAAATATTCCGCATCACGAAATGCCCAAAAATAATTAAGAGGGCCAAGGTCAGTCATGGAAAACTCGCATGAAGAGAAGCAATAACCTCTGTAGAAAAGTGGACGAAGATGCGTCAAAACTATGTCATCAACATATAACAATAAATAAGCGATCCGATCCTTGTCGATAAATAAAAAGCGAGGAGTCACATCGACTATGGTGGAACCCAACACGAGTAGCATAAGCAGCAAACCTCTGAAACCAGGCCCGAGGAGCCTGTTTAAGCCCATATAATGATCGCCGCAAAAGACAAACATGATCGGGATGTCGAGGATCCCGAAAACCGTGAGGCGATGCATATAAACGGTCTCGGATAAAAACCATGTAGAAAAGCATTCTTGACATCAAGCGATGAACGTGCCAATGTCGAGAAATAGCAAGACTCAAAACTGTACGTATAGTAGCCGGTTTGACAACCGGGCTAAATGTCTCATCAACATCAATACCTGCAAGCTGTGTACTGCCATTCGCCACAAGACGAGCCTTGTAGCGACTAAGACTACCATCTGCATTATGTTTGTGCCGAAAAAGCCACATAGAACGAACAATGTTCGTGTCCGGTGGTCGAGGCACAAGAATCCAAGTATTATTTTTAATTAATGCATTAAATTCATCTAACATAGCACTATGCCAATTGGGGTCAGTGAATGCTTGGGTGTATGACTTGGGAAGCGGGGAAATGGTGGACACATGCAATGTAAAACGTTGGGTAGGACGATTAGAACCAACACGAAAGCGAGTGACCATGGGGTGAGTTGACAAGGGGTTGGGATTTGGATTTTGGGTCGGTGGAATAGTACCAGTGGGTTGTGCCAGGTTGGAATCTGTATGCGGTTGTTGGACGTGGGGGGTGTGCGGGACAGGTGTAGTGGTGGACTGGTGAACGGGTGGTGGGCTGGTTTCTAGGTGTTGGGCTTGCTCATGGTTATTGGGTCATTGGGTGGAAATTGGGTCATTGGGTGGACCGGGCGTGGTGCGTTGTGGAGAAGGTGGGTTAGAAGTAGGTGTATGTTGATGATGTTGGTCGGTGGTAGTGGGCAAGGGTGAGTTAAAGGATTTGGTCATTAATTGTTGTAGGATAATATTTGGTGTTGTATCGAGAAAAGTATAAGAGGGTGACGAATTAGGTGTCATGGAACCGTAAGGAAATATCGTCTCATCAAATGTGACATGACGAGAAATTATAATCTTGTTTGTGTTGAGGTCAAGACACCTATACCCGCGATGGTTTATTGGATACCCAAGAAAAATAGATGGTGTGGCACGAGGTTCGAGTTTGTTGTTGGTGTTTATGTGCGGATAGCAAAGACAACCAAAAACACGGAGATCCGTATAATTGGGTGTGGTCTTATAAAGGCGAGTGTGAGGGATTTCATTGTTTATGGCGGTAGAAGGCAAGATATTCAAGAGATAGGTCGCCATGTGGAGTGCTTCAACCCAAAATGTAGGTGGTAAGTGTGCTTGAAATAAAAGGGTTCGGATAAGGTTGTTAATGGTACGGATCATGCGCTCAGACTTACCATTCTGTTGAGATGTTTTGGGGCAAGAGAAACGAATGGTAATACCATTAGATGCAAATACTTGGTGTAGGGCATTGTTGTCAAATTCACCCCCATGATCACATTGCAAAGATTTTATGTCACAATTAAATTGGTTCTTAACAAATGCACGAAAATGAATAAACTTAGACAACATATCAGATTTGTTACGTAAAGGATACACCCATAAATAATGTGAAAATGATCTAAAACAAAACATAGTATTTAATACCCGTAAGACTCGACAATGGAGAAGTCCATAAGTCGGAATGAATAATATCAAAAGGAGACTCAACAATAGTTTCAGAAAGCGAAAAAGGAAGCCGCACGTGCTTGCCAAGCTGACAAGCATGACATAGCACGGGAGACTTAGTTTTATTACAAGAAATGAAATTACTAGAAACTAGAGAACGCAACACGTCACTTCCTGGATGTCCAAGTCGTTGGTGCCACGTGTGTTCACTGACAAGAAAGGCTTGAGGGGTAGTTGGGGCGGTGACAGGATAGAGATCCCCGGTGCTATCACATCTGAGGAGGATTTTGCGGGTCCAGTAATCCTTCACAGAAAAACCGAACTCATCAAACTCAATTGTACATTTATTATCACGAACAAATTTACGAACAGATATTAAATTTTTAACAATATTAGGGGTAATGAGTACATTATTTAAGTGAAGGGTTCTGTGAGGAGTGGTCAAAGTGCTATGGCCCGTGTTGGTGACGGGAATAGAATTCCCATCACCAACAAAGACGGATGGATAAATGCAAGAATTAAAAACAAGATTACTAAGATTATTAGCAGATGAGTTAAGATGAGAGGACGCACCAGTGTCCATGTTCCAATTAGCATTAGTCGGTTCTTGAAGTGTCATTGTGTTGAACGCTTGAGGAAGATGCGCTCTCGAGAACCCAAGCATACGCACTTGAGCAAGAAGTGCCTGTTGTGGCGTCAATTGTTGAGAAGGCTGCTGTGGATATGCGGACTGTTGGCCCAAAGGAAGCCCAAGACTTCGAGGTAGTGGGCCCGAGGCCCAACAAGTGAAGGCTGTGTATGTTGAGCGGTAGAAACCGGCTTGACCCAAGGCATCGATAGACCATATTGGGCCAAGAGAGTCTGGCGGGCTTGAAGGATAGCAAGCAGGTTTTGGTTATCTAAGTTACCATTTTGCATTTGTCCACGACTTGAATTAATCCCCATAACATTCTCGTATTTGACCAGCGTAGGACCGCACCTATTTGTTCCATTTGTCCCATTGTTATTATTAGACCCACGACTATTCTCATGCAAAAACCTACATGTATTTCCCCAACGACAAAACCCACGATTAAAATTGCGACATACTTCACGATTATTCCCATTCGTTCTTGTGTCACGTGAGTTACGAGTGGCTTGCCCCCGAGAAGAAGTGTTC
The DNA here is from genome assembly GCA_910596185.1 of Chrysanthemum makinoi. Lineage (NCBI taxonomy): Eukaryota > Viridiplantae > Streptophyta > Magnoliopsida > Asterales > Asteraceae > Chrysanthemum > Chrysanthemum makinoi. Next base: position 148,583,262 of record OU343224.1, on the reverse strand, counting down.
TCAGCGAGAAGAACTTGAGGTGCCGAGGAGGTAGTGTTTGTGGAACGGGTTGTGACCGAGTTGAGTCTCATCTCCTCGGTGGCTACCATGGATCGCATGGTGTCAAGATCGGGAAAAGGGTCCTTATGAGCAATGACGGTGGCAAGGTTGGCGTATTTTTCACTTAGCCCGTTGATAGCATAAGTAACAAGATCATCATCGGACATAGGAGAACCAAGATCGGTTAATAAAGTAACTATAGATTCGATTTTACGAAAATAAGCATCGGCGGTAAGATCACCCATTTGAATTACACGTAACTCACCTTTTAAAGCAATAGTCCGTGTACGTTTATTATCGAGAAAAATTTTCTCAACTTGTTCCCAAGCATCTTTAGCCGTGGGAGGGTTTGCTTTGATTAGTCGCCCTTGAAGAGTGGGAGCGAGGGTTAGAAATATCCATGACTTCACGATGGAATCAGCGGTTAGCCACTCATCCGTTGGAGGAGTGGATGTAGAAGAGCTTGCGGTGGAACCTTCGATGTGCTTTAGGACACCGAAGTTGTTGCAATGGATCTTGAAAAAGTAGCACCAAGATGAGTAATTTAACTCATCTATGTTTAGTTTCACGGGAACAACGTTGTTGATGTTGTGCACCGCGTATAGTTTTTCAACGAGGGTAAGTGTAGGAGGTGGTGGTGGAGGCATGTCATTAGTCATGCTTGCTGTGTAGATGATAGAAGTGGCGGCAGTTTAGTGTAATTAGGGTTTAGAGGATCGTATGGCTTACTGATACCATGTAAACTGTGTGTATTGATTTATCCCATGAGTTACAATCGTATAATATATAAATACATTAATGGGCCTGCTAAACACAATAACCAAACTAACGAGTGGGCCAGTGAAGGCCTGTGAATATATCCGCTAATAATATATTCGTGACTTGAATGCCTAAGAGCATCCACTGTGGTGGTTTATAAATAGGTCTAAAACATTTTGAAGAGGTTCATAAATTTGTGAACCATAATGAGAAATCATTTCAATCCTAGGTGGAATGAAAAGGTTTAAGATTTTTGAGAGGTCTAAACTATTTTCTAATTTCTTTTTTATTTTTCTTTGTGAAAATGTTAGTTGTGTTTTATGATATGAAAAACTTTATGAATAGGTTTATCCATAGTAGAAATAGGTCTATAATATGAAAAGGTTTATAACTTGATGATGTATTAATTGTATAAACCTTTTTAGAGGTTTATCATAGTGGATGCCCTAAGCCATGTGAATTTCATGAGTATCAATGTTTTAGTTCGCACGACTATGATTATACTTCAAATACATATTTCACAAGTTATATATGCTTCAAAGACCTCAAAAGATTACAAGTCTAACACTCAAGAATCGATTTAAGACACGAGTTTCGTCAAAAAGGTCTAAAAGTAGATGCTCAAAGCTAAGATAGTAGCAAGTTAGAGGTCGAGCTCGCATCAAGCAATAACATGACTCCAAGAACAACATGAACAATCAAAAAAACTTCTTTTAGTAAATGATTTTTGATTTCTCATTAATCGATTACATTTTGTTATGTTTCCTTAACTTATTTAACACAAACCAGGCGAATAGTCACGCAAAGCGACGGTTTATAGCGGCAAATAATTATACTTGCGAACTTGTGGTTCTTGTGTGACTCTTGATGCAACATTTACAAGTTCAATTTGTAGTTATTGCGAGAAAATCGTTTATGAGTATAAACAAAAAATGATAAATGTTTCAGGATGAAACAATATTTAGAATATTAATTTAGTGGTGGATGTTGTTACCATTTGTAACACTCTTCAACAAGACTGCGTTTCTGGTCGAACATGACTTCACAATGGTGGAGAATCTAGTTGATAAGGTCGTCGTTTTTGAAGGGACACCGTATGTTGATTGTATTGCAAATGCCCCTCAGCTGTGGAATCTTTTCTTAGCTGTAAGTGTTAATTCATCACTTATATTCGTAACTTTTTTATTATCATGTGTTCCAAAAGTTTCATCTTTAAACACACATATTGAAACACCGTCTACTTGCTAAAGAAACGCTATATATATGGTATGAAAGAACAGTCTTTCTTTAGCACCTTATGAAAGTTTAAAAGCAACAAATTGTCCAATATCTTGTATTCTTACAATTTGTGGCCTCTAACTAGTGGTGCACAAAGAGGTTAACCGGTTCGGTTTTTGATCCGGTCAAAACCGAACCGGTTTGGGTCAACGGCCAAAAAAACCGGTCGGGCCGGTTAACCGGTCCGGTTTCGAACCGGTAGTGAAGCTGGAAAAACCCAACCGGTCTAAACCGGTTTGGGCTCGGTTTGGAACCGGTCTAGACCGGTTAACCGGTTTTGGCCGGTTCTAGTTTTTCGCTTTTCGCCGCCGCTTGTAATCGTTTTCTTGTTTCGTGTATTAATAAACTAGAACTTTTATTGTTTTGTGTATTAATAAACTAGAACTTTTATTTAATAGAACGGATCGGAGAATACATGATACATCACACATTACATATAAACTTAAAACACAACACATAATAACTTAAACATAAATCATCGATAACTTGATACGATACTCAACGTTAACTCGAGATCTCGAATCGGCATCAATTGCAGTGCTTGGCGGCAATACTTCTGTGTGTGAACCCTCAACGGCACGCCGGAAGTGGGTTTGAATAAACATAAACAATACTTACATTGAGCCATTCGCTTGCCATCCGACATTTCGACGTAGTTGTAGTGAGCCCAAACCTTGGAATTACCGTTTGCACGGTCTACCGGAAAATAACGAACAATAACCTAGGTGGCGAGGGTATGGAGGCGGTGCAGGTGATCAGCCATTAATTAAATGCTTCCGATTTTTATTTTTTAGAGTGTAATTTAAATTGTATAAAAGTTGCAAAAATAAAAACACAATATATTTATTTATACTATTCTTACAATGGCAAACTTGTAAATATTAAAAAAATCAAATTTTGAAAGTTTACCCGCCTTGCTCAAAAAATACAAAATTTGAAATTTTAAAATTTGAATATTGGACCGGTTTGACCGGTTTTAACCGTTTTGGACGGTTCTTAACCGTTAACCGTTCGGTATCAAAATTTTGAATTTTTAAAAATTGCCGCCTAGTTCAAAAATTCAAATTTTCAAAAGTTTGAACCGGTTTGTAACCGGTTTCATTTTAAAAAAATTTTGCCGCCTAGTTAAAAAATTCAAATTTTTAAAACATATAACCGGTTTGAACCGGTTTTTAACCGGTTAACCGGATTTTTTTTTTTCGTTTTTCAACATTATTCAAACTTACACTGAATAAACTTCAACTTTTATTTATAACGTCGGAAATACATAAACTTAATAGAAATACATCAAAGGAAATACATAAACTTAAAACATAATACATCGAAGGAAATACATAAACTAATAGTCGTCATCGGATCCCCTAGCTTCTTGAGCAGCTGCATCTTGTCTTAGTTCTTCATCGGAAAGCATCTCGATTTCACCCGCTTGTGCCTCTTCCACGTAGACCTCCCCTTCGAAGTCTCCGGCATTTTCAAGATCAGTTTTATCTTGCAATGCTTTATTGCGTCCAAGTGATCTTTCAAACCCATACACATCTCCAAAGAAGCCGGTGTGAGTCTGTTTCTCAGATTTGATAAAACCCTTCCACTTGTTGAAAAGCGGATTCGAAGCTACCGAAGTAGCTTGTACACTTAGTACATCACGAGCCATTCGGGATAGAACGAGAAACATTGTTTCCTTTGCTTTCCAAAACGCCAACACATCAAAGTTTTCAACTTGTTCAGCAAGGAATATGTGAGATAAAATCGGTTGTGATATATCTTTCATATTCACTGTTCGCTAAACCATCATTTCTTAACCGTTTGTTGGGATTTTCTCTTATCTTTTTATGCAAAGCAAGTATCGGATTCCCTCTAAAAGCCCTTGATGATGATGAAGAAGACTCCGTCGCAGTAGGAGGTGGGTTGCCATATTTTTCAAAATAATATTGCCACAAACTTTTAAAAGAATGGCCAAAGTACTCTTTTGCATCATTAGCATAGTTCGGGTTTGACGCGAAACAACCCAAATCAGTCACAATCGAGTCAATAAGAACCTCCACCCCGTTTACATTATAACACGGATTTAATGCGGCCGCACAAGTAATTAACGGTGGCAAAGTTTCAAAATATTTCAACAACTTTTCTTTCATCCCGGAAACCATGCTAGTATAAACACCACCATTAAATTCAAATTCGGCGATTTGTGAAGACATCAAGAATAGTTGCTCGAGTACCAAATGAGCCGTTGGATAATAAACCCCGACAATTTTTTTGTTGCGTTGTAAAAAACTTCAAGTAGTCGGGTTATTTTTCAATAGTATCCCAATTATCTTGACTAAATGGAGCACACCTACCCCTCCCCGACAATTTCTCGTCATGAAAATATTGCAAGGTCACCTTTTGTCTTAAACCACTTATGAACATAAGATAAGTGGAGTTCCATCGTGTTTCAATATCCCAACAAAGTTGTAACCAATGTTTCCCGCTAGTTTCACACATCCGAATGTATGCATTATATCTTTTATTACCCTTTTTAAAAACATCAACTAACATTCTTTTAAAATCTTCTTTCACTTCACTCAAATGCGGATCTTTTAATCCCGCTTGCAATGCCAAGTTAATGATGTGTGCAACACATCGACTATGAAAAAAATCGCCATTACAAGGTGGCTCATATTCCATTTTTAGTCGACCCATTGCATTTGTGTTGTTACTAGCATTATCCAACGTTATTGAAAAAAAATTTTCCGTCAAGTTAAACTTATGAAACACTTTTCTTAACAAATTGTATAAAGCTTCTCCGGAGTGAGGAACCGGAAAGTTTTCAAATGCTACGACTCGCTTCATCATTTGCCAACTTTCGGGATCAACCCAATGTGTGGTAACACAAAGGTACGAAAATGGCAAATTATGAGGAGCGGCCCAATCATCGGTTGTTAAATTAACACAAGCATCCATATTTAAAAAATTATTTTTTAAATCTTGCTTAGCAGTTTTCCACATTCTCATAGCATCGCGTTTAAGAGTCATACGACTTACATGATGGTACTACGGTTGCATATAATTCGGTACACCTCGTCGTCATTCGTTGTCATAGTGGTTGAACGGCAAACCACGTTGAATCACCAAACCGCCAGTTTTCACGGAGTAAATCATCATCGTATGCAAAAATAGTCCCGTCTCGAGCCATGGAAGATTGACCGCTTCGAACCGATTTGAGTGCCTTGCAATACTTTTGCTTGATGTGAGCCTTCAACGCCGAAGTTGGAACCGCTAGACAATATACTCAAGCAATATTTGCATTGAGCCTTTTTCTTACCGTCCGACATTAGGACGTAGTTGAAGTGTTCCCATGGATCTTTTACATGGTCACACGGTAAAATTTTTCGAACCGTCGCCGCACTTGTTGAACCAAACTTGTGTTGGTGGTGTTGTTGGTGTTTGAACTTTCCATTAGTGTTTAGTGAAATACTTTCGGTTTTGATTTTTTTGGAGTGTTTTTTGATTGCTTGAAAGTGGTAATTAACCAAATACATAACACATCTATTTATACTAACATTTGTATGGCAAAATCGTAAATATTTAACAACTTTTAAAAAAATCCCCCACGCTCCTTCCCGCCCCTCTTTTAAAAATTCAAATTCAAAATTTCAAAATTCAAAAACCAAAAACCCCCAAGCCAAAAAAACCGGTTAACCAAACCGGTTTCGGTTCGGCGGTTAAAAAAACCGGTCTTTAAACCGGTCGATTTCTCAAGTGTGGGAACCGGTTCCAAACCGCCGGTTTGGATATAAACCGGACCGGTTTGGGTCAAAACCGGTTTTGACCGGTTTGGTTTTTCGGTTTGACTTCAGATAAGGTTCGGTTAACCGGTTTTTTTGTGCACCTCTACCTCTAACTAGCTATAATTAACCTTTTCTCCAAACAAGCTAGCTATATGCAATCAAAAGCTGAGTAAACATTGTTTTATCTTCTACACGTGCTATCCGAGATGTTTTAATGCTGTTATTCAGACTTTAATGTTTGTGTTTTGATACTGTCAGGGCGGTGGCCAAGTGTTCTGGACTGAGCTCGGAACCAAATAGGCAGTGTTCTGGACTGGCGGGTTAATAAAAAGTTAATTATCTTCCTCTCCTTTAATTATTATATATTGTCCTTAATATCTCTCCACTCATGTGTAGCAATTATGCACTCCAACATATGCATAAATAACCAAAACAAAATAAGTATATAGTTGATATACACCACTAGGAATCAATTAAGATTCGTTAATGGATTACAACACAGCAGAGTAATCAAGAACATAAATAGACCACTGAAATTGAATTGTATTATCAACTGATTAAAGAGTTTACTGAAATGATTCAGTTACAAGAGATAATTCAGAGAAAGGAAATTGTATTAAAATCTGAACTAACTACAAATGAGATTACATCAACTATTTAAAAGATAGTTTTGGCGGGAAAGGTTGTTAGTTCCTTTAGTTGTGGAAATGTACACGTGTACCTCACTGACTAGCTATGTTAGTCATGTGCACCTCACGTGTCACAACTTATGGTAACTATCAATCCATCCCCCTCAGTTTAATTTTGTCCTCAAGATTAGCAGTCAAAGGTAGGGAACCTCTTCTGAAGATCTTCAATGGATTCCCAAGTAGCATCATCTGGAGGCCCATTTGCCCATTGAACCAGTGATAAGGTTTTAAAATATACCTTTTTGAGGGGTCGTTTAAGCCCTTATTTGATCACTTTTGTATCCGTTATTACTTAATATCGTTCCTTTTTACTTTTTAGGTATCTTGAAGGCAAAATGCTGGAATGACACTTATTCAGACGAAAAGGCGGGAATATACGAAGAAAATGGCCAAAGTCAAGAATCGAGACACTCAGGCTGCTGAAACTGAAGGGGACGGCGTCAGGTGTTATCTGCGACGCCGTCGGACCACTTTTGTGACGGCTCAATAGCCAAATTGCTTATTTTCAAGTGGACGGCTTGGTTTTAAAGAGTAGGTCGTCGCAACTCGCATCGACCTAGATTTGATCCGCACGACGCCACAGACGAAAGGACGGTGTCACAAGCATAAGGTGACGCCGCCGCAAGACTAACGTGGCCAAGACGAAACCCTAATGACGGCGACCCGACGGCGCCACAAATCAAAGGGTGACGCCGTCGCATATGTAATCTTATATATAGAATCAAAATTTTTTAGTTTTCAGTGTAGTCTTTTGGAGTAAAAACCTAAACCGAACCAAGGCTGTCTTGTACAGTATTTTAGGGTTCCAAACCCTATCTTACATAAAGATAAGTGTTTTACTTTATTAATTCAATTATGTCTTCAATTACTTGTGTGTATGCTTGCATGTTCTCCATTTCTGGCTAATTTACTTGTGTGTTTGCTTAGGGAATACGAAACTTAATTATTGAATATTGATTGGTTGTCTTTTATCTTAATTGTTAATGATCTAGTATTGCGATAGGTCATTCGTTGTGTAGTTAATGCTTGATTAATCTTTGTGAACCTTAGCTTATAATACCTAGAGTCATTGTAGGCTAAACCATCCGAAGAATACCTTAGAGTTGAGTTTATAAATCCTAGAGATTTTGTAGGCGATAACCTTTGGTAGTTTCAAAGAGTTAGGGATAAACACATACTCTACGACCTTAGACACACAACGCGATTAAGAATAAGGACGTGACAATTCAACCATCAATAGGAGATAATTAAGGAGTAATAAAACCTAAGTAAACACATCTTTAAATCATCATACGAGCACACAATAATTAGACATGGACTACATACACCTTAGTTTAGATAATTAGATAAGTAGAAGTAATCGGTAGAAATAACTACCCCCAAATCCAAACCTCGAGATTCGTACCTTTCCATTTCCTAAAAAAAAACATAAAAAGATAAAAAAAAATAATCTTCCTCAACCCCAACCTTTGCGTAGTAACTTCTCACTAGCATTCCTATTCCCCTTGTGAACGATATCAATTCCCGTGGCTTACCCTAATACTACACTACAACGATTAGGTTCACTGCCTAGGGTGTCGAAAAACTTGCTCGACGAAAAGGAAGTTCCTTTAACCCCGAACGACGCGTGTAGCGTTATCAATCACTGCAAACACAGTAGCTGTGTTCCCTTTCTTTGCTAACCTTTTATCCAATATAGCAATAGGCTCAAACAAAACTCTTCCTTCTACATCACAAGCTGGTAAAGTACCACTGTGAGTTACTGCACCTCTGCATTTCTTAAGTTGAGACACATGAAAGACATCATGGATTTGAGAAGAAGTAGGCAACTTCAATTTGTAAGCAACTTGTCCTATCTTAGACTGGACTTGAAATGGACCATAGTACTTTGGTGAGAGCTTACTTTGCTTCCCTTTCCTGATGGATACTTGTCTGTGAGGTTGCAGTTTCAGATAAAACCAATCATAAGTTCTATCAGTTCTATGTTTATCAGCTTGGGACTTCATTCTATCCCGAGCTCTTTTTAGGTGAAACATCAAAAGATCAATAGCTTATTCTCTAGCTGTAAGAGTTCTATCCACATCTTCTACTCTACTTTCTCCTCCCACATAAGGAACATGAACAGGTGGAGCTTGACCATAGACCACCTCAAAGGGTGTGGTGTTGATAGCAGAATGGTGGTTAGTATTGTACCACCACTCAGCTAAAGACAACCATTTCATCCAGTGCTTAGGTTGTTCTCCTGAAATACATCTTATATAGCACTCCAAGCACCTATTGACCACTTCAGTTTGACCATCAGTTTGTGGATGGTATGAGGTAGACATTTGCAACTTTACTTGTAACAACTTAAACAGTTCTTTCCAAAAGGTGCTCAAGAAAACTTTGTCCCTATCTGAAATAATAGTGCTTGGCAGTCCATGAAGTTTGTAAATGTTGTCCAAGAAAACTTGTGCAACTGTTGTAGCAGTGAATGGGTGAGCAAGAGGTATAAAATGTGCATATTTACTCAACCTATCAACCACCGCAAAAATGACTGTCTTGCCTTGTGATTTTGGTAATCCTTCCACAAAATCCATGGAAATACTAGACCAAATAGTAGCAGGTATGGGTAATGGATGTAGGAGTCCAGGATAGGCTACCAAATCTGATTTATTCCTTCGACATATATTAGATTCTCTTACCATCTGTTCACATGTTTCCTTAAATTTTTCCAATAAAACACACTGCAAATTTTGTTGGTAGTTGTTTTGACCCCAGAATGTCCTCCAACTGACCTTTCATGAAACTGTTTAAGCAATTCAGTTATGAGCTCTGAGTCATTGCCTACCACCAACTTACCTTTTCTTCTTAGTTCTTGGTTAGACCAAACATAAGAGCGTTTCATAGTTTGACCATTCTGCAACTGCTGTATAATTTGTTGAAGTTGTGTGTTTGAGTTCCAACTAGCCACAATTCTTTGGTACAAACAATTCCCCTGAATTTTGAATTCTGGACAGAGCATCAGCTGTAACATTTTCTACCCCTTTTCTATACACAATTTCATAATCAAACCCCATCAATTTTGGAAGCCACTTCAACTGTGTAAGAGTAGACATTCTTTGATCCAGCAGGTATTTAAGACTAAAATGATCAGTTTTAATCTTAAAATGCATGTCCAATAAGTAGCCTCTCCATTTTTCCAATGCATATACAATAGCCAAGAATTCCTTTTCATAAGTAGACATAAGCTTGTGTTTGTCAGATAGAGTCTTACTAAGAAAGGCTATAGGATGCCCTTCTTGTAATAACACTGCCCCCAATCCTACTCCTGAAGCATCAGTTTCCACTGTGAATTCCTTTGTAAAGTCTGGTAACCTCAAAACTGGTGCACTGATCATAGCTTGTTTTAGCTTTTCAAAAGCTGTTTGAGATTCATCAGTCCAAGTAAAAGCATTTTTTCTGAGTAACCAAGTAAGGGGTCTGCTGATGCTTGCATAATTTTGAATAAACCTTCTATAGTACCCAGTTAAGCCCAAGAAACCCCTAAGTTGTTTCACATTAGCAGGTACAGGCCATTTAGACATTGCCTTAATCTTTTCTAGATCAGTAGCAACTCCCATTGGTGAAATCACATGTCCCAAGTATTCCACCTTATCAGTACCAAACACACACTTACTCTTCTTTGCATACAATTTATTTTGCCTCATTGTTTCCAAAACTGTTTGCAAATGTATCACATGATCCTCCTCATTTGGACTATAAATGAGTATGTCATCAAAGAATACCAAAACAAACTTTCTTAGGTAATAACTGAATACCTCATTCATTAAGGATTGAAATGTGGATGGAGCATTTGTAAGACCAAATGGCATCACCAAAAATTCATAATGGCCCTCATGTGTTCTAAAGGCTGTCTTTGGTATATCTGCTTCATTCATTCTGATTTGATGATAACCAGATCTCAGATCAAGCTTGGTGAACAATTTTGACCCATTTAATTCATCAATAAGTTCTTCTATGATAGGAATTGGAAATTTGTCTTTGATAGTATGCTTATTCAGTAGCCTATAATCCACACAAATCCTCCATGAATTATCCTTCTTCTTGACCATAACTATAGGAGATGAAAATGGATTGTGGCTCTTCTTAATTACCCCAGCTTCCAACAATTCAGCAACCATTCCTTCTATTGCATCCTTTTGTGATGGAGGGTGTCTATAAGGCCTAATATTGACCGGTTGAGTTCCTGCTGCTAATGGAATTCTGTGATCGTGGTTCCTCTTGGGCGGTAGCTCTTTAGGTACTTCAAACACATCTCCATAACTATCTACCACATTTTGATATCTAGGATGCATTACTACCTCAATTCCTTCCACTTGCATACAAGTAACAGCAGACTCAGGAAATACACATAAGGCCATTGAGTGGAATTCACCCTGCACAACTTGATTCACAATTTTAGCTGCATTTTTGTGTCCTAACCACTCCAATGTAGACTTTTTTGTGCCTCTGATTGTGACATTTTGACCATTATACTTGAAATTCATTCTTATTTCTTGGAAATTACATCTCATGGTTCCCAATGTAGATAACCATTAGATGCCCAACACCATTTCACAACCCCCCAAAGGTAAAAGCATAACATCAGTTGTAAAAAGTGTAGTTCCAAACATCCATTTGAATCCCTTACATTCGCCAATACTAACCAATTTGTTGCCATCAGTCACTGTGACAGACAAGGGACAAGTGTTTCTGATAGCACACCCCAATTTCTTAGCCATATTTTTGTCTAAAAAATTGTGTGTTGACCCACAATCTATCAAAATATGTACCACATGTTTTCCCACAGTTCCAATCATTGTCATTGTTTGAAAATTTGTGGTACCAGTTAAAGCATGGAGAGAAATTTGTGGTTGTTGTGTTTCCAGCAGTTCAGTATCAAACTCCTGTTCCTCTCCTTCCATCAACTCAGATATATCTAATTCAGGCATCACTACTAAAGAATACAGTTGCCCACTACACTTATGCCCTGGTACATACTTCTGATCACAGTAAAAACACAAATTCTGAGCTCTTTTTTCTGCATACTCTTTTTGGGACAATCTTCTATTTGTACCACCAGCAGGAATGGTATTTGTTCTACCAGCAGGATTGGTATTTGCTCTACCAGCAGGAATAGTATTTGTACTACCAGCAGGAATGGTAGGGGTATTTGGTAATGCCAATAATGGTTTTTTGAAACTATTATTGACTACATTGTTCCCAAATCTTGAATTATTTCCACCAAAAACAGGCCTATTCTTCTGTTTCACAGCATTCAGAGTAGCCTCTTGCAGATTTGTTAAACAATAAGTATCTGCTAGTATTTTTGGCTTAAACATCCTTACACTCATAGTTATCTCAGTAGGTAGTCCACCCATAAACAAACTCATAGCATGAGACTCACTTATATCAACTCTACTTAACAGATTATCAAAAGCATCTTCATAATCTCTAGCAGTAGTTTCATATTTCAAGTTCTTGAGTTCAGACATAGGATCATTATAGACAGTACCAAATCTATTCAAAATAGCTTGTTTGTTTACTTCCCAATCCACAAAACTCCCATGAATTCTAATATATTGTGTATGCCATAACAAAGCTTTGTCATATAGATGGATAGAAACAAGATTTACCTTGTCCATATCAGCCACTTGATCAATCAAGAAGAATTGTTCACATCTAAACAACCACCCTCTAACATCTTCACCCCCAAATCTTGGGAATTCAATTTTGGCTACTCTAGTATGGTGCAACTGTCCACCACCAGTACCATTTCCCATTTTTTGGCTGTTCTGCAAACTCAACCCAGTAATTTGTTCTCCCATCTGATCAAGTTTAGTATTGAGATCTGTTATAGCACCACCCATCATCTGAGCAATTGTCTCTGCAATGTATCTTTTGGTGTCATCATCAAGCAGTAAAGATGAACCATTATTAGACCCACTTGCATTACTAGCCATTCTTGTGCTAACCACCATTGTGAATTGAGTCAAGATTCCTTATTAACCGCCACGTGTACTATTTCTTGATTATTTATGAAGCTTGTTGGTAGTTATCACTCCTTAACTTCAGTGAGTAATAACTAACAACTATTAACCATTTCTTGGCTACCTTCAAGTCAAACAAAACTGACCATTCAACCAAAAGCAGAGGATTTAAGCACTTATGCGCTGCTCTTGTGGTCGTGATGAATACTTGACAAGTAGTCGTCTTTCTGAATGGATAGTACACGACTAATCAATGTACCAGTGTAGTACAAATGATTAGAATCATAGTACCAGTGTAGTACTTCTTGATTTTCTTGATCGGAAAACTAAAAACCTTCACCGGAAATTGACCAGAGAAGATGTCTGGTTTTGAATGATGAAAGTGTAACGATATAGAGCCAAAAAAGTGCTCTGATACCAATTGATATACACCACTAGGAATCAATTAAGATTCTTTAATGGATTACAACACAACAGAGTAATCAAGAACAAAAATAGATCACTGAAACTGAATTGTATTATCAACTGATTAAAGGGTTAACTGAAATGATTCAGTTACAAGAGAGAATTCAGAGAAAGGAAATTGTATTAAAATCTGAACTAACTACAAATGAGATTACATCAACTATTTAAAAGATAGTTTTGGCGGGAAAGGTTGTTAGTTCCTTTAGTTGTGGAAATGTACACGTGTACCTCACTGACTAGCTATGTTAGTCATGTGCACCTCACGTGTCACAACTTATGGTAACTATCAATAGTCTGGAAAAATATAAAATTATATTTGCCGCAGGGTATGCTTTTGGTATACTTTAACTTACAAGTTGAAGTGTTCATGATTTCATGACATACATTTAACATATAATATGTACTCGTATATAGGGGTGAGCACGGTTCCGGAACCGCGAAGAACCGACTGGGAACCGAGAGAACCGAGAATCGAGAACCGAAAAATACATATATTAGGAACTGAGAACCGGACCGAAGAACGTGTTTCGGTTCCGGTTCGGGTATTTCGGTTCTACCCGATTGGAACTGATTTTTTTAAAAAAGTACCCAAAAATTCTATTTTTTTTATGTTTGCACTCATTTACGTCTGAAGCGTAAGTAATACTGAACCATGCATTAAAGTATATAGCCGAATATTTTTGAAAAACACGTCGTTAAATGCCTTTAACCTATTTACGAATGATAAATTTATTGTGCTAAAAAAGCATGTATATTTATATATTTGTGTGTGTAATTTGAACATAGAATTCACAACTAGTTTATTAAAAGTAGTTGCAATATATATATATAATTCCTTAAACTGGTTGCAGACATACAATGTGAAATACGTTAACTATATGAGTTGGTTTCACAAACTGAATTTGGCTTGGTATTTAACCTCCTCTACAAAAATGACTGCCAACACTGAGCGACTATTTTATCATCGTCTCATTGAACAAATCAAACAAAAACGTTTGTAAACACTTGGGACATATTCATTGAATTTAAGGTGGAGGAATGAAATGAAGGTGGAACTAACAATTTATTCTATTGAACGAAATGAATGCGTAAGAAAGAAACATGTATCGGAGAAAATTCAAGATCAGTGTCATGCAATTGAAACGTGATCAAGGATATGCAATACAAAAAGGAAACATGTTCATTTATATGGACATATTGATCATTGCACTTATGTAGCAGTATAACATTATTTGTACTCAGGCGGTTCTTCGGTTCCGGAACCGATACCCGCGGTTCCGGACCGAACCGAACCGAGAACCGAAATTCGAAATATTTAAGAACCGAGAACCGGACCGCGGTTCTAAAATGCGGTTCGGGTTGGGTCGGTTCCGGTTCGGTTCTCGGTCCATTTGCTCACCCCTACTCGTATATAAGTCATTTTGGGATTGACTTAAAAAAATAACGAATTTAGACGTTGGAGTAGGAAATGAGTAAAAAAGTTGAAATTCGAACGTCAGCAAACATGGAGTTTTTATATATATTGAATATCATGCATGCATGTATATGCATGTATATATATATTTGCCTACTTAGTCTTTTTGTTCTTTATATTTTAACGAGCTGATGAACCCACGCGTTGCTGCGGGACAGCCGTGTGTATGTCTATAAGAATTATGTGCTAACCATTTATTTTTCATGAAGTCTCTAAGAACCGCATTGTTTTTACCCGAAATTAAAAAAAAAATCATATTTTGAAAATGGAAAAGGCAAATGAATGAAAATTGCACTACTATTTCGTGAAGGAATATATCACTATACATATGCGCTACAAAACCATTCTATGTATCATTATACAATTGTATACACTACAAAACCATTCTATATATCAATATACAATTTTTGTGATTCAAAAATGGAGAAGGCCAATGAATGGAAAAGGCAAATGAATGCTCCAATAGGTCAGAACAACATATTTTGAAAACATAAGCAGACGACAAATCGCATTTACCTTTAACTTGAATGTCGAATATCCTCATGTGATCGGTTTTGCTGGCAATCGCTGACCAGGATACGTATGAACAATGTTGCGGTTGGTCACCCTGAAACCCTTCTATTACACCTGCACCCCGCTTGTATATTTGTATCCCTTACTCTTGGTTTTCCGCTCTGAAAACAAACACAAAAGCTTAAGGACACTTGATTTGCAAAACCGTTTAGATTGTGAATCACATGACACTCAAGCACAATCAAGAGTATTTTTTCTAAACGGTTGTGTGCGTATGCTTACATGCTCAAGATAGAGAAGATTTAAGCATTGTAACACATCACATGTATATAGCTTTGTGATTTTAACATTGAATACTAAGAATAATGAAATCAAAGGATGTCCTGGAAAGACATCTAGCAACATTTTACGATTATCAGTAGCTTTATAGCAAAAAACCGATAAAACATGCTATAAAGACAAAGCTCACCAAAGAAAACTAAAAATAAGCTCATTGGAATCAGCCACAATGTCGCTTTCCCAGACAGCTCAGCCACTACCTTTGGCTGCCCGGTTAGTTTTAGTATTGGAGTCGCGAATATGAAAAGTGGTAGCAAGAATAGTTAACTGTAAAACTAATTAAATTTATACATCAAATGATGAAAAAATAAAAAACATTCATAATCATAATAAAATTTTATTTTTAAAACAAGAAGTAAAACCATTTAGGACACATAAATTTATTTGTATTTTTATCAATAATAACATATTATTAAAAGTTTAAGAAAAACATTGTGCGTGCACAGATATTATAACTAGTAATTTGTGTCTTTATTCCTCATTGATTGATTTTATTAACTGAAGGATGTGTGGTGGTCAACTTTACTAGCAGAGGGATGATTTTATGCAAAAAAAAAAAGAAGGTAAAATGATGTAAAACGAGACACGAAACAAAACACGTGAATGTATTTTTGATTTTTCCTTTAAAAAAAATGGCAAAAATTCGTCCCTAATACATGGCAGATCAACCGAAAATCCAAAATGGTTTGAATAATATGATTTGTAGCCCAAATTTGGGATAGTCAAAAGTCCAAAAAAAAAGCCCAAACAATAGTATCCGGTTATAAAACATGAGTAACCCTAACTCCTCCTAATCACAGCCTCTTTTTTCCTATTCTTCTCTCAAACCTAACACAGGCAACCTTATCTACTCACCTTTATATCCAAAGAATTAAACCTTGACTATGATCAACCACCACAGAGCTAAAATGTTTTAGGATAGTTATGATTTGGATGACAAACGTCATGTCCATCATACGTTTGTCAGAGTTTTGTTGCTGCTTTGCCAGAACTCCGAACTCATTGTTCGTGTAGCTGTTGTTCTTGATGTCAATATGATTGAGCAAAATGCTAATATGCTTTTTATTTGTAGAAACTGGTTATAAGGCCTAACAAGAAAAAAAGCTTGGCCCTGCATTTAAGCATGATTATACCTTTGTGGTTGAAGCACTTAAGGTAAAGCATCTTTACTTTTTAAAGGTATCATCTGGTTTACACATATCCTTTTTTTTTACATTCGCTTGATACTATGCTTTTTGAATAATTAGCCACACACCTGATATGGAAGTGTAAATATTAGCTGGGTTCATCCTATTTAGCAATGAAGTTACTACTGAGATTGGCATGAACAACTGGAAACTAAATACATCTTAGACTTTTCTTTTTGAATCTTGTTCTATAGGCAATGACTGAAAAAGAGGTAATGGAAATGAAGGCAGCTCTTGAATCTGAAGGAAAGATTGAATTTTAAGTTTGTAAACTCCATAAAACAGTTAGCAATTAAAAAAAAATATGTTAACCATAACAAAAGAAAAAAAATGGAACTTGGGAGATTCTTTTATCCACATGTAATTGAACCGAGTTTTGGGATCGGAAGGATCCTTTATAGTCTTTATGAACACAACTTTTACACGAAGCCCAGCAAAAAAAGGATAAACACTTGAACGTTTTCTGTTTTCTCCCTATTGTGACCCCAATCAAGTGCGTTGTCTTTCCATTGGTTAAGAACAAGATGTTAGAAGACGATGTTGCACGCATCACTAAGTCTCTCAAAGAAGCCTGTATTTGTCCGCAGCAACATCGTATTGTTAGTAAGTAATTGATATGCTTATCTTTATATTTTTAAAGGTGCTTAGATGGGCCGAGTAGTTTAGGTTGGGTAATGGGTCAAAACAGTTGAAGTTTACAAATTGATTTATTTTTACCTCAATGATGTCGAAAGTAGATTTTGAAAATGAGTAAAAAGTAGCAAGTAGAATGTGAAAATGACTTATATACACAAACATAAATAATCTGACCGGTTATTATGCTGTTTCTTTATAGGTGCTTCAATAGGTCAAAAGTATGCAATGGTAGATGAACTCGGTGTTCCTTTTAGAGTTACTGTTCAAAAACTTGTGTTAGCATCCGCGAGCGAGACAGCGAGGATCTAATCCATGTGAAAGTGGATGAGGTGGCGGCGATTGTGAAGAAATTAATTACTGGGGAAACCACATGGGTAATTTCTTCACAACCTTCATCACCTCATCCAAATTTAAACGGATTAGATCCCCGCTGTTTCGCTCACTGATTGTAGTGCATGTTTTTGAAACAGTAATTGTAAAAGGATCACCGAGTTCAGTAACTGTAAAAGAAACACCGAGTTATTATGTTGTTTTTTAATAGGTACTTCAATAGGTGAAAAGGATGCAATGGCGGATGAACTCGGTGTTTCTTTTACAGTTACTGAACTCAGTGATCCTTTTACAATTACTGTTTCAAAAACCAGCACTACAATCCGTGAGCGAAACAGCGGGGATCTAATCCGTTTAAAATTGGATGAGGTGATGGAGGTTGTGAAGAAATTACCCATGTGGTTTCCCCAGTAATTAATTTCTTCACAATCGCCGCCACCTCATCCACTTTCACATGGATTAGATCCTCGTTGTCTCGCTCGCGGATGCTAACACAAGTTTTTGAACAGTAACTGTAAAAGGAACACCGAGTTCATCTACCATTGCATACTTTTGACCTATTGAAGCACCTATAAAGAAACAGCATAATAACCGGTCAGATTATTCTATGTTTGCGTACATAATTCATTTTCACATTCTACTTTGTACTCATTTTCACAATCTACTTTCGACATCATTGAGGTAAAAATGAATCAATTTGTAAACTTCAACTGAACCCATTACCCAACCTAAACTTCTCGGCCCATCTAAGCACCTTTAAAAATATAAAGATAAGCATATCAATTACTTCCAACAATACGATGTTGCTGCGGATAAATACAGGCTTCTTTGAGAGACTTAGTGATGCGTGCAACATCGTCTTCTAACATCTTGTTCTTAACCAATGGAAAGACAACGCACTTGATTGGGGCCACAATAGGGAGAAAACACAAAACGTTCAAGTGTTTATCCCCCTTTTTTGTTGGGCTTCGTGTAAAAGCTGTGTTCATAAAAACTATAGAGGATCCTTTCGATCCCAAAACTCGGTTCAATTACATGTGGATAAAAGAATCTCCCATGTTTCATTTTTTTTTTCTTTTGTTATGGTTACCATACTTTTTTTAATTGCAACTGTTTTCTGAGTTTGCAAACTTCAAATTCAATCTTCCCTTCAGATTCAAGAGCAACCTTCATTTTCATTGCCTTTTTTTCAGTCATTGCCTATAGAACAAGATTCAAAAAGAAAAGTCAAGATGTATTTAGTTTCCAGCTGTTCATGCCAATCTCAGTAGTAACTTCATTGCTAAATAGGATGAACCCAGCCAATATTTACACTTCCATATTGGGTGTGCGGCTAATTATTCAAAAAGCATAGTATCAAGCAAATGTAAAAAAAATGATATGTGTAAACTAGATGGTACGTTTAAAAGGTAAAGATGCTTTACCTTAAGTGCTTCAACCACAAAGGTATGATCATGCTTACATGCAGGGCCAAGCTCTTTCTTGTTAGGCCTTATAACCAGTTTCTACAAATAAAAAGCATATTAGCATTTTGCTCAATTTTAAATAACAAACTCAAGCAGAAGTAGAATAGTTACCTCTACTTCTTTTGCTCAATTTTAATAATATGACCGGTTATTATGCTGTTTTTAATAGGTACTTCAATTGGTGAAAAGGGTGCAATGGTAGATGAACTTGGTGTTTCTTTTACAGTTACTGAACTCGGTGATCCTTTTACGGTTACTGTTTCAAAAACATGCACTACAATCCGTGAACGAGACAGCGGGTATTTAATCCGTTTAAAATTGGATGAGGTGATGGAGGTTGTGAAGAAAACATGCACCACATGGGCTGATTTGTTAAAGAAATACGAAGCTCGTACGTTTGCATCTCGTTCAGTTTATGTATGGTTTGGTTGGGTAAAGGCAAAAATCTAAGTACTAGTTAGCTGTGTGATAAGACCTTGCTGTTAAAGACCTTGTTTTGATGACCTTGTTCTAAGTTGTGCTTGTTTTTGTTTTGTTTCTATTTTTATTTTCGTTGACAAGGTTTCTGCTCTATTATCCGTTAAAGATATTATGTTAAGGGCAATGCTTGTGTTTTACACCTTGCTGTTAAAACGCTTTAGGTTGTGGTTGTTTTTGTTACTAGTTTTTCTTTCGAATGTCTTTTCATCTCAGGTCTGGAGTATGGTGTTTCATATGGCTTCTATCGATAGTGTTGCTCCAGTATCTGGAAGATATCATTGTGTGGCTCAAGCCATTTGCTACGAAAAGTTAGTGTAAGTTGCGAGGCCTGTGACGTAATACAAGATTACTTGTTTACTTTTAAAAATTCATTGAATGTTGCTATATAGGAAAAACTAAGAATGTAACTTGCATAATTAAAATGATAAACGTTAATGTTACTCTAATTATCAAAGATCTATTTGATGATAAAAATGCTAACGAAAAGAACACCAACCGAAAAAATTTCACAAAATGAGTTGTTATGATTTAATTGACTTAATAAAAAAGAAGAGAGAAAATACAACAATTAAACTCTTTTTGTGCGTGTAGCAAAGCTCTTTTGAATAATACAAAAAAACTTGTTCTTGAGAGAACAAAACCAGAGTAGAGAGCATAACTGATTTTATATCCCTCGCCTCTTGATTGACATCAATACTGCTCAAACTATGATTTTCTTTTCATCTTGTTGTCGTGGTCATTCACAGCTTTGGGTTCGATCACGCCGGGAGCGGCTAGAGTCGAGTTTGGTTCACCGGTATGCTCTAATGTAGAGAATTCATTCACAAAGATAAGAGAGGTTACCAACGTTAGCAGAATCCGTGTTTGGGGTTATATCAACCAAATATTTAGAAATTTTAAACTATGATTTTTTTCGCTAGGAAGTCACATGCCCCTTTGACAAACCCAATCCCCCTCTTCCGACCAATAGTCTTTACCACTGGGTATTGGGTATACGTCGATCATTCAAGGTTAGAACCTCATGTTGGGTTAAGTTTCAGGGGTACGTATCACATTTCTGGGTTCACGGTGGGATGTGTTAGAGTTGGTGTTCGTGATCTTGTTCGTAAATCTTGAGCTGTAGTGCGTGTTAATCATATGCTACCTTGGTCTCATATAGAAATTAACATTTACAATTTTCGGGTCTTATAATTTAAAATGAACACAATGGAGTGTCTTTTTTTTTATTTGTATAACGACATAAGTGTGTTTCAAAGTTACATGCAAAGTTTAGTTCTTGAAACGTTTTTTTTTTTTTTTTTTTTTCTCCTAATACTACTCTAAGGTCACCGAGATTAATTTAAGAAACATAAAGTTTTGATTAAATAACATGTCTTAGTTATTCTGCTTATAAAACCATCATTTTCCTTTAGATGACTAAGTAAATATTATTTTATTATTTTTTTTATTATTTTTAATTTTTTTTTTTAATATAGGCTATGATTGTGTTTGGCGTAAGGCTTTTATAAGTCATAAGCCTTCATAAGCCAAAGCTCATAGAAAGGGGCTATTGGACTTATTGCTAGTTAAATTACTTAAGTACACTTAAAAATATAATTAATTTATCAAGTAAAAATTGAAAGTATATGTGAATTTAATTTGATATATTTTTATGTGATTTTACATTAATAAGTTCAAACTAATTCGCCAAACAATTTTACAAAAATATAAACTTCAACTCTCGGCTTATAATATAAGTCCCAGCCCAAGCTCCAACTCAAACCCTAGCCCCATCTCCAGCTAATTGCGCAAAACATACCCTATATGTGGTTAAAAGAGGTGTTGTTAATCTCGTACATGCCTATATCTATATATATATTAAAACTAATAAAAGAGGTGTTGTTACCCTAGTCCACAAGCTTGATACTTGTTGTATCTTGGGTGTGAGTTTTACTTACAGTCCTTTATATTATGTTCTTATTTTTCTGCTTAGTTTGAAGGAAGATAAGTTAGTATACTTTGGAGATTGATTTGGGAATTGGTGGTTATTTGTGATTGAAGGTGTTTGGAGATATCTCTTTTCTTGTCTGATTGTTATTTGTCCACTTATTGCTTTCATTATTTTTAGCCTATTTTTTTCTGTGGTTTTATCATGGCTGGTGATAATGGTGATGATATTTCTGACCCTAAGGAATCGGACATGGGTTCATCTTATGAATTAAAGCTTACTTTTGGTGACCCTCTTTATTTGCATCCTAATGATACCAGTGGTACTCCTATTGTGTCTATCAAACTTACTGGAACTGAAAATTATAAAATATAGAGTATTGCTATGACATTTGCTTTAAGAAATCACAACAAACTTGGATTCATTGATGGAACCTGTAAAAGAAATGGTTCTAATCATGGTCTTGCTAATCAATGGGACACTACTAATTCTGTTGTTATCACTTGGATCTTAAATTCCTTAAGTCCCGAGTTGTTTACTGGTATCATATATTCTAAGACTGCTTATGAAATGTGGAATGAATTAAAAGAAACTTATGATAAAGTTGATGGTTCTGCAGTCTTTAATATACAAAAAATAGTAACTCTTTGAGTCAAAATGAGTTCTCTCTTGATGATTATTACAACAATTTAAACTCCTTATAGAGAAACAGTTTGACTCTATGATCAGTCTTCCTGCATGTACTTGTGATGCTGCTAAACATTTTGAAAAACATAATCAGCTAATGAAGTTAATGCATGGGTCTTGATGATACTTAACCAGAGATCCTTGTGCCTATCAGAAGTAACATTTTAACCAGAGACCCTTCGCCATATGTCAAAACTGCTTTTTCTGTTGTCTCAGTGAAAGAATCCAATAGGAATTACTCTTCTGGGACAGGGTCAGTTAAACCTAATGCTTCTAGTTTTGCATCAAAATTTTTTGATAACAAGAAAAGGTTTAATAATAACAATAATAATTATAAAGGCTCAAGCTCTACTTCTGGTAATAATTCTAACAACAGAGGACCAATCCAAACCTGAAATGTACTAATTCTAACAAAATTGGTGTAGGATCGATATATTATTGTGTTTGATGATTCGGGTGGTCTTGGATGATCAAAATACATGTTAAACATTTTAGAGAGAGAAAGTAGAGAGATGGGTGTTCAAGCTAGAGACTTGGTTCACAAATTGTAAAAGGTTAGATTGAAAGCACCACCCCTTCCATGGATGGAAGGGGTATTTATAGTTACAGAATACATGACCTCCTATCGGCTCGTGGATCAGGTATACAGTGGGTAAAGACCCGTCCTTCCTCCACGGTGTTGCACTAAACTAAACTACGCTACAGACTAACTAATAAACTGCTAAATAACGTAACTAACGATATGTCTACGAGCTAACTTATGCTAGATAATATTTGGGGTGACCGATACTTTACTTATGGAATTTCCAATTCCTAACAATCTCCCCCTAAGGGAGGTCACCCCATGTTTTACATTTCGAATCCTAGCATTCTATTATATCTTCAGTCTTGAGCTCGTAGACTTGAATTCTTCATTTCCGCAATCTTTGTGCTTTAGCAGTGACTCCTCATGGTCCGCATAGTTTTGTACTTTAAGTGGAGGCCTTTAACTGATCCACGTCTTTGATGATCTTCGAGCTTTCTTTGAAATCATCAGCCACAGTAAATCTCTGGATCACCCTTTATTGTGTTGCCATCATGTGATGTTGTAACTTTTGGACCGACATGCTCACACTTTCTAGATCATGACATCTTTTCATCAGAGTAGCGGAAGCTTTTACTGGTTCAAGATATTTGCAGGCAGTAGCGAAGCATAGTATAAAAATATATGAGCCAGTGTTACGTAGATATGCACCGTCATGATTTCTTCAATTAAGTGTGGATGCTGTGAGCATGCGGCTTTGGATTGACTCCTCAATTCTGATCAGCTGCAACCGTCCAAGTGTGTACCTGCAAACAACAGTTAGCAATAATACACACGAAAGTGTCTTTGATCACTTTCGTTGAATTGAGGTACATGTGTAACAATTCGCATTTTCGGGTCACTATTCATTTTTACTATTCACTGTTACTATTCACTTTTCAATATTCACTCCCGAAATTTTTATTTCACATTCTCGTAAGATAAATTATTTTAGTAATGACCTGAGAGTTCGACAATCGTTAGATCATTTTCGCAAAAAGTTATTAAGAAAACATCGTTTTAAAGTTTCGTTTTGGACGGTCCACCGTTTAAACATCACACGCATAACGAAAATCAACTCTGATAATTTTCCTTACATCAGATAAATATTTAGATCACTCATGATTAATTTGGGAATATTTTTAAGATTTATTATTTTTATATTACCAAATAAGCCCAACGTAGAACAAAACTAAACATACGTTTTAAACAATTCTACTTACATCCAGACTTAACGATTCCTGCACTGTGTCTACTATGTTTTTGACACTTTTACATTTTTTTGGAAAATTCAAACATATTTCCCTCCTCCTTTGACCATAAAGAAATTAACCTTGTACGTTCTACCTTTTTCTTAAAATCGCGTAATTTTTAAACTTCACGAATAACTGTTAAGTTATCCCGCGTACGACGAAAACCAAAGTTTGACATCTCATATCACTTTTAGACTAATTTTAGTCTACTCTTAATAAATTCACGGTCTTTTCCCAGAAATTTCGTTCTTTTCTGATAAACTGCGAATTACGCGTTTTTGACCCGTATTTCCAATTTTAAGCAGCGTTTTTGCACCCAATAAGACTTATCACCCATTTTATATTTTTAGATGGAGTATAATGATGCGTTTCATCATTCCTGCAAGTTTCATATTTTTACGAAACCCAGTTTTACGTTTTATGGCTTCGGTTAGCATTTAACGGAACCAAATCTTACTCTAAACTTAAGATAATACCAAAACTATCCACATAAGTCATCCTATCTTATCATGAACGAAATTAGGGAGGGGAGCCATCACCTTGGTGTCAAAATCCTAAGCATGTTTCCTTTAGATCATTTACATGTGTAAATTTAACCATGGTTAGTTTTTAACCCAATATATAGTTAACTAAAATCTCTAGCCTATAAATACCAAGCATAAACCTTCATTTATTCTTGCACCACCCCTTCTTAACATCTAAACTCCTAAACCTAAGGCATTTCTTATAGATCTTGTAAGAACATTCATGTGTTCTTGAAGAAAACTAGCGTTTGATCTTCGTTATTGGAAGTTTTCAAGAAAGAGTCGTTATAATCTTCAAATAACTTCAAGTCTCCAAAAAGACGTCGTTATAATCTTCTTTTCTTTTTCGGGTTCTCAAGAAGGCGTTGTTATAATCTTCTAATAGTCGTGGGTTTTCAAAGATTGCAAAGTCTACGTCGAAGCTCCGTTAATATTTTATTTTTCCATAATATTCAAGCATTCTATTTTAAGGTAAGTATATATAACTAAAACTTATTTAAATACTTATAAACTTTGTTAGTTTATTTATTGTATTTATAAACTCTTAATATAGCATATAATCAAATAATTAAAATACATGTTTTACGTATTGAGCACTACAACACTAGGGAACTTCATGTGAGGGGTTCATTTAGGTAAATGGATCGACGAGTTGCTGGATTTACGATTTAAAGTGTCCTAGCTCCTCGAACGTTTACTGCATGACCTTTGAATTATGATGGCCTGAACGGTAGTA
Source organism: Chrysanthemum makinoi (assembly GCA_910596185.1). Lineage (NCBI taxonomy): Eukaryota > Viridiplantae > Streptophyta > Magnoliopsida > Asterales > Asteraceae > Chrysanthemum > Chrysanthemum makinoi. The sequence goes on along the minus strand of OU343224.1, from coordinate 148,558,140 downwards.
CGAGATATACAAACTAAAACCATTTCTACAAACAAACGTACAAATAATACGTCATGATCAATATAATGGCATATATAGGCTCGTTCATGTTTTCTTATGCATTATTCCGAACCTAAGAGTTGACATCATATTCTAGGTTATACGTAGAGACTTCCAGGCTTATCCATCGATTCCGTTATACGTTGTGATATCATTTTAAGGTGAGTTTCATAGCCCCTACTTTTATACATTTTGAATTACTTTTGGGGGAGATACATGCTCAAACTATTTTCATTTACTTTCACAAGTACTCTAAACTTTTAAGGATTACCGTGAGTTCGTAGCCCCACTTTTACTCGTTTAATTGTTTTATAAACTCTTTGGGGGAGATACATGCTCAATTACTTGTTTTTACTATACACTTATATGAACTTAAATAACTCTTGTTTCACTACTTATGCTAGTAAGTTTATTGTGCCCGAACTAAATTGATCACTATGTTATGAACACTATTATTTGAACCACTTTCATTGATTTTGAGCCCTTCGACATATATATTTAAACTCTTTTAACTTGATAGGAACATATTGGCATAGATTCGAACACTTTAACTTGATTTAATTCTTTTGACATATAATTAATCTCTTTTAATTTGAATTAATTCTTTTGACGTATGATTAATCTCTTTTAACTTGATTTGAATCTTTTTACATATAGTTGAACTCTTTTAACTTGTAAAGGACCGTTATGATATATTTTGAACTTGTTTGACTTGATTATGAACCCTTTGACTATTTTGAGCCTTATGATATGTTTTGAGCTCTTTGACTGTTTTGAACTTTTGAACTCGACTTAAACACTTGAACTTAATTATGAACTTTTGAATGGAACCCTTGAACTTAAATACGAACTTATGACTTGTTTGAACTTATTGAACCGTACGTGCTATGACCTCGACCTAAAGTCTCCCTTTTTCGGAGCATTACTATAAAGTCTCCCTTGTTCGGAGCATCACTATAAAGTCTCGCCTTATTGGTGGAGCGTACAAAGTCTCCCTTGTTCGGAGCAACCTTAAGCCTCCTCGGTCCGGAGCAGAATGTCTCCCTATGGGAACGGAGCATTTTCAATCTAAATTCTCCCATGTTCGGAGTGTTCTAAATTGTATATAATAGTTGTATGATGTACTGTTCGTACATTCGCATTGTTAGTCTCCTACCAGTAAGTATTATGGATAGCGCTATTAGAGGTCGGCCAACCTCTCGTTCACTATGTTACGGAACGCATATTATTTATTCTAGGGGCTTGGCCTGGCATACATTATTATATACATGGTACTATATTGTGAACTATTATGACAGCGTATACTCGACCACTAGACACACTATATTTTGTGCAATGGGTTGTGAACACACAGGTTGCAAGTTTTATATGGGCTGAACTTGGAACTGAGTGGATTTACAATGCCTTTGCTTTGTGAACTATTATGATAACGTGCACTTGACTTCTAGACATACTACTTTTGGCAGTGGGTTGTGAACACACAGGTTGCAAGTTTTGTATGGGCGGAACTTGGAACTGAGTGGATTTATAATGCCTTTGCTTTGTGGACTATTCTAAATGACCAAAAACTTTGCCTTTGTTGCATGATCATTCTCTAAAAGCGTTACTTGTTAAACAAACTCTATGAAGTCACTCAACCATTGTGTTGACACTTTTAGCATGTTTTATCTCAGGTATCTAAGGCATTCACTTCATGGCATGCATGTGGACTTATCATAGAGTCGAGGTGTCGACGCGTCTCACCTATATTTTATGCACTTAACTATCGTTTGATTGTAGCAAACTTATTTTGGTACCTTGGAAATCTATTGGGACCTATGTTTTGTAAACTCTGATTATTTTACTAAATCAAACGATATTTTTAAAACGACACTTTAGGTCGTTCGATATAACTGTAACTTTGATGCTATGACAGTCCTCCCCAAGGTATTCCATTCCGCTGTAAAACAGGTAATTTGGGGGTGTGACAGATTGGTATCAAAGCATTGGTTATAGAGAACTAGGTTGCATTTAGAGCCTAGACTATAACTACTATATATATACGTTGAGACCTTCCTCCCTATCGCCTTGCACACTATAGACTTTTTCATAATTTTAGCACCTAAGAGAGATTTCTATGAACTAACTGATACACCAAACATCATATGAGTCGATTAGTCCAAGCATTGCATAATTATTCATAAATTATATATAGCCTGATCACCTATGTCTAATTCAGGAAGAATCATGCAATGAAGAGAGTAGTAGTCTCATATGTGTAAGCAATTCCGTAATCGAGCCAAAGTTTCAAAAGATTTTCTTCAAACCACTTGTTTCCAGTTTGATCCGAGTGACAGTTCTTGTTTGATGAGTTACAAAGATCAAGCTAGAAACAAGTTGTTACTTAAACCGATTTAGCCTAATCTCATGACAGTTCTTGTTTGATGAGTTGTGAGATTAAGTAAAAATCGGTTACCTAAAAGTCTTTTGAGGGTTTTGCTCGAGAATGGGAAAGTTTGCCTCATCAAACCTAGCCATAAGAGAGTATGTCTTTAGAACGGGGAAATAGTCGCGATAGTCACAAGAACGTACCTAAGTAGATAAGAAACCCATATACATGAGCTTTGACGTAATCCCTTAGACTATGCACATTGTAAGTAGTGAACATCAACAGAACTTCGGGACGAAGTTCCTTTTAAGGGGTAGAGACTGTAACAATTCCCATTTTCGGGTCACTATTCATTTTTACTATTCACTGTTACTATTCACTTTTCACTATTCACTCCCGAAATTTTTATTTCACATTCTCGTAAGATAAATTATTTTAGTAATGACCTGAGAGTTCGACAATCGTTAGATCATTTTCGCAAAAAGTTATTAAGAAAACATCGTTTTGGACGGTCCACCGTTTAAACATCACACGCATAACGAAAATCAACTCTGATAATTTTCCTTACATCAGATAAATATTTAGATCACTCATGATTAATTTGAGAATATTTTTAAGATTTATTATTTTTATATTACCAAATAAGCCCAGCGTAGAACAAAACTAAACTTACGTTTTAAACAATTCTACTTACATCCAGACTTAACGATTCCTGCACTGTGTTTCTACTATGTTTTTGACACTTTTACATTTTTTGGAAAAGTCAAACATATTTCCCTCCTCCTTTGATCGTAAAGAAATTAACCTTTATGCGTTCTACCTTTTTCTTAAAATCGTAATTTTTAAACTTCACGAATAATGTTAAGTTATCCCGCGTCGACGAAAACCAAAGTTTGACATCTCATATCACTTTTAGACTAATTTTAGTCTACTCTAAATAAATTCACGGTCGTTTCCCTGAAATTTCGTTCTTTTCTGATAAACTGCGAATTTCGCTTTTTTGACCCGTATTTCCAATTTTAAGTAGCGTTTTTGCACCCAATAAGACTTATCACCCATTTTATATTTTTAGATGGAGTATAATGATGAGTTTCATCATTCTTGCAAGTTTCATATTTTTACGATACCCAGTCTTACGTTTTATGGCTTCGGTTAGCATTTAACGGAACCAAATCTTACTCTAAACTTAAGATAATACCAAAACTATCCACATAAGTCATCCTATCTTATCATGAACGAAATTAGGGAGGGGAGTCATCACCTTGGTGTCAAAATCCTAAGCATGCTTCCTTTAGATCATTTACATGTGTAAATTTAACCATGGTTAGTTTTTAACCCAATATATAGTTAACTAAAATCTCTAGCCTATAAATACCAAGCATAAACCTTCATTTATTCTTGCACCACCCCTTCTTAACATCTAAACTCCTAAACCTAAGGCATTTCTTATAGATCTTGTAAGAACATTCATGTGTTCTTGAAGAAAACTAGCGTTTGATCTTCGTTATTGGAAGTTTTCAAGAAAGAGTCGTTATAATCTTCAAATAACTTCAAGTCTCCAAAAAGACGTCGTTATAATCTTCTTTTCTTCTTCGGGTTCTCAAGAAGGCGTTGTTATAATCTTCTAATAGTCGTGGGTTTTCAAAGATTGCAAAGTCTACGTCGAAGCTCCGTTAATATTTTATTTTTCCATAATATTCAAGCATTCTATTTTAAGGTAAGTATATATAACTAAAACTTATTTAAAAACTTATAAACTTTGTTAGTTTATTTATTGTATTTATAAACTCTTAATATAGCATATAATCAAATAATTAAAATACATGTTTTACGTATTGAGCACTACAACACTAGGGAACTTCATGTGAGGGGTTCATTTAGGTAAACGGATCGAAGAGTTGCTGGATTTAGGATTTAAAGTGTCCTAGCTCCTCGAAGCGTTCGCATGACCTCTCAATTATGATGGCCCGAACGGTAGTAATGAGATATACAAACTAAAACCATTTCTACAAACAAACGTACAAATACTACGTCATGATCAATATAATGGCATATATAGGCTCGTTCATGTTTTCTTATGCATTATTCGAACCTAAGAGTTGACATCATATTCTAGGTTATACGTAGAGACTTCCATGCTTATCCATCGATTCCGTTATACGTTGTGATATCATTTTAAGGTGAGTTTCATAGCCCCTACTTTTATACATTTTGAATTACTTTTGGGGGAGATACATGCTCAAACTATTTTCATTTACTTTCACAAGTACTCTAAACTTTTAAGGATTACCGTGAGTTCGTAGCCCCACTTTTACTCGTTTAATTGTTTTATAAACTCTTTGGGGGAGATACATGCTCAACTACTTGTTTTTACTATACACTTATATGAACTTAAATAACTCTTGTTTCACTACTTATGCTAGTAAGTTTATTGTGCCCGAACTAAATTGATCACTATGTTATGAACACTATTATTTGAACCACTTTCCTTGATTTTGAGTCCTTCGACATATATATTTAAACTCTTTTAACTTGATAGGAACATATTGGCATAGATTCGAACACTTTAACTTGATTTAATTCTTTTGACATATAATTAATCTCTTTTAACTTGAATTAATTCTTTTGACGTATGATTAATCTCTTTTAACTTGATTTGAATCTTTTTACATATAGTTGAACTCTTTTAACTTGTAAAGGACCGTTATGATATATTTTGAACTTGTTCGACTTGATTATGAACCCTTTGACTATTTTGAGCCTTATGATATGTTTTGAGCTCTTTGACTGTTTTGAACTTTTGAACTCGACTTAAACACTTGAACTTAATTATGAACTTTTGAATGGAACCCTTGAACTTAAATACGAACTTATGACTTGTTTGAACTTATTGAACCGTACGCGCTATGACCTCGCCCTAAAGTCTCCCTTTTTCGGAGCATCACTATAAATTCTCCCTTGTTCGGAGCATCACTATAAAGTCTCGCCTTATTGGTGGAGCGTACAAAGTCTCCCTTGTTCGAAGCAACCTTAAGCCTCCCCGGTCCGGAGCAGAATGTCTCCCTATGGGAACGGAGCATTTTCAATCTAAATTCTCCCATGTTCGGAGTGTTCTAAATTGTATATAATAGTTGTATGATGTACTGTTCGTACATTCGCATTGTTAGTCTCCTACCAGTAGGTAGTATGGATAGCGCTATTAGAGGTCGGCCAACCTCTCGTTCACTATGTTACGGAACGCATATTATTTATTCTAGGGGCTTTTCCTGGCATACATTATTATATACGTGGTACTATATTGTGAACTATTATGACAGCGTATACTCGACCACTAGACACACTATATTTTGTGCAATGGGTTGTGAACACACAGGTTGCAAGTTTTGTATGGGCGGAACTTGGAACTGAGTGGATTTACAATGCCTTTGCTTTGTGAACTATTATGATAACGTGCACTTGACTTCTAGACATACTACTTTTGGCAGTGGGTTGTGAACACACAGGTTGCAAGTTTTGTATGGGCGGAACTTGGAACTGAGTGGATTTATAATGCCTTTGCTTTGTGGACTATTCTAAATGACCAAAAACTTTGCCTTTGTTGCATGATCATTCTCTAAAAGCATTACTTGTTAAACAAACTCTATGAACTCACTCAACCATTGTGTTGACACTTTTAGCATGTTTTATCTCAGGTATCTAAGGCATTCACTTCATGGCATGCATGTGGACTTATCATAGAGTCGAGGTGTCGACGCGTCTCACCTATACTTTATGCACTTAACTATCGTTTGATTGTAACAAACTTATTTTGGTACCTTGGAAATCTATTGGGACCTATGTTTTGTAAACTCGGATTATTTTACTAAATCAAACGATATTTTTAAAACGACACTTTAGGTCGTTCGATATAATCAGAACTTTGATGCTATGACAGTCCTCCCCAAGGTATTCCATTCCGCTGTAAAACAGGTAATTTGGGGGTGTGACAACACGGCCCACGGTTCCCCGTTGATCAGTACAAGTACTGCCTGTGATCAGGTAGAGTTCCGAAGAACCTCCTTGACAGGGTTTCGCAGCTGTTCTAGCTGTTCTCAAACCGGAACGTCTCAAAGAAGACAACACGGAGTGAGTAAACCAGCAAATTGAGATTCACTGATTGATGAAAATGATTTGAAAAACAATCGCGTATTGCTTGAAGAAAGAGTTTTGCAATACGACGAAGGTTTTATGAGAAAGATCAATTTTCAATCAAAAATACTTTTTGTATTAGAAAAGAGTACACATTCGACGTGCTAGAGAAAAGAAGAGATTCGCACATTGAACGGTTTTTCCAAAAGCATTTTTTCAATCAGAGATACTTTTTAAATTTGAAAACGAATACACATTCAATGTGCTAGAGAAAAGAAGATTTGCACATCGAACGGTTTTTTCAAAAGTATTCGTCAATTCCATTCCTGGACCAAGGTTGATTCAAGAGTGAATGGCCCCATCGTTTCTGTCCAGTTGTCACAAGTTTGATCTTTAGAAAAGATCTCACATGTCACCTACCAAGAGCTTGTTTGATGTTGGCTCTAGAAGGCTTTCCATCTTCATCGTGAATATTTTACATATCACTCGGATGTTCTGGCAATACAACAAGGATAATGCGTAGGACTCTTAATATATTCTTACTTTCCAAATTGTGTGAAACAGCAAGTCTTCAAGAATTTAGTGTCCTAATGAGATGTTGTGGATGATCTCTTGGCTCTAGACTCAATCGTGCACATTTGGTTCCTATGCCAGAGACTAGGGAGAGGGTCTCCTTCTTCAATATCAACAATCTCTAAGAGAAAGTCGATAGATTATGTAGGTTCCCCGTGAGAATGAAACAAGCCCTTTTAAGAGGAACTTGAGTAGCATGGGAAGTTGTAGTGCGGTCGTCCTTTGGGTCCATGACGTCTTGTCTTCAATACCAGTGTTACCTTAGTAACCACCAGTAGCATATGTATTGAACCCGGTTTCTGGCCTAAGGTTGAATTAATGGAGGGCTATTTCTTTTCACCCTTTTCACATTCAATTCTTTTTCATTCTTCAACCCCTTCAGTGCTTACCGAGACTTCATTACTAGAGCTTTGTTGGGTTTATTCCCATACTAGCTCGTCTCGATCCAAGACTCTTCCCATATTCTCATTTTTCTCCTTTTTTCATCATACCTAAGAACTCTACATTATCTAGTGGATTGTCCCTGGGTAGATCCCTCCGGTTCTGGCGGATCATGGGAATGAATACCTAACCATCCTTATAACACCATGCATAAAGTAAATTGGTCGGTCTTTTGGTATTGTTCATTCTTCCATGAAACCAATTGAAAATCATTTGGAAAATCAATCAAGGTACTTGTGATATGAAATCAAAGCATTTTGTACCTTAATAGTTTTGATCATTTAGAAATGCTCCCCCTCAACATGTTCATATGATTATGAAATTGTTTAGCACATGGAGGCAAGAGTTCTTTTAGAAATAATTTCTTTGATCACAATTTCCGTAAAAAAAACCATTTGATTTTCTTGGTAATTTCTCCCCCTCAATATGTGCGTAGGATATTTGAAATCATTTTATCACATAGAGGCAGGAGTTCTTTTGAAGCACAACCACGGTCACAAAGCCATTTAAGAAACCATTTGCTCCCCCTCAATATGTGCATCGATATACGAAAGAGTTTGGCACATATTAGAGAGAACTTGCACTTTGAATCAAAACGATCATCTTTTATCAAATTTCATATTAAATCACAAATTCTCCCCCGATCAAAAATATCAAACCCTTTGAGATTTTGGATCCAAGTGATTTAATAAGGTTTGGAAAACATGGGAGAATATGTGGCCTTGTTTAAATACTCTTCTGGTTTTAGGTTAAATGCTCCTCCACAATCATGTGCATTAAGTATTTCAAAATCGTTTGGCACATGAAGGAAGGCGTGCTTTAGAAACAATCACCCTTTTAAAACCGATTTGAGATTTAAATCACGATCTCTCCCCCGATCAAAAATATCAAACAATTTGAGATTTGTGATCCCATCTGATTTAAATCATTTAGAAAATTTTGGGGAAAGACGTGGCAAGATTTAATTTTGAAAAAAATGACAGATAAGGACCATTTTAAGACATTAAAGATTGTTCGTGTCAGGTATGATTGTTTTAAGAGATCTTTAAGTAAAATAAAACAATTTCACAATCAAACAAGAACAGAAAAAATTTCATTTTGAAAGATCTTGATTCTAAAAAAAAAATCATACCATGACATAACATTAAATCTTTAGATCACCACTTTATTCGTACAAACGGACTTTTATAAAGAAATATTGTTTGAAAATAATTTATTTTAAATCACTCTCCCCCTCAATCGATGACCGTAGTCGTTGATTGAGTGACTTAGGTTTTGATAAAAATGAAGTCCGGTGATTTTCAAAATTAAGTCCAATTTATTTTCAAAACAAATATTTTTCAATTTTTCAAAACAATATTAGTTAAAAATTGTTTAAAGAAAATGGTATAATCACAAAGATACGTTAGGTGGTTGAGAAGCTTCTGTTGTTGCTGTAGGGCAGGAAGAAAACCGTCTGCTGATGCAGTGAGACTTCAAACGTTGCATTTTAATGCCAACTTAGGTCAAATTAAGCTCCGTTTCTTCAATCACTTAGAAGAAAACCATCTGCTGATGCAGTGAGACCTCTTACGTTGCATATATGCCAACTCTCCATAGAAGTCCAATTAAGCTCCGTTTCTTCATTTGTCAACCCAAGATATAGTTACCCTTTCCTCTCGGCATCCAATCATCATATTATGTGGGATCCGGATCGGGAACATTCTTATACCAAAATACCTGCATACGTTAGTGAACACAAACAGATATATGGTGGTCGACATCACCCAAACAACAATCGACTAATAACAGTCAATTCAACATATTAATCAGATCATATAAGGTATGGGAATAATGTGTTCATCAAACTATAATCATCTAATCCTAACAATCACATCCTAGAAACCTAGTCCTTCAACATAGGTAATTATATTTTACAGATAAGCACGTAGGATGATTAAGAAAGTTCGTTAGATGATGTAAATTTGAAAACATTCTCCCCCTCAATCAATGACTCATTTTTTGAAAATTTAAAAGCGCTGAAGTCATTGATTGAGTTTTTCAATTTTAATAAAATTCATTGAATCTGATTGATTTTCAAGCAACTCAATTTTACCACCATTTTTGAAAAACAACAAATACTTTTCTGAAGAATTTTAGACGGAAAAATATTTGAGTAGGAACAGCAGTCCTTCGACATACTTTCCTCATTTTGTTTTAGGATAAGTGCACGAAATTTTGTGAAAATTGTTTAAGCGTAGCACTTTCCTTTCTTTAAAAGAGCAGGTTGCTATCTGAAATAACAAAGAAGCCATAGTTATAAGCACGGGTTACAGTCTGAAATAACTGTAAGCCATAGTTTGTGACATGTTTTGGAAAAGAATGTTTACACCTCCTGCTCGAACTTCATCTATGGTCCCGTGCCATTATTGAATGACATTTCTAAGACCGCAGATGTTATCGATACTAGAAGACATGTCTTGGAAAACATATTTTTGGTATTTTTCAAATTTTTCTGATTTTTATGGGTTTTTGTAGATTTTATATTTTTCTATTTGGTTTTTTAATAAATATATACAAAGATAGAGAAGATGATATAGTTAAAGAAGATGATGATACGAGTACCGAGATAAGGATATCGAGTAGCACTTCGTAGAAGATAGAAGTCATCAACTCTTAAACATTCACCACCAAAGCTTCCAAGGCTCTTGAATCGAAGAAAGAAATTGAACCAACTGAAAGTGAGACTTTGGCGCCTTCCCCAAACTGAAAATCCTTTAGCTGAGTAGATTCAAGCTCTATTTCAAGCTTGCCTTAGCCAGTGCAGAGAAGCACACCATTATCTTAAATCCCGCTGATCCTTTCAAGAATAATCACCGTGATTCTTCGTTCGAGGTTATATCATCAACAAGAACAGCAACGTATCATCCCACACATAAATAACTCTTCTTAAATTTCATTACCACTGAAGTCTGACGCAATCCATTCCAACAGGTGTGAAGAGACCACTTCCTCCGAGTAGTTGAATTGATGCAGTCAGTCTCTTTGTATAATGCTCAAGAACTCTTCCGAATACACATCATGAGGGTAATGAAGAACACCTCCCCTATGTTCACATCTTTCGTCCATGATGAATGTGTACGAAGTTCAAGAATCCGAAGTCCACCAATATCCAAGAACTCTCCCGAATACACATCATGAGGGTAATGAAGAACACCTCCCTATGTTCACATCTTTCGTCCCTGATGAATGTGTATGAAGCTCAAGAATGGTACACACATTCCCAACGAGAGAATAACTGATAACACCTCCCTCATGTTACACATTTATCTTCCCTGAATATGTCGTGCTTGTGTACCTCATTTATCTTCAGAAACTTTCACTAACATCACTTCCCCACGTAGTTGGAATAATAACACTAAACGCCTTGATGAGTAAAACCTTGAGTTTCTCTGCGGTCATGACATTTGTTTTCCCGGGATGTCTTCAATCACTTAGAAGAATTAAGTTCATCAAGTTTACTCGCCATGAGTCAAACCTTGAGTTTCTCTGCGGTAATAACATTTGTCTTCCGGGATATCTTCAATTACTTAGAAGTATTAAGTTCATCAAGTTTACTCGCGTTTAGATGCGTGTCTCCTTCCCCCTTGCTGGTTTTGATACTTCATAATCAGCAACATATTATAAGCCCAAGTACTTGAAATCTGTTGAGAAGATCACTTGAAGTCTTTGTGAGAATCAACTTGCTGAAGAATATGAGCAAGTCTAATTGGGGATTAAATTCGACATATCACTCTCCCCCAATTAGTGCTCTCCCCTAAACCGACAATCTGTTTGATAAATGCCCAGATTAAGAAGAAGTCTTTAGATAATCAAATGCAACTCGTCTTTAGTATTCTAACATGTAACAGAGAATGTAGAACCGATCAGACTCGACCTTCTTCAAGATTGTCTGAATGGGGAATAAAGTGTTAACATCTTCAACTCACACCAAAAAGCATCCCACCAAAAGCATCCCAATTAACTTACATCTTGCAAATCCCCTTAACTAAAATCCCTCCCAATCAAACAAGAACAGAAAGATGTTCATCAAGGAAATCAGCAATCCGGCCGCAACGAACACACAAGATGGTAACACCAAACTACCAATCACATCAAACAAGAACAGAGAGATTGTTCGGAATCATCATGTTGATGTATACGTGAAGCATTAACCGGAAGCACTTTGTCGATAAACTCATCAATCCGAGTGAAGATGTAAACCAACGGCTCTTAAAGGAAACTCCATGTGAAGATGACCCGATAAGAAGAAGATCGGTTCTTGCATGAGTTTGGAGCCGTTTGAACATTTATTCTCAGAAATCAATCAACCACGCAGTAATTTCACACTTCTTCTCCCCCTCAAGAATTGCATACGGAGTTGCCATTCTTGATTAAATAAGTGAAAATCATCCGAATGTTCTATTCATACTTCTCTCCCACAAAATAAGCACATGATGTCGCCATCTTCATTATAATCGAGCAAGTGGAATGAGAAAACAATCAGTGGTAGCCCGGTTCACTTGATAATTGAAAGCGCATGGAAAAAGCATGAAGCATGTTGATGAGAATGGTCATAAATAGAGAAGATTTCTCTTCTTCAGAAGATAAAGCGCACTGAAACGTACACTTTTCGTTTCTTTGAGGTACGAGGCTTGAACTGTTGTGTTCAAACGTCATAATCTCTCTCTTTTCAATCTCTTGGCAAAACATATAAATATCACCATTATCATTCAGTAGGCTCTTTGTAGTGACAGCTGATGGAGAAAACCCAATATGAAGAATTTGACCTTGAAGTAAAACAACCCCGAACTCGTGACTTAAACTTGCACATATGTAACAAAGAGCGGTGCCGATTTCCATTAGTATCTCTAAATACTCTCTATGTACTCTATACTCTTCAACCAACCAACCATCAAGTATAAGACGTATATTACCTCTTGAAAATCCACAATTGAATGTGACACTGAGCACTACAACGTAACTCCTTAAAATGATAGTTATTTTGAGGTGATAAGAGCCCAATTCCCCCAAGTGGTAAAAGAAAAGGTAAAAGTCACTCAACAATAACTAGATTTCCAAGTCTTCATTTTTGATAATAAGCTCGAACAAGGATCATGAAGAATCTTCATCCATCCATCCCCGATACCTTCAGATACTAAGTACACTCACCCGTGATATTTCACTTCAACCTCAAATAAATAATACTGAATTTGACGCCGTTGTCACATCTTCTGGTTACAAGCTCAAATCTAGCCTCCTTTGACCTTAAAAGTGAACATTGATAATGGTTTCATCCCGACCATGGTTAAAAGCACATAACCCTGTAAAACCATGTAATAACCAAAATGCCATGACGAATATCCAAATACACATCCAATTTATGAAGTACACCCTTTTATCCCTTCTTGAAAGAAACCGTAACACCAAACATCGAAGACCCGAAATACGCTTTCCTTTCTCCAAGATGGTTCCATCATCACGGATTTTACAATTCTATAGTTTAAACCGAGAAATAGTTTCTTTCGCGGGATTTTACAAAACCAAGAATAAACCGTAAGATAGATCCGGAAATGCACCTTACTATTATCAGGATGTTTTCATTGTTACGGGATTTTACAAGTCTATGATTTAAACCGAGAAATAGGTTCTTTCGCGGGATTTTACAAAATCAAGACAAAACCGTAAACAATGTCAGCTTGAATGTGTTATGACAACTTTGGTTTTGGTGAATATCTATTTTAGGGGAACATGCAGTGGTTCATCAACGGTTCATTAACCAACATCAACAATATCATCAACCATCCAGTGAACACATTGGTAAACACATCATTCACGCAATCTATCGGCAATTGCAGTGACTACATGGAGAAGTAAACCCGATATATCAAACTCGAACATGACGTAAAATTCCCCAGATTTGTTACTTAAACTTGTACTAATTCTTGTGAATAAGAAACGGTGTACCCAATGTACAAAACCTCTTGACATTCTCAACTGAGTGAGACACCGAAGTGATAGCTACGTAGTGGGTTAAGTGAGAAAGAATCACAAACGCAACTAAATTGCCAAGTCTTTATCACCCTCTATAAACGCCCAAACAAGTCATCTTCGCGGAAGGGTAGAAAGAAAGAAGATGAAATAAGTAAACGTGCTCGGAAAATCTCACTGCAAATCCAAATAAAAAATACCGTCCAAACAACCCCGTCGTCAACTTTGTTCAACCATCAATTCAAGCCGTGACGTAATATTCTCCGTGAAAGTGTATACACCAAAGTATCAAACCGCATAACACAACGAATCTCATCATCACCTCAAAATAAATCTCACCATCAAATCTCATGAACATCAAAATTTTTTAAACAAAATATCCAAGTCTCATATAACATGTCTCATCATTACGATCCAATTTAGAAATGCCCGTCAGTCTATTATCAAAAGCCAAGTCATCACATATATAACACAAGCCTGGACCAATGACGATTCTCAAACCGCACCATTTGATAAAAATATTTCACCTGGTCGAACTAACATATACCACGGATATACACTCCTCAAATTACCTAGAAGGAAACTATACCAATAATTACTTACGATTCTCAAAATACCAATAATTACTTCACGTAAGAAATATCAGCACAAAAACCATGTATAGATCACGACCCATTATAATTACTTCGACCCAAGCAAAGCCCACGATCAACCAACATTAGTATACCCGGTCCAAACTTTTTCCCTAAATACTCGGTTATAAAACACATGATACTTTCACACAATCCATTAATAAAAACCCTAATTCAACTCATATGTGCAGTCAAACAAAAAAACATCTCCAAACCCTAATTAACTCTCCTGTAATCCGCCTCCTTTTCTCCAAAACAGATCACAATCATAAAAAACTCGTTTCCAACTTTAAATCATATGACATAATCACAACCCAAATTTCGTTTGCCTAAGTCCTCTCGTTCATAACGACACGCACAAATTCTTGATCCGAATCAAGGGTTTGATCAAGTGAAGTCCGTACCCCTCGTGTTTAGACACAACACGATGAAAATAAGCCATAGGGATGGCAAGAGTTTTAGCTTGAGCATCACGTTACCTCATATGATTCTAAGGTAGGTTTGAAATTAAATATATCGTATCATGTGGTTTAATTAAAATGAAACATCAATAGATTATAGCACAATTGTTATAAATCTGATTGAATAGTTTTCGAAAATTAATGAAGTGTAAGCTTCCACACAATAATGGATCAATGATGTATTAACTCATGTGACTGATCTTTAATGGTCGGGTATTAGTTTGAAGAACACATGAGAAACTGAGATCACTTAGAGTTTTCTTTTCAATACGAGGCACTTATATTAGAGATTGAGTCTGATATTTGGTTGTGAAGTTGTGAAGATTGATTATGTTGTTTTGGGTCTGTTAAGATTGATGCATCTCGATTTCTTGAACTTTTCGTTGTTCCTTGGACTGATGATGTAATGGACTAAGGTCGGTGGTATTGTTTTTGGTATTTGGTTTGAAGTCGTGGTCAAATAGTCTTTGTCTTCTTCTTCTTCCTTTCTTTGTCAGTCAAGTCGCTAAGCTTCTTTAGAGTCAAGTCGCTAGATGGAGTCAAGTTGCTAGGTTTTTATTTAACATTTCAAACACAAGTCGCTAGCATAACTTTTAACCAAGTCGCTAACCTGTTAAACAACAAGTCGCTAGCATATCTTTTAACCAAGTCGCTACTTAGTTTTTGACATAACTCGCTGTTGACTATCAAAAAAGTCAACGAAATCCAAGTCGCTACAGAGAACCAGTGAATCTGGACAAATATGAGGCCAAGTTGCTAACTCATTTTTCTGTTGACAACTCGCTAGTTAGACGACTTGTAAAGAAACGTTGCCACCAGTAGAGTCACAAGTCGCTACATATAGTACAACTCACTAGTATGAACATAAACCTTTTCCGATGAGTTTTTCCGACTACTTATCCGGCCAGCTTCAAATAAACCCAGAAAAGTTTTATGACGATGCATATTTTGACCCATATTGACCTAAAAAATGACTAAGCAGATATGGCCATTAGACTATCAAAAGTCACGGTATGGAAGAAAAAAAAAACAGTTTACATATTGATTAATCAGTTTGGACCAAATAAAGAGACAAGACATATATGCAACTGTTGACAAACCATGAGACATATTTGACCAAAAGCAATACACAAACTTTTAAAAAACTGAGTACCAATCTGATTTGACCAAAAGCAACACACAACTGTTGAAAAACTGTTTATCAAAAGATAATAATTCCGACCATAAAAACAGTACATACAACAGTTTAGAAACATGTATCACAGCAACAATAAATCATCAAAACACAAAAAACCTTGGCTCTGGTACCATTTGTAGGATCGATATATTATTGTGTTTGATGATTCGGGTGGTCTTGGATGATCAAAATACATGTTAAACATTTTAGAGAGAGAAAGTAGAGAGATGGGTGTTCAAGCTAGAGACTTGGTTAACAAATTGTAAAAGGTTAGATTGAAAGCACCACCCCTTCCATGGATGGAAGGGGTATTTATAGTTACAGAATACACGACCTCCTATCGGCCTGTAGATCAGGTATACAGTGGGTAAAGACCCGTCCTTCCTCCACGGTGTTGCACTAAACTAAACTACGCTACAAACTAACTAATAAACTGCTAAATAACGTAACTAACTATATGTCTACGAGCTAACTTATGCTAGATAATATTTGGGGTGACCGATACTTTACTTATGGAATTTCCAATTCCTAACAAATGGTCACACTATTGATAGATGTTATGATCTTGTTGGTTATCCTGCTAGTTATATAAAAAAGAACTTTAATGCTAATACTAAACCTGTGAACAGTAACAATACTTATGCTGAAGTTAACAATGTTAATCTTGCTACTGATAATAAAGCTAACAACTCTCATGTCTCTTTGTCCAATGAATAGATGGTCAGACTTATGAGTCTTCTTAATGACAATTCTGTGTCTTCAACCAATGCCAATATGGCACGTAAATGCTTTTCAGGAACCTTTTTTCAATGGAAGTGTAAAATTCAATTTGAATTTAAAAAAAATACTTTAACGGAAACACAAATCTTTTAAAAGTGAAAATCAGTCTGAGTTGGATTGCCAATTCTAGAGCAAACTAACACATGAGTGTGTCTGAAAAGTTTTTAATCAATGTGGTTGATGTTTCAAAACTTGGTCTTATTGTTAGTCACCCAAATGGTACCCATGCCTTAATTACTAAAATTGGTGTCTTGAAAATCAACAATAACATTACCTTGTATGATGTTTTAGTTGTGCCTGAGTACACTGTCAGTCTTTTATCTGTTCATAAACTTGCTATAGATTGTAAGTTGTTGTTGGTTTTGATGAATCTAAATGCTAAAATCCGTAAACGTGTTCAATGACCATTTTGACCCTCAAGATTTAATAATTACAAAAACTCGTAAACACGACAATCTCGTTAAATACGTTTAACATTGAATCATAAATTATTTACGTAAGACTATGATTAAAATATTTCACTTATGTCTACAAATAAATGCTACATAATTAAATAAATACTACAGTGCCACATTATATAAGTCATGTACAATATTTAAGTTGAGCCAAGAAGAGGTCTAAATACATCACAATTTAAGGTAAATGATAATTAAGGAAATTGTCAAAATTTTCCCCTTTGTCGGCCTTAATTCACGCCAAATCAAATCCCCATTATTTTTTTTATGTTCCAATTATCCTCTCATTTACTCAATATAATTATCACCTAATATACAAAAATACATCACCAAGAAACCCTAATCTCTCCTTCTACCAAGTGACGGCAAAAATTCATGTTTCTCCTCCACCTATTCATTCGACCATCAGGTGGTTCAAGGAGGGAGTCCCGAGGCCGCTGTGATCGCATGTACGCTCTCAAAGAGCTGTTGGTTGTCGTGGGTCTTGATCTCCTTGCTGTCGTGGGGTTTTGCTAGGACAAAAAGGGTTGTTTGGTTTGCCTTGTGTTTGTGGTCGTGGATTCTAGGATCAAGGAAGGATGTTAAATTCTTGCTTCAGCCCTCGTTTTGTTTCCCTTTTTTACACGCTAGCGTGTACCCTCATAATCACCACCATCTCGTCCTATGTTTTCCTTGTTTCTTGTGTGGGTCGGGGGGTTTTCTTCCATACGTGGGAACACATATACCTACAGACTTAACACCACTTGAATGATGAGAATGAAAAGCATAAGTTTATAAATTAAATCATCACATGAATGACACGTTAATGATGCATAAATCATAAATCTTATTACCTTTCGAATGATACTTGGGCTGCATGAAATAATGAGAATTGATTCAAGGATACCGACCCATTTGCTTATTACCTTTTGAATCCGTTTCGACCTCATTCTGTACAGCCCTTATGTAATCTGTTTGGTCCCTTTGGCATGCATGGCCACGTTTAAAAAAAAATAATCAAAACCTTCACTATATGATAACATCCATAATAGTAACTTTCAATCTTAAAGGCATCACATATTAAGAATATAAAAGAAACTCATACATGTCGACCCTACTTTTTCTTAAATTCTCTGGTCTTCACTTGCATGGCATGCGCATGTACATTGGACTAACTTATAAAATGTTCTTCACTTTGCATGGTCTTCATGTTGGTCTCATTTAAGTGATTCGACTAAAAATGTACATGGTCTTGATTTGATATTGTAATGTGTCGAAGGGATTTAGATATGGGGGAGGGAAGTCACGACTTGAAGAGGGATTTTACCAAGGTTCACGTAATCTTGTGGTAATCGAGTTTAAATGGTTTAAAACGTAAATGGAAATCATAATCTAAAACTAGGGTTTCAATTGCTTATAAACGATTTATTAAAGTTAAAGGGTGGTTTTGTAATTATTGAAACTTGATGGTTTAATTCGTTAACATGATAACTAGGTGGATTAAATGTGTAAAAGAGTAAACTCGCTTAAATGGGACATTACATGTTATTATTCATCACGTATTGTTAAGATTCATTCACATTACATGTTAACATTCATCATAAAGGGATAATATCCATCACATGAAATTATAAATGAAACACATGAATATTGAATAAAAGGGAACATGTAACTTGACCTTATACTTTGTAATATGTACACTTTAGACCCTGAACTTTTGAAACTTGTCGTAATTGACCCCTAAACTACGATAATAATTATTTTAATCATTTTAACCTAACATGATTTTGATTACATCATTGTGAATAAATCTGCTAAATACGGAAACCTTCTATCTTTGGAAAGCTACTAATTTTAGAAACCTGCTATTTTTTGAAAGCTGCTTAATATGGAAACCTGCCAAAAATAGAAACCTGCCTAAAATAGAAAGTTACCTAAAATAGAAAGTTATTAAAAGTGGAAACCTGCTAAAAATGAAAAGTTTCCTAAAATAAGTAATCCGACTTTAATAAGCGTTATCCAACTTCATATAGGTTCCGGACGGCGGGATTGATTCATCGTGTGACCTTACGTTCTATTTTTGCTTGCTTCGGTTGAGGTACAGATATTCTATCCCTTTTCAGTAGGGGTTTCTCATGACTTTCTGATCCCTTGACTTTGTTCTCTTATGATATTTCATTGCTATGATTTGGTTTGCTATTGACCCTCTGATATTGAACCTTTGATACCGACCCTTTGCTATTGAACCATTGCTATTGCTATTGAACCCTTGCTTTGCTATTGACCCCTCTATTATTGCACCACTGTTAATTAACTTCCGTTATTGGACCCATTGCTACTGAAACCTTTACTACCGAACTATTGCTATTGACCGTGCTATTGAATCTGTGCTATTGAACCTTTGATATTGAAATATTGATATTGGACCCTGATATTGAACTATTGTTATGAACCTCTGAATTGTGACCTACGATATCGAACCTCGATTATGATGATGATATATATTGCTACACTGTGGACCTGTGTTTGACCCTTCGATTGATACCCGAGCCAATATCGTTAACTAGTCATGGAGGTACCATGACCGTGTCATTGAAGCACCAATGGCATGACTCCAGTGTGTACGAGTGATGTTACACACCGTCCCTATACTGTACTGATTATGCGCGCTTCATTATTGTTATGGCCACTCATCTTTCTGCAGTATGGATGCATCCTAGATCTGTATTGTACTATTCTTGATATATATCTTCGGTGATGTGGTGCGTGTGTGCAATACACCCCTCACAGTCTGGGAGCTAGCTACTCCAATCGGTTACTGAGGTCTCCTCCTATTTTCGGTATTCCGAGGTCACCCCTCCAAATACGATGGTTACTATTGATTATTGGGCTGCTATTGCCACTACGATATTCTGCATCTGTATCTTGTTGGCTCGGGATGGATTTCGACAACCCTTATCTGTTGACATACCTATATTGTACCGTCTGTTTACCCCAACGCACCATATTATGTATTTGACGCCCGTTACCTGTACCCTTATGTGACTTATTCTTCTACCATTCCATTCACGCACGGGTTATTATTATTATGGTTATTGAATTTGATTATGCTTTTACACGTTTTAGGTGACAATCGTTTGCCCTGCTACTATATGAGTAATATGTGATTGTCTGGTTGATCTATTGACATGCTAATAACCGACAAACGGTTTACCATATTGTTATGTGACTCTTTGATTCGTCTGGTCCATGTTAGTGTATAAATGATTGTTTTGACGGCTTATCATGTAAACTCTGTTTTGTTAACCTCGTGGTCTATGAATATCTGTTAGTATCCTTATCTGCTCATTGTTGATCTATGATTGGATAAATGGTTCAACTTATGTGGTCTGGCTTGTTAACTTGTCAATTTGGCCTGCTATGTCCTTAAGTCATTCAATTGTAGTGTTCATGCCGAGTTCATGTTTGATACGTGTGGTTACCATGTCGGCTCTTGATAGTATTTCTGCTGTAGGGATACTTGTAATGTTATTAACTGTAGTTACTTGACTTGTATGATTGCCATGCTCACTTTCTAATTTAATTGCTTTCGCTTGCGTTTAGTTTCCATTTGGCTTAATTATATTCTGACTTCCTGAATTGATTGTATGATATTCTTGTTGAGTGAATACGGCGTTTGCTATGTTTGATTTTGTTTTCGGTACTTGTATGTGTGCGCTTATATGTGATTCTGTATATGTCGTGGATGCCTTACCCTGCTTCGTTCCCTTGTTATCTGTTCATTCTGGATATCGGTATAATTGTGTTCTGCAGGATCCTCATTGACTTATTGTTTCCTTTCCGTTGCGACCTTGTTATCAGTTCCTTATTTCATTTCGCATTTCTGATTTTATGTAGCTTTCGTTTTGTTATATCTGTTCACTGGGCTTTTTAAGCTCACCGCATTTCTTTCTCGCGGCAAGTTTTTAGGTTTGAAGATGGGCTTGTTGGGCTGAGAGTTGGATAGTCGAGTAGACCGACCTTAGCTACTTTATCATTTTGGATTTAATTTGAAGAGTTATTGTTTTCATATTTTATTTCCGTTTTGGACATATTGGATTTTGTATTTTATTTGTAAGTCATCCGTTATATGACTTGGTAATTTATTTTATAATGCTTCCGCTTGTAAAATTTTATTTGTATGTTCTGATATGACGCCAGAATGTGACACTTCTACCCTTGTCGGGTTGGGGTGTTACAATTATGGTATCAGAGCAAAGGTTTCGTCTTGTTGACCTTAGGATTGACCTGTGAGGACTGGGTAGACATTAGGCTTCCGTCTGTTCTGATCTCTTTCGATTCCTTTTGATTGTCGTTCAGATTTGACTTCGATATTCTTTTTTCTTCATTGATTTGGCCTTCTTCTCTTCGCATTTGATTTTGCTATTTTAATTTCGCACATCCGCTTGTCGATCGTTAGACGGAGACTACTCGTGGAATCGAAGATGATGGTGTCGACCCTGCGCCTGCAGCAGTTCCTGAGCTGGAGAGGTTCGTGAAGCAAAATCCGCAGCCGACTGCCATGTTGCTGGAGACATCAGGATGCTGCTGGAGGGAGCTGGACGGATCAACCAAAGGCGCAAATACGGAGACAAGATTCAACTGGTGGCTGAGAAGGTTCATCTACTTCATATGATTGGGCGCGACTTGTGTTACTCCGATTTGTTGTCACGCGTTTTGAGGCAGTTGGATATTTTGCTATGTGATTTTGGTCGGCATAACTTTTCTTTGATTTGTTCAGAACTCGGTTTGAATCGTGAAGTTTTATGATGTAGCATTTTGATATTATCCCAGATTTATATTTGGGTCGCGCGTAATGAGTCATGAGGAACCGTTTTGAGCTGGTTGGTGGCATTCTCTCTTGTGGTATGGTAAGCTGTTTTGATGTATTATGTGCTATATGTATGTAGATCTGGTATGCTTTGGTTTGATGCTTGCTATATATTATCTGTTGGATGTGATTTTGATTATGTGGTTTGTCATGACCCGGGACAGAGTATGATGATAATAAGGACTTGTTATGTGATGCAAGTATTATGACGCCTGATCAACGTGATAATACCGATATTATATAATTTGACCTTATTGAAATCACACGACATCTTGGGAAATGCATGGGGGTTGGTACGTGAATGGACTAGGGCTTATATCCGTTATTTGTCATTCCTCATTTTCGTTTGAAATTCTGTACCTCCTTGTGAGATTCTCACCGACATCTGTTATGTATAAGTTTTGTACGCTTTGGAACCGATATCGTGATGATCTGTATGAGACTATGGATTGCTACATCTGCCTTAAGCCGGTACGTCTCAGTTTACCTGTGCGACTTCAATTTTCGAGGACGAAAATTTTCTTTTAGAGGGGAAGAGTTGTAAAACCCTAAAATCCGTAAACGTGTTCAATGACCATTTTGACCCTCAAGATTTAATAATTACGAAAACTCGTAAACACGACAATCTCGTTAAATACGTTTAACATTGAATCATAAATTATTTACGTAAGACTATGATTAAAATATTTCACTTATGTCTACAAATAAATGCTACATAATTAAATAAATACTACAGTGCCACATTATATAAGTCATGTACAATATTTAAGTTGAGCCAAGAAGAGGTCTAAATACATCACAATTTAAGGTAAATGATAATTAAGGAAATTGTCAAAATTTTCCCCTTTGTCGGCCTTAATTCACGCCAAATCAAATCCCCATTATTTTTTTTATGTTCCAATTATCCTCTCATTTACTCAATATAATTATCACCTAATATACAAAAATACATCACCAAGAAACCCTAATCTCTCCTTCTACCAAGTGACGGCAAAAATTCATGTTTCTCCTCCACCTATTCATTCGACCATCAAGTGGTTCAAGAAGGGAGTCCCGAGGCCGCTGTGATCGCATGTACTGTCTCAAAGAGCTGTTGGTTGTCGTGGGTCTTGATCTCCTTGCTGTCGTGGGGTTTTGCTAGGACAAAAAGGGTTGTTTGGTTTGCCTTGTGTTTGTGGTCGTGGATTCTAGGATCAAGGAAGGATGTTAAATTCTTGCTTCAGCCCTCGTTTTGTTTCCCTTTTTTTTACACGCTTAGCAGGTACCCTCATAATCACCACCATCTCGTCCTATGTTTTCCTTGTTTCTTGTGTGGGTCGGGGGGTTTTCTTCCATACATGGGAACACATATACCTACAGACTTAACACCACTTGAATGATGAAAATGAAAAGCATAAGTTTATAAATTAAATCATCACATGAATGACACGTTAATGATGCATAAATCATAAATCTTATTACCTTTCGAATGATACTTGGGCTGCATGAAATAATGAGAATTGATTCAAGGATACCGACCCATTTGCTTATTACCTTTTGAATCCGTTTCGACCTCATTCTGTACAGCCCTTATGTAATCTGTTTGGTCCCTTTGGCATGCATGGCCACGTTTAAAAAAATAATAATCAAAACCTTCACTATATGATAACATCCATAATAGTAACTTTCAATCTTAAAGGCATCACATATTAAGAATATAAAAGAAACTCATACATGTCGACCCTACTTTTTCTTAAATTCTCTGGTCTTCACTTGCATGGCATGCGCATGTACATTGGACTAACTTATAAAATGTTCTTCACTTTGCATGGTCTTCATGTTGGTCTCATTTAAGTGATTCGACTAAAAATGTACATGGTCTTGATTTGATATTGTAATGTGTCGAAGGGATTTAGATATGGGGAGGAAGTCACGACTTGAAGAGGGATTTTACCAAGGTTCACGTAATCTTGTGGTAATCGAGTTTAAATGGTTTAAAACGTAAATGGAAATCATAATCTAAAACTAGGGTTTCAATTGCTTATAAACGATTTATTAAAGTTAAAGGGTGGTTTTGTAATTATTGAAACTTGATGGTTTAATTCGTTAACATGATAACTAGGTGGATTAAATGTGTAAAAGAGTAAACTCGCTTAAATGGGACATTACATGTTATTATTCATCACGTATTGTTAAGATTCATTCACATTACATGTTAACATTCACCATGAAAGGATAATATCCATCACATAAAATTATAAATGAAATACATGAATATTGAATAAAAGGGAACATGTAACTTGACCTTATACTTTGTAATATGTACACTTTAGACCCTGAACTTTTGCAACTTGTCGTAATTGACCCCTAAACTACGATAATAATTATTTTAATCATTTTAACCTAACATGATTTTGATTACATCATTGTGAATAAATCGCTAAATACGAAACCTTCTATCTTTGGAAAGCTACTAATTTTAGAAACCGCTTTTTGGAAAGCTGCTTAATATGGAAACCTACCAAAAATAGAAACCTGCCTAAAATAGAAAGTTACCTAAAATAGAAAGTTATTAAAAGTGGAAACCTGCTAAAAATGGAAAGTTTCCTAACATAAGTAATCCGAATTTAATAAGCGTTATCCAACTTCATATAGGTTCCGGACGGCGGGATTGATTCATCGTGTGACCTTACGTTCTATTTTTGCTTGCTTCGGTTGAGGTACAGATATTCTATCCCTTTTCAGTAGGGGTTTCTCATGACTTTCTGATCCCTTGACTTTGTTCTCTTATGATATTTCATTGCTATGATTTGGTTTGCTATTGACCCTCTGATATTGAACCTTTGATACCGACCCTTTGCTATTGAACCATTGCTATTGCTATTGAACCCTTGCTTTGCTATTGACCCCTCTATTATTGCACCATTGTTAATTAACTTCCGTTATTGGACCCATTGCTACTGAAACCTTTACTCTTGAACTATTGCTATTGACCTGTGCTATTGAATCTGTGCTATTGAACCTTTGATATTGAAATATTGATATTGGACCCTGATATTGAACTATTGTTATGTACCTCTGAATTGTGACCTCGATATCGAACCTCGATTATGATGACTGATATATATTGCTACACTGTGGACCTGTGTTTGACCCTTCAGATTGATACCCGAGCCAAATACTGTTAACTAGTCATGGAGGTACCATGACCGTGTCATTGAAGCACCAATGGCATGACTCCAGTGTGTATGAGTGATGTTACACACCGTCCCTATACTATACTGATTATGCGCGCTTCACTGTTATTGTTATGGCCACTACTGTTTCTGCAGGGGCGTATGGATGCATCCTAGATCTGTATTGTACTGTTACTGATATATATACTGTTTTGGTGATGTGGTGCGTGTGTGCAATACACCCCTCACAGTCGGGAGCTAGCTACTCCATCGGTTACCGAGGTCTCCCTCCTATTGTCCGGTATTCCGAGGTCACCCCTCCGAATACGATGGTTACTATTGATTACTGGGCTGCTATTGCCACTACTGATATTACTGTATTGTACTGTTGGCTCGGGATGGATTTCTGACAACCCTTATACTGTTGACATACCTATATTGTACCGTCTGTTTACCCCAACGCACCATATTATGTATTTGACTGCCCGTTACCCTGTACCCTTATGTGACTTATTCTTCTACAATTCCATTCACGTACCAGGTTATTATTATTATGGTTATTGAATTTGATTATGCTTTTACACGTTTTAGGTGACAATCGTTTGCCCTGCTACTATATGAGTAATATGTGATTGTCTGGTTGATCTATTGACATGCTAATAACTGACAAACGGTTTACCATACTGTTATGTGACTCTTTGATTCGTCTGGTCCATGTTAGTGTATAAATGATTGTTTTGACGGCTTATCATGTAAACTCTGTTTTGTTAACCTCGTGGTCTATGAATATCTGTTAGTATCCTTATCTGCTCATTGTTGATCTATGATTGGATAAATGGTTCGACTTATGTGGTCTGGCTTGTTAACTTGTCAATTTGGCCTGCTATGTCCTTAAGTCATTCAATTGTAGTGTTCATGCTGAGTTCATGTTTGATACGTATGGTTACCATGTCTGGCTACTGATAGTATTTCTGCTGTAGGGATACTTGTAATGTTATTAACTGTAGTTACTTGACTTGTATGATTGCCATGCTCACTTTCTAATTTAATTGCTTCCGCTTGCGTTTAGTTTCCATTTGGCTTAATTATATTCTGACTTCCTGAATTGATTGTATGATATTCTTGTTGAGTGAATACGGCGTTTGCTATGTTTGATTTTGTTTTCGGTACTTGTATGTCGGTCTGCTTATATGTGATTCTGTATATGTCGTGGATGCCTTACCCTGCTTCGTTCCCTTGTTATCTGTTCATTCTGGATATCGGTATAATTGTGTTCTGCAGGATCCTCATTGACTTATTGTTTCCTTTCCGTTGCGACCTTGTTATCAGTTCCTTATTTCATTTCGCATTTCTGATTTTATGTAGCTTTCGTTTTGTTATATCTGTTCACTGGGCTTTTTAAGCTCAGCCGCATTTCTTTTCATGCGGCAGGTTTTTAGGTTTGAAGATGGGCTTGTTGGGATGAGAGTTGGATAGTCGAGTAGACCGACCTTAGCTACTTTATCATTTTGGATTTAATTTGAAGAGTTATTGTTTTCAGATTTTATTTCCGTTTTGGACATATTGGATTTTGTATTTTATTTGTAAGTCATCCGTTATATGACTTGGTAATTTATTTTATAATGCTTCCGCTTGTAAAATTTTATTTGTATGTTCTGATATGACGCCAGAATGTGACACTTCTACCCTTGTCGGGTTGGGGTGTTACATTGATAATCCAACTGATTATGATCATATATTTGATACTTGCAATAAAGCTGAATAGACTAGGGAACCGTTTCCTCTAAGTGAACATAAATCAACCAAAATTGGTCAACTGGTGCACTTAGATGTATGAGGTCCTTATAAAATCACTAGCAGAGATGATTACAATTTTTTTTTAACTATAGTTGATGATTACTCAAGGGTAGTTTGGGTTTATATGCTTAAAGAGAAAGACAATGTCTATGATTCCATTGTCAATTTTTCTTAAATGTTGTCTAATCAATTTGAAAGTAATGTTAAAGTTTTTAGAAGTGACAATGGAAATAAGTTTGTTAACAACAGACTTTAACAGTTTTTTCACAATAAAGGAATATTACATCAAATTTCTTGTGTCTACACACCTCAACAAAATGGAATAGCATAAAGGAAACATATGCATCTTCTTAATGTTGCTAGATCCTTTATGTTTCAGGGGGAATTACCTCTTTATTTGTGGCCTGAATGTGTTCTCACTTCTGTTTACATTATTAACAAGTTACTTTATTCTGTCTTGTCTGGCAAGTCTCCTTTCTTCTTTGTGTATGGGCATGACCCTTCACTCTTTCTTATTAGGGTTTTTGGTTGTTTATGCTATGCCACTATACTTAACAATTCTGATAAGTTTGGTAGCAGGACTGAAAAAATGTGTTTTTATTGGCTATTCTAATGAAAAAAAGGGTTATAAACTCTAAAGTTTGGAAACAAAAAGTATTTTTATTCTAAAGATGTCAAGTTTTTTGAAATAGTTTTCCCTTTCAGAATGAAAAATAATCTTCAAAATCCGGTCTTTGAAACTGGTGTGTCAAAAGATTTGAACCACAAAAATTTCTTTGATGTTGACAACCCTTAAAGACCCAATTATGAAGGGAGAGTGTCTTTCAATGATGATGGCACATAGTTGAATCCTCTTAATGAGGATGGTAACTCTGTTGCAACTTCTATAGAAGAAAATACACACCCTTAGGGAATTGTTTCTCTTGAAACAAATTCTGTTGGCACCAATCCTAATGGCAATTCTGATCTTGACTCTGTTAAGTCCAATCCTGGATAAGAAGGCTTGCCAGTCATTACTACAATAAGGTCAACAAGACCTACAAAAATGCCAAAAAACCTTAATGACTTTATTGTTAAAGGAAAAGTTAAATATGGCATTGAAAGAGTTGTGAATTATTCTAATCTAGACTTTGATAGTTTTTTCTTTACTTCCAGTCTTAATAAAAGTATTGAATCTTCTTGTTATGAGAAAGCCATTCTTGATCCTAATTGGATTGATGCTATGAATGCTAAAATTGAAGTTTTAAATGAAAATAAATCTTGGATTATAACCAAATTACCTACTAATAGAAAACACATTGGGTATAAATGGATCTGGAAAATAAAATATAAATCCAGTGGTGAAATTGATAGATATAAAACAAGACTCGTTGCTAAAGGTTTTAACCAAAAAGAAGACTTATATTATAATGAAACTTTTTCTCCTATTGTGAAAATGTCTACTATTAGATTGTTGTTAAGAATACGAGAATGGTCCCTATGATATATTTTTGTCCCTCTCTTTCTCTTTTGATGGTAAGTTGATAACATCAAATTAGCCTGATCTTTTATATATCAAATTCCCGTGTTTATGGCCTCATTTATATTAATATGGTACTTAATTCATTCATATTCGTTCATAATTGCATTTCAGGATAAATGATGCGTTGGAGCGGAAAAGATGTGATATAAGGCCAAAGATATGTTCTGAAGATTGATTTATGAGGGCCTATGAATTATTTGTGAAGGTTACGCGGTAACTGCTTAATAATGTTACGGCATAAATATGAGCTTTGCAGGATACGGCATAACCATTTAATATTGTTACGTCGTAATTATTTTTATAAAGGTTACGGTGTAACATGAAATTTAGTAACCGCCGTAGAGATAATTTCGGAATGGATAATCATGTGTGGACGAAGGGTTACGGCGTAGCTCGGACAATTAGTTACGCCGTATTTTATTACTTGGGCGCAAAGTTTTTAAGTCCAGGGACTAAAGGCGGTCAAAATAATATTAAGTTATGTATCACAAGGACCGAAGGTAAAAATAACAAGAGCGACTAGGGACTAAAGATGACAACTTTTATGAAGTTTATTTACTTCAAGGACTTGTTATAAAAATATGAAGTACGATGAGGTGCTAAAAGCATACACAAGGCTAATATAGTTTCAAGAAATTATCATGATAGTGAAAAGTATGAAGTTTGAAGTTACTATGTAAATGAATGAAGTTTTAGTTACGGCGTAACTTAGTTACGACGTAACTATTCGAGATCCAGAATTCTTTACGCAGTCTTTAGTTACGGCGTAATTTGCACTTAAGGTTACGCCGTAACTATGTCGCGGCCTATAAATACAGCCCTAAATCTGCATTTTTAAGCATCTCTCTTCACCCCTCTCCTAGGGGTCGATTAGGGCACCACTCCAGGGTATTTTCCAGCAGTCCGAAGCCAGTTTTGAAGGAAGAATTCACTCGCAATCATCATCATTATTAGCTCTACATCAAGTAATTTGTATCAAACATTATGTTCAATTCAATTTATGATTTATTCATTTTTGTTGGTATAATTTATTATATGTTTGGCTAAGCACCCTGGTGCTGGCCTAGTTATGATTCCTTAATTGTTATGTTTACGTTTACTTTACTTCCGTACAATTATTTCTAAGTGTATGCTTACATAGTTTATTGGTAGCCACCCTTGGTTCGGTAGTTTTGAATGGCGGTAGAGGCCAATTTCCTAGGAGATATGACCAACTGACCCTAGGTGAGCGGACTGAGACGGGAAGGGTAAGATATGACCAACTGACAACCCTGTCTACTTGTGCGATTTGACCAACTGATCACCTACCGTTTGGATGAACTTAAGAATTAGGGGGTGAGTGTCTAAGTTCCGAACGGCCGGGCACTTACTATTATAAATCTAGCATGTAGCGGTACTTAATGACTCGGCTTAGGGGACCAGGAACAACATGACTTATGACGGTGCGCCTAATTTCTCCTGTGGTAACATCTTTGCTGATAGGTTAGGGTGAATTGACCAAATGCTGTCCTCTCGACTTTGACCCCACCTGAAGTAATTGAAAGTAATTAGATGTAGACATTACTAGCTAGGATGAATAACTAGGTTAGCACCACTATCCTTCATTGATCACACCTCTTGCCCTTATTTGCTTTCTTTTATTTTATTAGTTAATTTTATTATTTCAATCTTAAAAGCAATTAAAATCGTGACATAGACTTAAGTTAATTTCCGATCCTCGTAGCTCTTGGGACGACCTCGGTTTTACCGAATACTACACTACACACAACCGGGTATTATGTCCGTTAGTGCATTAGGGTAGACCATTGGTATAACGAGAATTATAAATATTAAAACCTGGTCAGTAAAACCTGCATCATAAGTCAAATCATAAACCCGTTTGTTGCTCTATTTGTTTAAACCTTTGTTGTAAAAATCGGCCCAGGCGGCCGATTAATCCCCGTATAATCACTGATCGCTCACTAAGCGCCTTGATTTATCATAATCGGCCTATTTAATCGGTTTGGTCAGAGTTCGCTTAAAAATCGGTCAACGAACCGATTAATCCGACAAAATTGGTTTAATCGGACAAAAGCGCTTAAAATTAGTCAACAAAATCGCTTAAAAATCGGACAAAATCACTTAAAAAATCAGTCAACAGACTGATTAATCGGACAAAATCAGTCAAAGGTCGCTTAAAAATGGTCAACAAACCGAGTAATATTTATGTTTGACTTTGAACTTTGAAGAATTATGTATTATGTCTATATTTTAACACTTGAAATATTTGAAATTTGATGCAATACGCTTATCCCATACATATAAAATAATATAATATCTAAAATTACATTTTTGTGCATAAAAATTCCAATCCGATTAATCACCGATTAATCCCCGCTTAACCGATTAATCGCTAGGCCTTACCCAACCGCCTCACTAGCTCCTAGCGATTTGTACAACCTTAGTTTAAACACCTACTTTTAAATCGATTTGGTTACAAGTTTCGTGGAATTTAAACGAATTTAAAAATCGTTCTTGAATTTAATAGTAACATTTCATGTGGATAGAAATCGAATGAAAAGAGTTTTTTTTTTTTAATCGTAGTATATTATTTTTGTAAGTTATAAACCAGATAAAATATGTGTCTTAAATCGTCCGTGTGGTGAAAGTGGTGTTTGGATCGAGTGAGACACCCGTAAGGGTGCGTTTGTTTTGGATGTCAATCGCAAGGGTGCGTTTGGTCTGATTTTAATGTGAACTGATTTTTTTTTAGTTTGTAGCTCGGATCTGGGTTGTTTATCGCTTTGGTGCCAGTCTCGTTGTGGACTTGGATTTCGTAATTACTTGGTTGTAGTCTCAAATCAGTTATGAAGTTTACAAATTGATTCATTTTTACCCCAATTACACTCATTGGTTCAGCCAGAAGATGGATGAAGATGCTTCCTGTTGGGTCGATCAATACATGGAATCTTTTGAAGAAAGCATTTATTAGAAGATATTATCCTCCTTCAAAGATTGCCAAAAAGATGGAAGAAATAAGGGATTTCAGACAAAAGATGGATGAAACGCTAGATGAAGCTTGGGAAATATATAATGACCTTCTTTACAGATGCCCAACGTATGATATCAGCAACCATCAGATGGTCCTTATTTTCTACAAAGGTTTAAACATTCCGTCACACCAAATGCTCGACTCTCAAGGACCTATCCCTACAATGCCACCTGCACAAGCCCTTAGATCAATTGAAAAGATGGCTGACCATTCACGAAATTGGTATGATGGAGCAACCACTTGGGTAACAAATAGCAAAGGCTTGGATGACATTGGTGACATCACCAAGCAGATTGATAGACTTGGATGTGATATGAAGATGGCTAAGGATAGCATTCATGCTATACAAGAGTACTATCTCCAAGTAGAATATGAGCAGGTCAGGTATGTTGAGTCATTGGAGGAAGCCGTCAATAAATTCTCGGATAATCTTAAAAGGGTGGACGACTCGAATGACGAAATGATTAGGAAATTCAAGGAGGGCGCGGACTTGAATTTAGAGAAGCTTGATGCTAAGAGGAAATGCTTGGAGGAAATGCTTGATAAATTAAACCACGAGGTCATGGAAAGTAAAAAGAATGCGATTGGAACTATCAAAGCAACGGTGGGAAAGATGAAAGAAGTCTACAATGAGGAGTCGGTTCCTCATATCAGACCTTATGTCCCACCTATCCTATTTCCAGGATGTTTAAAGGTTGCGAGAGATGAAGAAACAGGCAATGGTCAATCAAAGAAAATGGAAGCAAAGAACTTACAGAGTAATTAAGCAATGCCACAAGCTAATGAGGAATCAACCACAACACAAAACGGTATTACTTCTAGCTCTTCTTTTATTCCTAACAATCTTGCTTGTTTTTCTATTCAGGATGCTGAAATTATGGACGAAATCGTGCAACCCATCATATCACCTGATAATGGTTATGAAGCATCGGCTACTGAACCAATTCTAGTTGATCTTGCAAAGGAATTAGGAGACAAAATCTTGGACACCTCAGTGATTAACAAGGAGACATATGAGCCGATTAATCAGCCACATCACGAGGTGAACCAATCATCCATGCCATCAACTAAAACGAGTAACGTATGGAGGGAAATGACATCTCCTTTCTGGTTGGATCATAACTTATCATTTCCCCGTCCCATAGCAAATTCACACCCTCATGGTGTTTATTGCTATTTTCACCCACACTTGATTTCAAGTGAGGGGAAGAAAACCATTTTACGTAGTAAATAAGGGTGCAGTCAAGCTCGTGACTCGAACAAAATCAACCGCTTCGTGGGAGGCACCCCATGCCTATCTGTTCTTTTCCATTTTATTAGGATAGTTGGGTTTGGTATGTTTGTATTTATTTTTTGCAGGAAATAGAGCAAGGAGGATGGCGTTTAAGCTCACTAAAATTCAGAACCAGTCTGGAATTTCCATTTTGTGCAATTGTTACGGCGTAACCATAACCTTGAGTTACGCCGTAAACCTCCTCCAGTATCGAAGGTCTCCAGGTTCTATCTAATTACGGCGTAACTCACTTATGCGATTACGCCGTAACCTCTCCTGCAACCGAAATTTTCATTTTAAACTCACACACCATAACCTTGTATTAGTTTTAAATGAACTTTGTGGGTGTGTTCCCTGTAAACCCTCACGAGACTACACTCGTCCACTTGGGACACCAAGTGGTTTAAAAGGCTTGTTGCATATGCTAAATGCAACCGTGATTCCTACGAAAGTGAGTTAGGTTTTTCATTTTCTTTTATTACTTGTTGTTTTTCTATTATGGTGCATTTGGTTGTCTTAAAGTGAATTCAGGTTATTAAAGTTTGCTCATAGATCTCAAAGCGGGACACATTTACTTGTGAGTCTTCGATCATGCCGAGCAAATCCAGGGGAGTTTTCTGTTCCAATTCTAACCCTTCTTATCTTTCATTTATATGTTTAAGTATGACCCAAGTGGGGGGAAGGGATTAAACATAAGCACCCACTTGATTTTACTTGCCTATATTTTTTTAGTTTTTGATGAAAAATATTTCATCTTTAAAATTTTGACATGTTTTTCATTACTTAACTGGATTAATCTAGACTGAGCACACGCACCCTATATTTCCATTGTGTGAGGATAAGCCTTTCCGTTTTCCCCTTATACATAATACCATAAAAATGAGTGTGCTGGTGGCTGTAGTAGACTTTAGAACTTGGCCTTGTATATCTTTTCGAGACCATTATCATGAGCATTACACTGAGGTAACTTGGTGTGATCGGTGCAACTAGGATTTAAGGCAATTTTAGGATTAAACCCAAATAGCCCACATATGTATTGTGTATATTGACTTTTCACATCGATTAGTCAATCCCCCTGTTAAACCCTGTTTGTTGCACTCACCATTAGTGCAAGATACCCCTAGATACACCCTTCTAAGCATTTCCTTTCATTTTGTTCACCCAATATATGTTTCGTTACACCCATTGCCTAGCCTACCCTGTAGTTTCCTTATGTCCATGGTCCGGGCATTGTTGGTTAATTTTGGTTCCACTAGTGAAAGTCGCGGGTTTTGAATAAAGGGTTGTGGAAGAAAATCGGGTTAGATGATAGTTGATCTCAAGTGGGGGGATGCTTTTTATTTTCGTATCGTGTATACCTTGTCTTGCATCTAAAAAAAAAGTGAAAAGAAAGAGTGAAAAAAAAAGCATGCAAGTAAGTGTTTTGTCTATAATTAGTGTTTTCGCCTTGTTCAACTGGCGCAAATTTTTACAAATCCGTTTTGTCTCACGGATAAAATTAGAAACCCAAACATTTCTATCTCGCCTTTCAAATTTTAATTCGTACAATGGGGACATTGTACATTTCAAGTGGGGGGATGGGAGATAGAAATATGGTCGATTTTGATAGAAAAATGTGCTAAATTGACCCAAATTTTAATTTTTTTATATAGCACATTCTTTTTTCATTGATGACGAAGGCCGAGTTAATGCATCTTATTTGCCTAGATTACGGAGTTTATGAGGCACCATATTACATTTCTTATGCATTAACTAGTGTATTGGATTATTGAAGACCCCTTGACTCTTGACCCTCGATTTTTGCTATGGTATTGAATGCGACTAGTGGTGGGGTGACTGTGGACTTAGGAATCTATTTGTTTCGTGTCTTTTTATTTACACCCATTAAAATTTTCCCATGCCTTATCCTACCCTTAGTCATGAATCGATTTTAGGTGAGGAAGAGAGCAATCATTGGTGTCTTGGCCATGGATTTGGTCATGTATCATTGGTTTTGTCCCCTTTGCCGTAGCTCGGTAGTAATGACAAAATAACCCCATAAGCCTTTATGTTGTGTCAACCCATTGCCTTTTAGAATAGCTGCATCTATAGACTCTAGTGGTGGAGATTAGTATCTTTGCCAAGCCTATGATAGAATACTCGCCATGACTGAGTAGTTGAGTGATCACGCCAAAAATATTAAACACGTGAATTATGAGAGAGAGTGTGATTTCAATTCCCTTTTCGTGAGGTGCTCGGTTTGGAATTTTCTAGCTTAGGTGATTTTTAGACTCATAACTTCCAATTAATCATGGGAGATATCTTTCTAAAAATTATTTAAAGGGTCTACTTGAGGACAAGTAGGATTCAAGTGGGGGGATATTTGATAACATCAAATTAGCCTGATCTTTTATATATCAAATTCCCGTGTTTATGGCCTCATTTATATTAATATGGTACTTAATTTGTTCATATTCGTTCATAATTGCATTTCAGGATAAATGATGCGTTGGAGAGGAAAAGATGTGATATAAGGCCAAAGATATGTTCTGAAGAGTGATTTACGAGGGCCTATGAATTATTTGTGAAGGTTACGCCGTAACTGTTTAATAATGTTACGGCGTAAATATGAGCTTTGAAGGATACGGCATAACCATTTAATATTGTTACGTCGTAATTATTTTTATAAAGGTTACGGCGTAACATGAAATTTAGTTACGTCGTAGAGATAATTTCGGAATGGGTAATCATGTGTGGACGAAGGGTTACGGCGTAACTCGGACAATTAGTTACGCCGTAATTTATTACTGGGGCGCAAAGTTTTGAAGTCCAGGGACTAAAGGCGGTCAAAATAATATTGAGTCATTTGTCACAAGGACCGAAGGTAAAAATAACAAGAGCGACCAGGGACTAAAGGTGACAACTTATATGAAGTTTATTTACTTCAAGGACTTGTTATAAAAATATGAAGTACGGTGAGGGGCTAAACGCGTACACAAGGCTAATATAGTTTCAAGAAATTATCATGATAGTGAAAAGTACGAAGTTTGAAGTTACAATGAAGTTTTAGTTACGGCGTAACTTAGTTACAACGTAACTAATTATTTTAGTTACGACGTAACTATTCGAGATCGAGATTTCTTTACGCAGTCTTTCGTTACGGCGTAACTTGTACTTAAAGTTACGCCGTAACTATGTCGCGGCCTATAAATACAGCCTTAAATATGCATTTTTAATCATCTCTCTTCACCCCTCTCCTAGGGGTCGATTAGGGCACTACTCCAGGGTATTTTCCAGCAGTCCGAAGCCAGTTTTGAAGGAAGAATTCACTCGCAATCATCATC
Organism: Chrysanthemum makinoi; assembly: GCA_910596185.1. Taxonomy (NCBI): domain Eukaryota; kingdom Viridiplantae; phylum Streptophyta; class Magnoliopsida; order Asterales; family Asteraceae; genus Chrysanthemum; species Chrysanthemum makinoi. The sequence continues at coordinate 148,522,127 of OU343224.1, read as the reverse complement.
ATTATTAGCTCTACATCAAGTAATTTGTATCAAACATTATGTTCAATTCAATTTATGATTTATTCATTTTTGTTGGTATGATTTATTATATGTTTGGCTAAGCACCCTGGTGCTGGCCTAGTTATGATTCCTTAATTGTTATGTTTATGTTTACTTTACTTTCGCACAATTATTTCTAAGTGTATGCATGCATAGTTTATTGGTAGCCACCCTTGGTTCAGTAGTTTTGAATGGCGGTAGAGGCCAATTGCCTAGGAGATATGACCAACTGACCCTAGGTGAGCGGACTGAGATGGGAAGGGTAAGATATGACCAACTGACGACCCTTTCTACTTGTGCGATTTGACCAAATCATCACCTACCGTTTGGATGAACTTAAGAATTAGAGGGTGAGTGTCTAAGTTCCTAATGGCCGGGTACTCACTATTATAAATCTAGCATGTAGCGGTACTTAATGACTCGGCTTAGGGGACCAGGAACAACAGGACTTATGACGGTGCGCTTGATTTCTCCTGTGGTAACATCTTTGCTGATAGGTTAGGGCGAATTGACCAAATGCTGTCCACTCGACTTGACCCCACCTGAAGTAATTGAAAGTAATTAGACGTAGACATTACTAGCTAGGATGAATAACTAGGTTAGCACCACTATCCTTCATTGATCACACATTTTGCTCTTATCTGCTTTCTTTTATTTTATTAGTTAATTTTATTATTTCAATCTTAAAAGCAATTAAAATCGTGACATAGACTTAAGTTAATTTCCGATCCTCGTAGCTCTTGGGACGACCTCGGTTTTACCGAATACTACACTACACACGACCGGGTACTCTGCCCGTTAGTGCATTAGGGTAGACCATAGGTATAACGAGAATTATAGATAATAAAACCTGGTCAGTAAAACCTGCATCATAAGTCAAATCATAAACCCGTTTGTTGCTCTATTTGTTTAAAGTTTAAACACATACTTTTAAATCGATTTGGTTACAAGTTTCGTGGAATTTAAACGAATTTAAAAATCGTTCTTGAATTTAATAGTAACATTTCGTGTGGATAGAAATCGAATGAAAAGAGTTTTTGTTGAATCGTAGTATATTATTGTTGTAAGTTATAAAGCAGATAAAATATGTGTCTTAAATCGTCCGTGTGATGAAAGTGGTGTTTGGATTGAGTGAGACACCCGTAAGGGTGCGTTTGTTTTGGATGTCAATAGCAAGGCTGCGTTTTGTCTGATTTTAATGTGAACTGATTTTTTTTAGTTTGTAGCTCGGATCTGGGTTGTTTATCGCCTTGGTGTCAGTCTCGTTGTGGATTTCGATTTCGTAATTACTTGGTTGTAGTCTCAAATCAGTTATGAAGTTTACAAATTGATTCATTTTTACCTCAAGGATGTCGAAAGTAGATTGTGAAAATGACTTACATACACAAACATGGAATAATCTGACCGGTTATTATGATGTTTCTTTATAGGTGCTTCAATAGGCCAAAAGTATGCAATGGCAGATGAACTCGGTGTTCCTTTTACAATTACTATTTTAAAAACATGCGTTACAATCCGTAAGCGAAACATCGGGGATCTAATCCGTGTGAATGTGGATGAGGTGGCGGCGATTGTGAAGAAATTATCCAAGGGGCGTACCACATGGGCTGATATTTCACAAAAATACTCTGCTCAAAAAACAAATATTGCTCGTTAGCGAGACAGCAAGGAACAAATCTTGAAGGATATATCCGAGGGGTGTACCATATGGGCTCATATTTTACAGATATACTCTACTCACAAAACAAATCTTCCCGATTGTATTAAAGACCTTGTGGTAGAAACGCTTTAGGTTGTTTTTGTTATTTTTATTGGGTACCAAATGTGATTGTGAGTTTGTTATTCTATATAAAGTTTCACCCATTTGACCAATGTAATCTGAGTTGATGCATTCTTAACCTCAGTTTATGAGTTTTTACTAACAGAACCAGAAGTACAATTTTGTTTCGCTTTTTCGGAAGTGGAGTTATTTCAGGACAATAAACTTTTGGGTTTATAGTATATCACTCATAACAATTGAAAACGTTGCAGCATCAAGAATGAATACTAATTTGGTGAAAATGAATGACTATTTAATCTAAAAACCAAACATAATATGAATAAAAAAAAGAAGAAAACATCAAAGCAAATCAAATGCAATGTAGCTTGGACTTGTAGCATATTCACATAGAATTTTCAATGATGCACATGAACTTTAACCTGATACTGCTCGCTTTACAACACGGGAGTAAGCTTCTTTTGCCGGAAAACAAAAGCCAACGTTTATGGAAATGTCAAAATGGGCAAGTCGACTAGATTTGGTTGTGATCTAATAAGGATATACTATAAAGACGAGTGCGAGTCAAAAGACTTGAAAGTGGTCTTGCCGCCTACACACCAAATAAACTAACATGCTAAAATTTATAATGATGTTCAAACGTGTGAATTTATAAATCTACCGATCCATCACCAATTTACAATAAACCCGAACGACCCATTTCCATTGGATAGTTTATGTTGCCCCTTATTAAAGTACTCCCCCCGTCCCATAATAATTGTCCACTTTGATTTTTTTGAGTCTTTCTTGTTAAACTTTGACCATTAATATTTTTATTTGTGTTGTATAATACTTGATGAAAATTATACCAAATGAAAATACATTTAAAACTCAATATATTCATATATTTTTCATCAAGTATTATATTACACAAATAAAAATATTTATAGTCAAAGTTAAATAAAAAAGACTTAAAAAAGTCAAAGTGGACAATTATTATGGGACGGATGTAGTATATGTTTTGATAGTACGTACCTGCTTGTCCCATTCACATCTAATGGTTATGATGGCTAGGATTAACGTTTGGACGATAGTTCCACTCAGCATTCCTGCCCAAAGACCCTGATCAACCCAACAAACCTGTTAACTTCTAGGTGAAGTATGCAAGCCACACATAAAACACAAAAGTCTAGATGCTAAACCTTAATGCCAAAGCCAAAAAACCATTCTGATACAACACCAAGAGGGACTCCGAAAACATAGTAGCTTCCAAGGTTAACCATAGCAATTCAGGATTGCCAGCCACAACCAAGTGCTACTCCTAAAAAAGTTAGTATGATTCAATTTAATATTAGATACTAAATGAACTACTAACTCTCACCTGTAAAAACAGGTTAAATGCAACCAAGAAGTACAGTGAGTGCTAGCAACACGGAAAGTTCATTGACCATGCTAATGACAACATTGTTGGATGTAAAGATCATAGCTAATTTGCCAGGAAATACAATGATGACTGCACTAAAAAATAGGTGTGTCGAAAATGTTAGTTTAAATACTTAGATAAGTCATATAAGTTGAAAAATGTTTAAAACATGTAATATACTAAATGGCTTCTTATTTAGTTTGTCATGTGTGCAACATAAATGTTTTGTCTGCTTATATGATTTTTTGATTTCATATTTTCTTGTATCGTTTTCTAAAAACAACAAGAATGTACATCGGATCATAACCTACACTTGTGTTGATGATGTACTCTCCCGTTTTCCTTTTCATGATTGCTCTCCAAGCTTCATAATAGGATTGACAACTTGATTATTTCATCCGATATACTCAAGTAAATTATTTTGCAACACAAATATAATTGTTCATATCCGAAAGTCCAAACTCAAGCTTTCCAACAACATATACTAGCTCATCCAACCATTTTTTTGTTCACCATATGGACAACTTTTATTTTTTATTACACCTTCGTCACCATAGATGTTTCAAGTATAATATTAATAAAAACGAAGCAAAGTATCATCATTGTTACTCTTCGATAGGCCATTGTAGGAATATAAATTTTCCTAACTTGAGAATGAATACTGGAGAACTTATTGCACTAGAAATTCAATTTGACCTAACGGTTGAATTGCTTCCTTGATAGAAGTTGGGTATGTGGAATCGCTTGTAAAAATGGTCGTGTTTAGCCGTAAGTGAGCACCGCTAGTAATAGTCTCATATTCATTCTCTCACTTGAGAAATCTATACTCCTATGTTTTCCTAAAGTAAGTTTACAATGGAAATACTTTGCATTGTCATAGGATTATCACAACCACTTGTCTCATCAAGCAATTATCTTGCTTTGATCGAGAAGAGCTACATGACTTCATGGACGAAGTTCATTATACGCTAATCACCATCCGTAATAACTATACTTAGTTCATTACCTTCACTAAACCAAAACAACAACTCCACCTTCTAAATGAAGTCTAGGATTGTCCTGAACTAGCACCTCACAACTCTATTGTCTTGAACACCATCATGTACTCTTTTATTTCTTGAAATATACCTTGTACGCCATTGTTAATACAAACAATTTACTAATCTAGATCATAAATCTATTTTGAGCTTCTTGATTAGAGCTTGCTAAAAGTTTGTTTAACATGTGTGTTATTTGTGAGCTCAATCTCATTTGATTGCTTATGTGCTATTTCTACATGCTATACTTAGTATGTTTTACTTGTATACATGTATGCTTACTATAGAGATCATTAGTTTCTAAATTCAATACTTAGAACAAAATGTTGCAATCTTACTGTTAAGGAATCAGTCTCAGATGCCGGATTCCTGGGCTATAACTAGCCGGATCCATCAAGTGAAGGATCCATGGGATTCGGGTGGATAGAACTGCATTTTTTGCTTCCTTGCATTAATCCAACCTTCCAGACCTTCTCATACTAGCTAAAAATGATACCTTAAGATCATTTATGTCTTCCTCAAGCTCAGTAGGTGTCACACTCACTCATAGATAACTTAGGATCATTTTCAAGGTGTTTTTGATTTATCATTTCACCAAAACTCACCATATTTCCGCTCTTATACTCACACATGATCCCTCACATGTTAATACATCTAGCTTTAGAAATCTTTCAATTTTAGCAAATTGATCGTAGTCATCCTTACCTCAAAATAGGTCAAAATGGGTCAAATTCTAGCTTTTCCATCTTAAGCTTTTAGGATAACCTCCAAAACATTATCTAAAGTTACTATCTGGTCTCTAGGACAATTTAGCTTCATTTGACACTCTCAAGTTTTTAGTGTCATCTTTGTTCATTCATTGGTACTTATGAAAGTTTCAATTTCTTCCACAAAAGGCAATCATTAGCTACATCACTCATTGCCCTTGAACATTTAAGTACCCTTTCATTTAAGATACTTAGGACGACTGAAACACTCAAGATGGTATAGGCCTTAGATCTTAGAAACATCATTTTTATCCTTTCCTAGCTGCTGAGAGCCGGATCCCTAGGATTAGCCTAGACGGATCCCTCATTTGAGGGAACCGTGGGATCCGTATGACAGTTTCATGTCAACTCTAGCTAAAACCATCATTTCAAGCTCATCTTGCTAACTTGAACACTCCATCTCATCTTAATTAAGTTCCTAGATCAGTACAACTCTGAAGTTGACTCTTGTGCATGTTAATCATCACATTCCAAGAAATCTTAGTGGCTTAAGTCTTGAATGCACTTGCCAAATCTCTTGCTTTATAAACCACATTGTTAGGACTCTTAAAGTCATCATCTTCATCCTTATTTTCAGCACTTAGAAACCTTTACAAACCTCTTTGAATCATCTCATCATGAGGAAAGCTCCAAGTGGTAACTCATCCACCAAAGGACCACCCAAGAAAATTTCTCGTGTTGTACACGAAATTTCTTCAACCGAATCATCTCCGGTTAAATCCACAAATGCTAGGATTTCTCCTCCACCAACTCAACCAATAAAACCAATCCCTAAAAGGATAGTTCCCACAAAACTACCTATGCCAAACACCATCATACCTCCTAATCCAAACAATCCCATTTCAACTAAACCATCACCATTGGTGACTAGAGCATTTTCATTCACCACTCCACTCTCATCACCACACCTCTACAATCTAGAGGATTTTCCTCCTAGGCCATCTCATCCTCCACCACCGGCAACATTCTCCTTATTAGGAGGAATAATAGAACAAAATCAAGGTTGTTAGGAATTGGAAATTCTATTGTGAAGCATCGGTCACCCCAAGTATTATCTAGCTTAAGTTAGCTCGTAGACATATCGTTTATTATGTTAGTTGTTAGTAAGTTATTAGTTTAGTTTTAGTCTAGTGCAACACCGTGGAGGAAGGACGGGTCTTTACCCACTGTATACCTGATCCACAGGCCGTCAGGAGGTCGTTTAGTTTGTAACCTATAAATACCCTCTACCTTGCAAGGTAGAGGGTTGGATGTTCATTGTGGAATCTAACCTTCCAAGAGTTTCTCTTTCTAGAATATTCCACTTTCTCTCTCTAAACCATCTAAATTATACGCCCATTTGAGTTTGTTTATGTGCTTGTAAAATCCAATATGTTACAAATGGTATCAAGAGCCATGGTTAGATCATCTCTTACATATCCTTGGATTTCTAGTGGTTTTTAGATGGTTTTTTAGTTTGAAAAAATTAAGTGGTTTTTGCATCATTTGGTTCATTTCTTGTGTTAAAGTTTGAATTTTGGGTGTACTTTTGTGTTTAGTATCATTGTATGTGCTTGGGTTTTGATTTGGTAAGCTTGAATCACTGTGGTTGAGCTTGTTTTGGATTGAAAAGTGTGTTTTTGAAGTTTTTCTTGGTAGCGACTTGGCTCTCGGAGTGTATTTCATCTTAGCGACTTGCTTCAAAGAAAAGATAGCGAGTTGTAGTGTTGCTTGGTAGCGACTTGGTCCTAGCGACTTGTCTCTTGAGACAAGCCGACAAACAGTACACTTAGTGGATTCCCCACTATGGGTAGCGACTTGGTGAAGGTAGCGACTTGCTTTCAAATATTGTTAGCGACTTGTACTTAAATTTCTTAGCGACTTGGTGTTAGCGAGTTGCTATTTAGCGACTTGAAGACTTAGCGACTTGGTGCTTAGCGACTTGCTGTCAAATTTTGTAGCGACTTGGAACTTAGCGACTTGTCTTATTAATACTTAGCAACTTGGTGCTTAGCGACTTGGTTCAAGGATTCTTAGCGACTTGGTTGACTTTTGCCTGCAATACGGTTTTCTCTCGATTTAGTAAAATCCCGTGAAAGAATCTATTTCCCGGTTTAATCATTGAGTTATAAAATCCCGTGTAAACCTTAAACATGTCTACCAACGTACCTACAATCGTCTCCACTGTAGCTGAGGACATTCATGCAGAAGATACTCGTCCACCCACAATGTCTTACATCACTGACCCTTTTATCTCCAAAGTGCTTGAACTTTATGATACCTCACAGAACAATGAAACTGGTTGCATTTCTGAATGTCCTACCTTGATTGATTCAACAAATTTTGATAAAAACGCTTCACCTTCTGACTCAAACTTCAACGAATCACACCTGCCAATGACCCATGATGCAAAGCATTCTGAATGCAACATTGAGCCGTTTCAATTACTTCATCAGCACCTCACACAACTGTTATCCACTCCTATGGGTGGAACATGCGGTGCTCTCTTCCGCCAAGACTTACCTACGTTGAAAAAGGCTGTGTTGCTGAACTTAGAACAACTGAAGCTTCAAATTACCAATGAGAAGGTATTAATTGATGATTCTAATGTTGCACTTCAAGTTATCTACAACCAATTTCAGCCATTTATCAAAGGGGAATACTCTGCTGACTTTGATCAACACGTGACTGGAATTTCATTCAAGAAACACACTGGAATGGAAATTCATGAGTTCATCAACACTTATATCAAACTTATGAATGGTGTGGAAATGTACATTAAGGATGCTGCTCAAAGAAGTGATTATTTGAATGAATTGAATGAGTGTCATGGAAAATTAAAGGAAAGTTGTGATATTTTGGGTAATGGATCAATTGGAAGATCGAATGATGCTGATGCTAACTGCGGAATTTCAGAAACTAAAATGAATGATGTAATTGGCTGTACTGAACACAAAGGCTCAGAGTCCGAAAAGCTTGAAATTGCTTACATGTCAGTAAGTCCTGTTGTGCATGAGGTGAATACAGATGCCATACCAACAAATGAACACGTGTCATGCATTGAGGTACCCTTAACTGACCCTATCTTTGAATATGATATCGATAAATGTGTCTTGGTTGAGTCTGAATCTAAAATCTTTAAAACAAATGACATGGTATAAAAAGGGGTTTATGATGAACTTTCAAACAAATACTCAATTTTTGAAAAACATTGTATTTCCTTGGAAATTGCAATACAACAAAAGGAAGAAAGTTTTCGTGCTACAAAATCTTGCATTAATCCGGAATTCCCAGAATTTCGAGAATTTTTTGAAATTAACCACTTAAAAACCCAGATTCAGGACAAAGATTCAACCATATGCAATCTGAAATGTCAACTCTCAGATCTGCATAAGAAATGCAAACTTAGGTTGAGCAATCCTAACCATGAGGTGAGTAGTGAGCTTAAATCTAGGAATGATGAATTGGCTCTATGTATATCCAACTTATTAAGAGAAAATGAGTCCTTAAGAAAGAACTTATTAGAGAACGATTCAAAGTTGATTGATCAAACAAATTCCTTTTTGGCTGACATTGATGCCCTCAAAGCCCAAATTCAGGATAAGAGCTTCAATATTGTTGCCTTAAAAAATGAGCTTAGGAAATCTATTGGAAATAGGGTGAACACTAAGTTTGCAAAACCATCAACTTTGGGAAAGTCAATTGTTCAGAACAACTCAAAACATACCGTAGTTAGGCATCCAAATGCTTTTAGAACTGAAAGATTTAAACCATCGAAATCTAGGCTTGCCTCCCAAGTTGATGCGAATACTGTTTTGACAAAATCAGTCACTTCACTACTTCGTTCAGATATGATGAATAACAAACCCCAGGTTAAAGTTCAAAGGTCTAAGATCAGGAATACTAGGAGTTCATCTACTTCTCATAAGAAGCATCAAATTACAGATCAATCCCCTAAGAAACCCAATAATTACAAAAGGACCAATATTCAAAAGAGGAAAATGCCTACATCAAAATCTACTAGCAGCTGTTTCAAATGGATTCCCACTGGCAGATTATTTAAGTTTTGCAGGATCCAAACTGACTTACATACCTAGATCTTGCCTTAAGTGGATGCTCACAGGAAAACTCTTAAAGAATATTGAACCTAAAGGGATCTCTACTAATGATACGCCTAGATCAAACTGTGAAACATCCAATAGTGAGATTACTCATGTCACTAACTCATCCATTTGCAATTCTACATGTGCTTCTAGTGCAATGTATTCTCAGTCTTTTTCAGGTACAATGCTCAATTCTTTCAAGAACTTCATGACTTGGTTTCCATCAGAAATGAATAGTGCTCACTCAGGAGTTATAGCTTGCCAGAATTGATGTACCTCGTACTTTGACTCCTATTCATCTTGAATCAGGACTCGCTCTTATATATCTGTGTACAAATCTTTCAAAAAAAAAAAATGTCACTCTTTTAACTCATTACTTTACAAATTTTCACATATCACTCTTTCAAATGATTTTTTTTATCATTTCCCACTATAAAATAAAAGATATATCTCTTGTCATCGATAACATCTACGGTCTTAGAAATGTCATTCAATAATGACACGGGATCATAGATGAAGTTCGAACAAATGATATATTCTTGTTTTACAAACGGGTGGGTTAAATTCAATCAATGTTCATTGGTGACATTGATTGAGGGGGATAATTTTTCAAGTTACCTCGTTTATATCTGCACCTGTTTTGGTTATGTCTTGTGCTCAGATGCATGTCTTTGTCTTGTCTTGCCTTCGTGGTGACCTCTGTGTTGATTGCTTATTTGTTTCATGGTGTCCATTGTGTTAGTCTGCTTATCTTATTATGTTATCTCATTATGCTATCTGTGTTTGTTTGCAATCTGATAAGTTCATGGACTGAGAGTGTCTATAATACATAATATGATAAGATAGCGACTTATTTCTGAAATAATTAATAGCAACTTACCTTTAACAAAGTTAGCAACTTGGCATGTTTATTTGAGGTTAGCAACTTGCTATGCAATGTCTTAGCGACTTGTCAATATAGGTTACTAGCGAGTTACTAAAAACATTCACAAAACTACAGGGACTGTATGTGACAACTTGGTATTATTGTTTAATCTCTTCCCTATACCCTAGCGACTTACCGTTTCTTTTTCATTATCCAAAAAAAAATCAAAAAGACCTTCGTGTATTTTTTCTCTCGTGGCGATTATCTCTTCCAATTTGATTGTGGTACATGTTTAATCTATCCTTCTCCTTTCATTACTTGTAATATATACGCATATCCTGACTTCGTTCCTTTAACAGATTCTACTCGGACTGTTTGATCCTCAATCTTATTCCACTCACCTAGGTTTGTTAAAGGATTCAACTGCTGATACTTAAGTTACTTGTATGAATGGATCTTGTGTAGTTTTGGTTCTCTTGGATTGATGTTGTCTTTATAATTATGTATTGTAATGAGGCCTTTTAAGTGAATTGTTATTATGGTTGGTTATGGGTTGCATTGCTTGTGTTATTGTGATTGTTGGATGTTATGTGTTGCATCATAGTGAGATTGCAGGATTTTAATGGTTGCATTTGATAAATTGAGTGGGGTGTTAGTCGTTAGGATTGAAACGTTCTTCGTAGCGATTTACAATGTTCTTCGTAGCGAGTTGGAATGATTATGTTGAAATGTTCTTGATAGCGACTTAGATGTGTTCTTCGTAGCGAGTTAGCTTGTGTGTTCTAGGTGGCGACTTACCAATATTACTGGTAGCGAGTTAGTTTGCTTATACTTATTTAGCAACTTACCTAAGTAACTCGTAGCGACTTATCACTATTAATGTTGTTAGCGACTTGTACTTACAAGTCTGCAACTTGTTAATCTTGTAGCGACTTGGTGTTTACAAGTCTAGCGACTTGCTGGTTCAATTTTCAAGTGGCGACTTGGTTTATTAAATTATTTTAAGGCGACTTGCTAGTATAATTTCATGTTAGCGACTTGATTCAGGTTTTCCTGTAGCAACTTGTACTGACAACATACTCTTAGCTACTTGCTATAACATATATTGTTTGAACAAATTTGTACTTGGTTTCTCCTGTGGCAACTTGGTATCACAACTTGGTTCAAACAACCTGCTATAACATCTCCATAATAGTAACTTGTCTCATGATATTATTTCATAGTAACTGAGCTTTTATATAATTTGATCCAAAAACAACTTGTCTCTCGAAAACTGTGTCAAATTGAGTCGTTACCTTGAAAACTCATTTATACCACTCAATCTATTTCAATCTGCTTATGGGAACTCTCTCCAAGTTCTTACTTATTGTGTGTATGTCATGAGGCTGTATTCAATGTGACTTATCTAACCATATCTAAACTAACATACTTTCAAACATTGCTGTTGTATGTATGTATCTTTAGATCTTCAATGGCAAACACAACCTCTTCTGAGAACCTGTCTACCTCTGCTCCACCAAAAGTGCTTACAGACAACGAAATCTTTCCTAAAGATAAATGGGTAGAGATAGGAAAGAGTAACTGTTATGTGGACATGCAAAAGCTGCAACAAAATCCAATCCTCAAAGTGTCAATTGATATCCTCAAAAACACAAACTTCTTCAGTGCCCTAACCAAGCAATGCACAATTCCCACCATTTACATACAACAATTATGGAACACCATTGAATGTGACAAAATCACAACTCAATATACCTGCAAGCTGGATGATAAGGAATTTGTGATCAACTCGGACGTTCTCAGTAAGGCCCTTGGAATCACACCCTGTAACCCCACCATACGAAATGAACCTCCACCTAGTGCAGAAGAGCTGATAGTCTTTCTGATTGGTTTGGGTTATCAAGTTGGCATATTAAGGGCCTCTGACATCATCACAGGACACATGTATCAACCCTGGAGAGCAATGACTACAGTTCTCAACTTATGCTTATCAGGCAAAACATCAGGGTTTGACAAAGTAAGGATTCCCATCTTGCAAATCCTATGGGGTATCGTCAATGGGGTGAATGTGAATGTATCAGAACGTATCTGGGAAGAATTCTCGTTGTCAATGAACACATTTATCTCCGACAGAACAAACTTTCAGAATAAAGCTCAGGGACGAAAGAAAGTAAACAAACTTGTGATTCCTAGCATCAGATTCTCGAAGCTTGTCATCCAGTACTTGAAACAGACCCATAACTTCAATCCTAGGAGTGAATCAATCCTTCATAATGCCAAAGATGAATTTGTTCTGGGTAACCTTAAGTATGTGGCTAGAGGTATGGATAAAGAGATCTTTGGACTGCCAATTCTTGATACTCTTCTCACTGACCATATTAAGAAGACGGATCACTTTAAATTGTACAAGAAAAGGGCTTCCAGATCCACTGTTAATGTTGACGTCTCTCCCACTCCACCACAAACCAAAGCTGCCAAGTCTACCTCAGGATCAAAATCTTCATATGCTGCTCTTCCTAAAAAGAGACGTGAAAGGTCACAACCTACGACACCACAACCCGAAGCAGAAAAGAAATAAGAAGGAAGTGGGAAAGGGAAATGTTGAGGAAACTGAGGTTTCGAGGGGTAATACGAGTTTGATTGATGAAGATGATGCTGCTCTGCAACTAGGAATCAAGCAAAGCCTAGAAAGTCAGAATGTGAGTGCACCAGTTGGAGGAGTAGTGCTAAGAGAACCTGAACAAGTGCCTCGCCAAACAACACCAATCACACAAGACAAAGGGAAAGGGATTGTTGGTGTAGAACAAGCTGCTCACATGCTTCTGACCTTCTCCTCTTCACCATCAAGAACTACCACTCAATTTGAGTTGAAGAAAAGAAGTGTTGAATCATCTTCAACTCAAGAACATTCTGGACTGGAAAAGGAGGTATCTGAAGCACAAGAAGAAACTCCTGCATCAAGTGATACCCAGTCTGAGCAAAATGTTGATGAAGAGTTGCAACATGTCTCACAGGAGAACCTTGAGTCAAGAACTGATGAGTCCAGGAACTTGGAAGAACCAAATCTGTCTAATGACTCTCTACCCTCATTGAAGAATCTTGATACAGACTTCTCCTTTGGTGATCAGTTTATTAATGACAAACCTTCAGACACTGAGACTCTTAAGCAAGGTAATGACAAGGAAGAAGCAGAGTCCATGTTTACTGTCAACATTCAGCAAGAAACTTCAACCATCCCTCCTATGTCTGCTCCTACTCTTGAAACCACACTTCCACCGCCCAAACCTGCTCAAACAACCGCACTTCCACCACCTGATCCTACTAATGATCAATCACAAGAACTAGTGGTTACAGTCTCTGACACAGACACTCCTCCTGCCTCACCACATCCTGCTTCACCGCCTCAAGTCAAATCTACTGAGCAATTACTTGAAGAGGCTATGACACGTATTGCAACCATTGAGAAGCACTTTCCTATCGCCTTCAATAATCTTGATAGTCGTGTAAAAAAGCTGGAGAATTTTAAAATCAATGAGGTTATTACAAAGGCAGTAGAAGCTGATATTAAAGATGCAGTTGAATGGGCAATGAAGGCTCCATTACTTCAACGATTTAAAGACTTGCCAATCTCTGATATGAGATCAGCTCTATCTGAAAGAATGTACGATGCAGGAGAGCATTTGAACGATACACATAAGAAATTATATGAAGCACTCGAGGAATCAATGAGACATGATAATTATCAGCAGTTTGTGGAGGATGTACGAGAAAGGAATAATAAGAAGAAAAGAAAGACTGTTCCAGAGAAATCAACTGATAAGTCTGGAGGTCCCAAGCCACCACCCCCAACTGGAGGAGCTGGAGCTTCTGGTACTGGTAGATCTTCAGGCACAACAACTACACCTTCACCACAACCACCAACATCATCACAAAAACCTGCCAATCAATCTAGTCCTTCCGGAGAACAGGGAACTCATAAGAAATCTGCAGCTTGGACAACGGTTGATTCAAGGTTCACACCCACAGTCTCATCTATTCCTGAAGATCAAATGTTTCATGAAGAATCATATGTCATGGCAGAATCAGAATCCGATGACGATGATGCATCCACCAAGCATATCCCCAAGCCGTCTGAAGATGATTGGTTTGATACATACTTGTCAGGTGAACACTCTAACACATCTAGAGCTGCACCTTCAAAGGACACAATTCAAAGCTGGTTCACCGAAGAGAGACCTCATACTCCAGAACCTTCATGGTCGATCCCAGAGACTGACACGATGATTCCTGATAACAACTGGGCATTTACTATCACCAATAACTATGAAGCCCCAGATGAAGACTCTCTTCTGCACATCACTGGTGATATGGGAAGCTTCATTAGGTGGTTTTGTGAACAAAAGAGAATCTCGTCCATCACTCCAAAGGATCTTGAAGGACCAGCATTTGAAATTGTCAAGGTTTTTCACTCAGATGCCAATCAACTCCAATACCAGATGGAAGAATGCCATAGGATGCTGAATGATCAAGTCAGTGAGCAGATCAGTCGCTTCAATGTGAACAAGCCTCTTCCTCTCGGTGGTGAACCTAGACAAATGACCATTCAGTCTGAGTTCTTCTTCAACCATGATCTAGACTATCTTTGTGCTTATACTACTGAAAGAAGACCAGCCTTATCAATCTCAAAGATGAAAGCTGCTACCTACTCTGATCAGGGTCTTGAACAGATGGTTCCGGATCAATTCTGGGCAGACAAAGAACAATAATATGACATCGAGGCTTCGTACGGAATTTCTCATTGGTGGTTCAAGAAGAAGAATTTCTACATTGACAGACATGCAGCTAAAAAGAGTCGCAAAGATGTTCGATCCAAGCTACGAATTCTAAGTGTTGTTAGTGTTGAGATCTTCACAATCTATTGCTATGAGTATCTGAAGAAGATAGTTCTTAGAAGAGCAGACCTGAAAGAACATGTTATAGAAGAAAACGACTTTAAACATCTGCTGCCAAGTGACTTTGAAGATCTCTATCTTCTGAACCTTCAAGGACACCTTGAACACCTACCTATTCGTGAAAAGAAAGCTCTCTCTGCCACTGTCAATCTTTGGATCAGAGGCTTAGTCATCCGAAAACGGGTTGAGGACTTTCAGCTTGGGATGGAAAGCTACCAGACTCGGGTCAATTTAACAAGGCTGTAATGGGATGCCAAAGGACATGAATTTCGTCACGACTATAGAGTGCTTGACACCCCAGAGCCATCCTCTTCCACGACAGATACGGGACTCGCATGCTGATGAGATTGTGCGAGCTCTACAAATTCAGTGATGGTACTCTCAAGATGGTCGAAGAAGAATTGAACTCCAGAGTGAAAGAAATCAGAGTTGATCTGAAGCTGTGGAACAAAACAAAATTCTGGTCTGATGAGGAATTAAAGAGGTGTGAAGATTTAATTGCTGCAATCAGGCGAAGACTTAAGACTCGAATGATCTTCCGCAGCCTTGAAAGTTTTGTTGGTGGTAGACTTCGTGAAGGTCATTACAAACTACTTCAAAGAACTGAATGAAGACATCTTCCGGAAGTAGTTTCTGTTTTGTATAATTTATGTGTAATATGTGGTGTACAAACTATGAACAACTATAATGCATGTAATAGTGTTAGGTTATGTATTGTGGTTTCCCTTTGTGTCTAAAAAAGGGAACTTCAGTATTGTCCACTTCTGATCATATAAAATTGGACACATTTTTCTCCAACAAATGTTTTGTCTCATACATATTTAAATCACTTGAGATCCAAAATCTCAAAGGATTTGAAATTTTTGATAGGGGGAGAAAATGTGATATAAATATGAAAGATGATAAAAGATGACCATTTTTGTCTCAAAGTGCATATAGCTCTCTAATATGCGCTAAACTATTTCGAATATCGAACCATATATTAAGGGGGAGCATTTCAAAACAAATTCAAACCTTCAAGGTACAAAGTTTTCCATGCTTTTATATAAGGTACCTTGATTGTATGTTAAATGGTTTCTAAATGTTTGGTAATCGTGGTAGTACTTCAAAGATCTCTTTCCTCTATGTGTCAAAATGATTTCAAGTATTCTACACACATATTGAGGGGGAGAATTTACCAAGAAAATCAAATGGCTTTTCCTACGGAAATTGTGATCAAGAAATTATTTCAAAGAACTCTTGCCTACATGTGCAAAACAATTTCAAAATCATATGCACATGTTGAGGGGGAGCATTTCTAAATGATCAAAACTATTAAGGTACAAAATGCTTTGATCTCATATCACAAGTACCTTGATTGTTTTTCCAAATGATTTTCCAATTGGTTTCAAGGAAGAAAGAACAATACCAAAAGACCGACCAATTTAATTTATGCATGGTGTTATAAGGATGGTTAGGTTAGGTTTTCATTCCCACGATTCGCCAGAACCGGAGGGATCTACCCAGGGACAATCCACTAGTTAGTGTAGAAGTCCTTAGGTATGATGATAAAAGGAGAAAAATGAGATATGGGAAGAGTGCGGACTGAGACTGAGCTAGTACTGGAATAAACCCAACAAGGTTCTAGTAATGAAGTCTCGATAAGAACTGAAAGAGTTGAAGAATGAAAAATAAATGAATATGAAAAGGGTGAAAAGAAATAGCCCTCCAATAATTCAACCTTAGGGCAGAAACCGGGTTCAATTCATATGCTACTGGTGGTTACCAAGGTAACATTGGTATTGAAGACAAGACGTCATGGACCCAGTGACGCACTGCACTAAACTTCCCAAGCTACTCAAGTTCCTCTTAAAAGGACTTGTTTCATTCTCACGGGGAATCGACATAATCTATCGACTTTCTCTTAGAGATTGTTGATATTGAACAAGGTGACCCTCTCCCTAGTCTCCGGCATAGGAACCAAATATAGCCACGAGATCATCAATAAATCTCATTAGGACACTTTCAATGAAGACTCTCTGTTTCACACAATGTGGAAAGAGAGATTATATCTTATGAGTCCTACGCATTATCCTTGTGGTATTGCCAGAACATCTGAGTGATATGCATACATATTCACAATGAAGATGAAAAGCCTTCTGGAGCCAACATCAAACAAGCTCCTGGTAGGTGGCATGTGAGATCTATCCAATAGATCAACCATGTGACAACTGAACATAAACAATGGAGCGATTCAATCTTTTGAATCAATCCTGGTTCAGGTTATGGATTGACGGATACCTTTGAAAAACCTGTCGTTGTGCTTAAAAACTCTTTTCTTTAGCACATCGACTGTGTACTAATATTTCAAATTAAAAGGTGTTTATGATTGATAATTGATTTTCATTAAAACCTTCGTTGTATTGCAAAAACAATTTCTATTGAGCGGTACACGATTGTTTTCTCAAATCTCTTTTCATCAATCAGTGAATCTCAATTCGCTGGTTCACTCACTCCGTGTTGTCTTCTTTAAGACGTTCCGGTTTGAGAACAACTAGAGCAGCTGCGAAACCCTGTCAAGGAAATTCTTGAATTATACCGATCACAGGCGATGTAATGATCAACGGGAACCGTGGGCGTGTACCTCAATTCAACGAAAGTGATCAAAGACACTTTCGTGCACTTTTATTGCTAATTGTATGCAGTCGCCCGACGTTTGCGGTGATCGAATAGAGCGGTCAATCCATAGCCACATCTCACACAACACATTCATTTCCAAAGAAATCATGATTAGTGCATCAATGACTCTGATATTATCACTCCATGCTTCTGCTACGCTGCTGCCAATATCATGAATCAACGAAAGCTTCCGCTACTCTGATAAGAAGATATCATGATCCAGAATGTGAGCATGTCGGTCCAAATGTCACAACTTCATATGCTGGCAACACAACAATGGGTGATGATGAGATTTGCTGTGGCTGATGATCTCTACTAATGCTCAAAGGTCATCAAGGTGGATCAGCTCAATAACCTCCACGATACATACATTGTAGTTGAACAATGATGAAATCACCACAGAAGCACATAGTTTGAATACTTTGATGAAGAGAAGTCTACGAGCTCAAGACTGAAGATTTATTAGAATCCTAGGATTCACAATGTAATTCATGGGGTGACCTCCCTTAGGGGAGATTGTTAGGAATTGGAAATTCTATTGTGAAGCATCGGTCACCCCAAGTATTATCTAGCTTAAGTTAGCTCGTAGACATATCGTTTATTATGTTAGTTGTTAGTAAGTTATTAGTTTAGTTTTAGTCTAGTGCAACACCGTGGAGGAAGGACGGGTCTTTACCCACTGTATACCTGATCCACAGGCCGTCAGGAGGTCATTTAGTTTGTAACCTATAAATACCCTCTACCTTGCAAGGTAGAGGGTTGGATGTTCATTGTGGAATCTAACCTTCCAAGAGTTTCTCTTTCTAGAATATCCCACTTTCTCTCTCTAAACCATCCAAATTATACGCCCATTTGAGTTTGTTTATGTGCTTGTGAAATCCAATATGTTACAAAGGTGTTAAGTCAACACTAGCTCCGGCTTCCTTTTCGCCGTCACCATCAAATAATCCCATTTGGATTATGAGAAATTATCTAAGTCAACCACCCGACCACATGGAAGTTGACACTTCTCTACCACCACCATCATTCGTGGTCGAGCCATCTTCAAATATGCCTCCACCAATTCCTCCGTCGTTTGAGGCTCCCCAACCCGCTTCACTTGATCCTTCGCATCAAGCAATTTCCTTTCTTCCACCACCACTACCTAGCCATGACAAAGATTGTTATCATTGTCAACATGTCGAGAGTTTAATACCTGAAGTACGTGAAGATCAACGTTTCATGTTCTATCACCTCCTCGAACGTTTCGACGAGATTAAACCTAAACAAACTTGAGCTAGAGGATTTTTAGTGGTGTCCTAGTATCAAGCGTTACTTAGATAAGTCTAGTAATTCCAAGTCATGTATCGTTCATTTTCTTAGTTTTTAGAGTCATGTATATCATACCTCTAGTTTTATTAAATGAAATTACATGCTACTTGCTACATTTCTGAGTATATGATTATGTTGTATAATGCATATCTCACTTTTGCTGTTAACATTATTTGTTATATCACCATTGCTGAAATTAGTCATCAGCCAGACGGATCCCTTAAATTTGCCTAGAAGGATCCCTATAAGAAGGGAACCGTGGGAACCGTGAGATAGAAAACTATTTTTCTACTAACTTGAGTCATATTTGCAGGAAATTATGCATTATACTTGTTTTCTAACCTTTGTTTTGTAGTTATTCAATTTACACATGAAGACTTTGACACCCTAAAGCTAGGGGGAGCTTTGTGTCAAAGCGATACATTGCAAAATTACTTGCAATATTAGGATTACATTTCATGACGTCCCTTTGCAAAGTTGCAATCATCAAGGGGGAGCATACTCGTCACATAGACGAAATCTTTTGCAAAGTTAGTTGCAAATGAACTAGCT
The DNA here is from genome assembly GCA_910596185.1 of Chrysanthemum makinoi. Classification (NCBI taxonomy): domain Eukaryota; kingdom Viridiplantae; phylum Streptophyta; class Magnoliopsida; order Asterales; family Asteraceae; genus Chrysanthemum; species Chrysanthemum makinoi. The sequence continues at coordinate 148,502,685 of OU343224.1, read as the reverse complement.
TAGTATTAATTTTTCTTGACGCCCTCACATAGGGATGGACTCGTCAAGGGGGAGTTAAGACGAGATCCTTTCCCGTTACTTGCTCTCTATTTTTTCTTTTCTTCACATGTTTTTCTTAAAACAATGTGTTAGTTTCCTTTCGAAGCTCTTTTTGTTTCGAAAAAAAGGGGGAGAAGAAAGTAAAAACTACAAACTCAAAGTTTTACGAATTTTAGTTTTTCTTTAAAATAGTTTTATGTTTTGTCATCAACAAAAAGGGGGAGATTGTTAATACAAATAAGCCGTAAAAACGTTTATTTATATTTTCCGATCTTTTAATGTTTTGTCGATAACAAATGTAAAATCATTTTAATGAAACAAATAAAATACGTAAATGGTTTGAGCTAATAGTTTTCTAACACACTTACGTTTTCACATAAACACTAAAACAAGTATAAGTGATTTTATGATTTAGTATTACATATGTACAACAACTAGGGTTTACATATTTGGGTTTAATATACACATAACTGGTATGTAGTATATTGGGTAATATAAATGGGTAGAAACTTAAGTATCATAACCCGTTGACCAAATACATTGAATGTAGTTGGGTGTAACCCAAAGTCCATGACCCATATCCATGGAACTTGACGCATAACCCATTGCATGACATCATGCTTATGTCATATACGGATAATATCCATAATCCATGGTATTGACCCATACCCATTAGACTAGGTGCATTGCACTCATGAGATACATTGTATCTACTAAAAGACCCATGGATCAACCCATAACCCATGACCCATGACCCATAACCAAAATACCCATGGGCAAAGAGGAGCGTCCCACGGATCCCTAGCTTTACGCTAGACGGATCCCTTGTGGGAGGGATCCGTGGGATCCGGGGAACAGTAGGCATTTTCTCTCTATAAATAGTGAGCTATTTCTTCATTGTTTCTTACCCCTTTCTCACATACTCTCTCCTTGAGTTAAAAAATCTCTAACCCCAGATCCAAGTGATCTATGTTTGTAGTTTTGTTTTTGTGTGATCCTCTAGGTTCCTCTTAAAGGCGAGATCACCACCTTTGAAGTCAAGCAAGCTCAAGTCCATGAGTTGCCATACTTCCTCATCATCAAGACTACTGAAGTCCTCTTGTTGATGGTTCTTTTCTTTCTACTAAGAAGTGTAGTGTTGAAGACATTAGTGAAGGATGTCTCAAGTGTCAAGACGAAGACATTAGTGAATGGTTTCGATCGTCCGTGTTGTAGGCATTAGTGAAGGGTGCCTAGAAGTCAAGTCACAAGACATTAGTGAAAGGTGTCCTGAAGATCTAGTCAAAGACATTAGTGAAAGGTGTCTTGAAGATCTAGTCGAAGGCATTAGTGAAAGGTGCCTAAGATGTACATTCGATATGGTGTGATTTGATGTACAAGATAGATTAGTTTTTGGGTCAAAGGATATTGTTATCCTTGTTGACATTGTAAGGAGTAGATCTCCTTTGGGGTTAGTTAATTGGTGTAGTGTTGGGTAGTAGTTCCTCCATTGTAATGGAACTCGGTGCTTAGCCTAGTACCGGATAAAGGGTAGGTGATGTTGTGATAGGATTAGTTCTCCTTGGTGTAAAGAACTCGATGGTTAACCTAGCACCGGATAAAGGGTAGGCGAAGTTGTGATATGTGTGCTTCACCTTGGTGTGAAAGAACCCGGTGGTTAGCTTAGTACCGGAAAAAGAGTAGGCAACGTTGTGAAGGCTTCTCCGCTATAAAGAGTTGGTGTCGTGTAGTGATTACGAACTCTCGAGTAGGTGACTCGGGGAGTGGAGTAGGGCAAGGAAGGTGTCCTTGTAGCCGAACCACTATAAATACTCGTGTCGTGGTTTTGTACTTTTTACTCTTTATCTTTGCATTATTTACTTACGTACTTATCTATCAACATCCAACATACACATTCAATAGATTGACATAAGTTGATCTAAATAGTTTAAAACCATGTTTTAATCGGTAAAACTATTCAACCCCCCCCTTCTAGTTTTCCACATACTGTCCAAGACGGACTACAATCGTTTTAGGTTTTTACTCCACAAGTCTACCTCTCTTAAAATCTAAAAAATCGATTTCTATATATAAGATTACAACTGTGACGACGTCACCTTTTAATTGTCACGCCGTCAGATCTGCCGTTATTAGGGTTTCATTTTGGCCAAGTTGGACGACGTCACGTTGTGGTTGTGACGCTGTCAGCTTCAGCTTCTGACGTCGTCTGAATCTGGATCTAGGCCGTCTGGGGAGAAAAGTCTTTGTGACACGCTTCTCTTCAAAGCCTGACGCCGTCAGGTACAAAATAGCAAATTCGCTACTGAGCAGTCACAAATTCAATCACACAAAGAGGGACGGCGTCGCCTTAGCTTTGTGACGCCGTCAGGTGTAATTTCAGAAACTTAAGTGTCTTGATCTTGACTTAGCCATTTTCTTCACATATTCCCTCATTTTCGTCCAAAAATGCATCATTCATGCATTTTGCTTCCAGGAGACGTAAAAAGTGAAAAAGAATGAAATTAAGCAGTAACGGATATAAAAGTGGGCGATTAAGGGCTTAAATGACCCCTTAGAAGTGTACGTTTTAAATCCTTATCAAACATCCCTACACTTGGTATTTGCTTGTCCTCAAGCAAATGTGCTTTTGGCCAATCAATTTATAAGTTAGGGGGCATAAAGCAATGGTTTAACATAATTAATAACAAGTATAAGCCCCGCAATAGTCATAACAAGCACGGAAATTATATACTAGCACCTCACAAGTGGCGTTTGGATACTCTCATCTCTCGGGTGTATATGAAATATAGCAAATGGAAATGGAAGATAAACACTCATTAACCGGTCATAGTACATAGATTACCATAGGCTTGAGACTCGATCAAACCTCCACCACTTTGGAGTAAGCACCTAGGAAAAACTATCTAAGAGGTCTTTTAAAGGGTTGTAACGTTAGGCTTACGGTTAGGGAAACAAAGGGTTTTGTTGGATAGGCGATTTAGTAGTGGCAAGTCAAAAATCTTATGTTACAAGCATGAGAAGAATGGCGTTGCTAAGCCAAGACTCGACTCGCTAAACTCTCGATAACTTTGAAACAAACATACATAAATTGAAAAACATAAACATAAAGATAGATGTAAAATGGTAGCCCGTATGTTTATTTCATTTTTTCATTTTTTTTTCAACACTCTTTTTTTCTTTTTCTCTTTTTCTATTTTTTTTCGATTTTTTTTTTTTTTCATACACTTTTACTCTACCATCCTCTACGATAACATCAAAATATAAGGGATTTATAGACATATCCCTACACTTGAGTTTTTATTACTCTAACACTAATTTAACCTGAATTGAAAAGATCAAAACACTTGGGGTACATTATTATGTAAATAAAGGGAATTTGAATTTAACGTTCTTTCCCGTCATTCCATAAAATTTAACTTTAACCATGAGTCCCAATCATCCCAAAACTGTGTACAAAAGATATGACTCGACTTAGCAACTTATGCAAGTAACTAGATAATTGGACTAAGGGTTTAATATGATAACAATAATGCACTAAAAGTGAGTGCATACAATGTAGGCTAAGGCGATTTGGGTGTACATTTGGGGGTGGATTGTAAATAATGCTCTTCATTGATATTCCAGAAAACCGAAACATCATGAGAACCGTGGAAAGGATAGGCTCTGAGGGGTTAACTAGGGGTATCGCGTACTAAAGATGAGTTCAACGCAAGGGTGTGGGGGAATTACTCAACCGATGTGGAAGAAGTAATTATAATACGGGTATCAAACAAGGGTTATCCTAATGCCTCTTATCATTTAGTTATTCCTAACTACACAAGTGTAGTCTCACTAGCGATATCGGGATGCATCACAAAACAAGTTATAGAATCTATTATACTACTGGTACACTCTCGAAGCATTAAAGGTGAATGCTTTAATTCATACAAATCTAGGGGCGAACCTCACATTTTTTTGGTGGAATTTAAGTGGTAAACGGTTTTGTGCTAGTCATATAGCTTCCTATCCATGAGACGCTTTATTAAGACTAAAGACCCACTCCTACATGTCATGAAAAATTTTAAATTTGGTGCTAAAATTACCCTAACCAATATTTCTCATGGCTTATTACACAAATGAAATAGGACAAGACAAATAATCAAGGATAAGCATAGTTTCAAAGTTCTCGTTTTATTCTCCCTCTTTACACTTTAACTGAACATTGTCCCCAATGTTCCCCGAAAGTATCAAAGTTATGATAACAGAAGGTAATTAAAAGAGAAAGAAACTAGTACTCCCCTGATTAGCTCGTTAGGATCCGTGTGTGAAGTACTGGTTAAATTATTTCCAAGAAGAATGTATGCATGAAAAGCTCCATCTAATCCTATGTTTCTTCTTCTTGATAAATAAAACCTGCACACTTTAACAAAATTGACGAAACCTTCGCGTAAAATCAGTTGTAAAATTATATATGACTCTATTAAACTAGGATATAATGCTTGTGGAATGGATGTTTGTAGATTTTCTGGAAAATTAAGACCTGGCAATTTCCAAAAATTTATAAGTAGCACAGAAAACGAGAGAAAGTTAGATAAGCTGTTTCTGCTCCTCGGCGCTTCGTAGCGATTCGACGCCGTCAGTTATCTGACGGCGGTCTGCTGCGATTTTCTGGAAAAATTACATCTTTAGAATCTGGAAAAATTCCTGCAAAACATCCATTATGACTCGATACAAGCATTTGACTCTAAAAAACACACATATATATCTTTTCAATAATCGTAATTCTCATGTTCATGTTTTTTTAAAAACGTGTGTAATCTTCCCTACACTTATCCTTTTTGTAAAATACCTTTATATGTAATTAAGACGAGGTTAAAGACAAAGTAAAGCATTTTCACAAATTCAAACATGAGAATAAACAATCAATGAAAATATATATGACACATAAACAAGCAAACAATAAAGCATGGGTTGCCTCCCATGAAACGCTTTTCTTTATTTATGAGTCTTGTAGCTAGACTCAAAGTCGTGCCCCTACGTGACTTCATTTCTGTCACCTTCTTCCTCATGATGGTCTCTATTGGGGTTTTCCATGTTATAGTAGTGCCCTATTATGCACCTTTCTAGGAAGTCATCTTCTCCCCAATCGGTTCTATATTCCGGTCCTAGTTTCAAGCAATCCTTATAAAACCCAAAAATCTTATTCATTACATAATCTACTTTTTTTTCTTTATCCTCCTCATTCCTATAGTAGACCGATAGCTTAAGTTCATTTTCATCATTGGAAAGTGATGAAAACTTCTCAATCTTAAATGGCATTTGGTAGGCTACGTCATCGGTCTCATCTTTAAATCTAACTATCCCTAACGACGGATCATAAGTCATCCCGGTGTTTTCTGTGAAAGGCTTTCCTAGAAGTAAGTGGGACAAACTAATATCTTCCACAATTATGAAATCCGTAGGGTACATGAAACTACCTACATAGACGGGCAATCCCTTAACTCTACCAAGAAAATTACAACTAACCCTAGGATCATCGGGGTCTTGCCTATTTGGGATAGGTTTCTTCATTACCCAATTATAGTAGGTGCTAGTGATGATGTTTATTGGGGACTTGCGATCAATGTAGGCCTTTGCCACGAAAAGATGTCCTATGCAACATGGTATGTTGAGATTCCAAGGATTCTCAAATTTGATCCGAGGGCTTTTCCTAACATACATGTGACGGAGGTCGCGCACTAAGTGTGGGTGGCGAGAAAGTTCCTCTTCCGTAAGAAACTTATTGAAATAGTCATCGCCTACTTCATCTACTTCATCGGTTGATTCATCCTTAGGGGTTTCACTAACCTCAAGTATCGTCTCATGGTTCGCTTCGTCACTAGTCCTATTAGGTTTCACTAAGGTGATGGTATTGACGAATTGAACGTGCTTGGATAACTTACTTGGGTCCTTAATTTTCACACGAGAAGCTTCGGGAGAATGAGTCGAGATGGCATTAAACTTTTCGGTGGTCTTCCTATCACTATTGGTCATAGCTTTCAAAAGGTTATAAATCTTCCTATCCATCTCGACTTGTTGTTGGTTAAAGCGGTCCAAAAGCTTGGCTATTTGAGCTTCTTGGGATGTAACTAGGTGTTGCAACATCCCTTATATGTCTTGTTGGCTAGGGCCGTGGGACCATGGGGAATCATTATAGGTGAATTCTTTGGTTTGTCCCCAATTGTATTCGGGTTTTCCCTTCCATGCTTCTCGGGCATCATTAAAAGTCCTAGGTCCCGGTGTTGTGGGGAATCTTCCTCCCATTACATTGGTACGCGAGGATGCGTAGTCAACGGAAGCTTGTTCGGGGAGTCTCGTGTAAGTATGAGTGTCATGAGGACCACTACATAGCTCACACAAGGAAGAGACTTTGTTTACTTGGCGTGAAGACTTAGGATTTTTGTAGGAGCTCATTAGGAATTTGACTTGATCTTCAAGCTCGAGCATCCTACGATCGGAAGTTTGTGAGTCAATGGAAGGCAAAGAGACTGCCTTTACAGTTTTGGGAAACTCATGGGGATTATTCTAACTTTCATTGTCATAGAGAAGGTTCTCTATTGTACCCCACGATTCTTCCGAGGTAAGATTACTAAGTTTACCACCGGCCGCTTGGTCAATGGATTGCTTAGTTGAGAAGTTGACATGATCATAAAATATTTGGACTTGAAGCCAAATATCAATGCCATGATGACGGACATTATGGAGGAAGTCCTTGAATCGGGTCCATGCCTCGTAGAGAGACTCGCCTTGAAGTTGTTGGAACGTCAAGATGTCCCTTCTAAGCTTAGTAGTTCTCCTCGGTGGGAAAAATTGGGCAAGGAAACGAGTAGTGAGATCATCCCAACTTGAGATGGAGCCGGCGGGAAGTCGCTCAAGCCAATTACTAGCTTGGTCCCGTAGAGAGAATTGGAAGAGATGCAAACGCGTGGTCTTCCGAGTAGTAGCATCAAGGTCGATGGAATCGACTATTTTAATGAAATCCTTAAGATGCTGATTAGGATCGTAGGGCCGTATATTGCGCTTGATCGGGAAGCTCAATGGTACTCCTATAGCCTAGGTGGCTTGGTTTAGAGTATTCACCAAGAGTACGGGCTCTTGGCGGGTCATTTGGTGGTGGTTTGATGAGTGGTGGTTGATTATCACCTTCCATGATGAAAAGTGATAGGATTGCGAACAAAGGTCACGAAGAAGGGGGATAGACTACGAGGAAGCTAAAAATGAGAAAAAAGCTTACTTGATAGGAATCAAGCAAGGGAACCTAAACGAGGTGAAAATCTAACTAGCTATTCTATTCCCCGGCAGCGGTGCCAAAAACTTGATACGCGTACAACGCGCGTTCGGGGTCTAATGAAACTTCCTTTTCTTCGAGCAAGCTTTTCAACCACCTAGGCAGTGAATCTAATCGTTGTAGTGTAGTATTAGGGTAAGCCTCGGGGATTGATATCGTTCTCTAGGGGAATAGGAATGCTAGTCAGAAATTACTACCCTAAGGTTGGGGTTGAGGAAGATTATTTTTTTTTATCTTTTTATATTTTTTATAAAGCTAAGGGTAAAATCTCGGGGTATTGGATTTGGGGGTGGTACTTCTACCGATTACTCTACTATTCTAATTATCTAACTAATGGGTAGTCTATGTCTATTGAAGTGTGCTCGTATGATGATTAAAGATGTGTCTACCTAGATACTATTACTCCCTAGTTATCTTTTATTGGTGGTTGAATTGTCACGTCCTTATTCTTAACGTGTTGTGTCTTCTAAGGTCGTAGGGTATGCTTTTATCCCTAACTCTTTGAAACTACCTTAAGGTTAATGACTACGAAATCTCTAGGATTCATAAACTTAACACTAAGGTTATCTTTGGATTTTTAGCCTACAATTCCACTAGTAACTATAAACTAATGATCACAAAGATTAATCAAGCATTAAAAACACGGCGATGGCTTCATGCACTCCTAAGCCAATCACAATTAAGATAAGAGACAGCCAATAAATAATTAATAACTAGGTTTCATAGATATAAGTAAACACACAAGTAAATTAGCCAGACATGTTAAACATGCAAGCATACACACATTTAATTGAAGACATAATGAAATTAAGGGAATAAATAACTTATCTCGATGTAAAATAAGGTGTTAGAACCATAAAATACAGTCCAAGACGGACTACAATCGTTTTAGGTTTTTACTCCACAAGTCTACCTTTCTTAAAGTCTGAAAAAATCGATTTCTATATATAAGATTACAACTGCGATGACATCACCTTTTAAATATGACGCCGTTAGATCTGCCGTTATTAGGGTTTCGTCTTGGCCAAGTCAACTCGGGACGGTGTCACGTTGTGGTTGTGACGCCGTCAGCTTCAGCTTCTGACATCGTCTGAATCTGGATCTAGGCCGTCTGGGGAGAAAAGTCTTCGTGACGCCCTTCTCTTCAAAGCCTGACTCCGTCAGGTACAAAATAGCAAATTCGCTACTGAGCCGTCACAAATTCAATCACACAAAGAGGGACGGCGTCGCCTTAGCTTTGTGACTCCGTCAGGTGTAATTTCAGCAGCTTGAGTGTCTTGATCTTGACTTAGCCATTTCTCCTTTTCGTCCAAAAATGCATCATTCCTGCATTTTTCTTCCAAGAGACCTAAAAAGTGAAAAGGAACGAAATTAGGCAGTAACGGATATAAAAGTGGGTGATTAAGGGCGTACCACATGGGCTGATATTTTACAGAGTTGCCATGCTGCGTAAGCATCTGATATTTTACAGAAAACCGATCTTGCCGATTGTGTTGTAGACCTCGTATTGTTAAATATCTAGCTTGCTTTTAAAATGCTTTAAGTTGTGCTTGTTTTTGTTGCTAGTATTTTTTTTCTGCTTTTATTTTCATTGACAATGTTTAGAGATGACGAGTTTTTAACTCGAATTATGCAATTTTAATTGAAGTATTCATGTGGCTATTTTTTTGACTTTTTTCGTAACTACTCATATGTAAATTTAGTAAGGTTTAAATGTCCACTTCGATTTAATGATGATTAATGTGGCCAACATCACATTTTGAAAAAAAAGTGTCAGTAACATCGCATTTTGATAAAGCAAATGCACCAATTCGCAGGGAATTTGCAATGCTGCACATGAGCTTTAACCTGAGAACAAGAGTCAACGTTTATGGAAGTGTCAAAATGGGCAAGTTGACTAGATTTGGTTGTGATCTAATAAGGATATACTATAAAAACGAGTGCGAGTCAAAAGACTTGAAAGGGGTCTTGCCAAATAAGACTTGAAAAGGGTCTTGCAAAAAAGACTTGAAAGACGAGTGCGAGTCAATAAACTAACATGCCAAAATTTATAATGATGTTCAGAAGTATGAATTTATAAATCTACCCATCACCAGTTTGCTATAAACCCGAACGACCCATTTCCATTTAAATGGTTTAAGTTGCCCCTTATAAAGTATTTGTTTTGATAGTACCTGCTTGTCCCATTCACATCTAATGTTTATGATGGCTAGGAATCTAGGATTAACGTTTGGACAACAGTCCCACTCAGCATTCCTGCCCAAAGGCCCTAATCAACCCGACAAACCAATTAATTTCTAGGTGAAGTACGCAAGCCACACATAAAACACAAAAGTCTAAATGTTAACCCGTAATGCCAAAGCCAAAAAACGGTTCTAATACGAAACCAAGAGGGACTCCGACGACATAGTAGCTTCCAAGGTTAACCATAACAACTCTGGATTGCCAGCCACAACCAAGTGCTACTCCTAAAAAAGTTCAGATTGTTTTAAAACTTAGTATGATTCAATTTAATATTAGATACTAGGGCTAATGATAAAAAAAAGTACCATACTTGCCACACTTTCCTCTTCAGGGTAGCGAACAAAATTTTTTGCTTCTGTGGGTATTATACTTTCAAATTCATCCTCTTTAGGGTATTTTGCAAAAAAGTTGGACATTTTTGCCCCTCTTACCCACAAGAGCAAATGATGGCAAGTATGATACTTTTTTTTTATCATTTGCCTTAGTTTTTATTATGTTAAATTTTGGATATGTATTAAGATAATTTATTTAATGATTTATAATTGTGTTAAATCTATGATAAAAATGTTTTGTTTTAAGTTTACACTATTTACTTATTAATCGTATTTGTAATAATTTAATATATACTTAAAAAGGGAAAATTAAAATCATTCGGACAATTATAAAAACAAACAACACTTTTTCATTCAGATTCGGACATTATAGCTACCTCTTATTAGTAAGATGTGGTAGTCAGATTCAGATGCGGTAGTCAGATTCAGATGTGTAACATCTTAATCAAACAAACACACCCTTAATCTAGTCATAGTATACTCTCTAGTCTATGCTTCAACAAGTGACGAATAGAAATTTATATGCAAGTACTTCAGGTTGTGATATAATTCCTCCTAATTTAGCGGAAGCGTTAAACCTAATTCGGTTTAACGCTTGAAGCGCTAAACAACTTGAAGTGAATTAGGGCAAATGATAAAACAAAACATTTTTATCATAGATTTAACACAATTATAAATCATTAAATAAATTATCTTAATACATATCCAAAATTTAACATAATAAAAACTAGGACAAATGATAAAAAAAAGTATTATACTTGCCATCATTTGCTTTTGTGGGTAAGAGGGGCAAAAATGTCAAACTTTTTTGCAAAATACCCTAAAGAGGATGAATTTGAAAGTATAATACCCACAGAAGCAAAAAAATTTGTTCGCTACCCTGAAGAGGAAAGTGTGGCAAGTATAGTACTTTTTTTGATCATTAGCCCTAGATACTAAATGAACTACTAACTCTCACCTGTAAAAACAGGTTGAATGCAACTACGAAGTACAGTGAATGCTAGCAACACGGAAAGTTCATTAACCATGCTTTCCCACAAAGAGTTTCTAAAGCGCTTGCCATTCCTAACTACACATCAAAAGTAATTAGATATGTAGTTTGGTAATGCTTAATAAAACTTACTATCTGCTTATTGTGATACATCACATAAGCAAAATCTCTGCGAGTATTTCTTAATGATCTTTATTTGCGATTGAAAGAAGCTTTTCTGATAAACTGTTTGGTTTGTTTGTTACAAACTGCTTGTTCAAAAGAATAAGTAGATAAGTACTTTGTGATTGCTTACTCAAAGTACTTGGTATTTGATAAGTGCATGTTTTGAAAATTTTATTTCTAACAATCAATTTTGAGTTGATTATTAGTTTATAACAAGATTGTTGTTTTAGTATCATCAACTATTTTAGGTGATTGCGATTTATTAGATACCAATGGGATTTCTTATTATGCTCGGACATGACTTAGGGAATTGTGGAGTGTACATTCGTTTGAGCTAATATCTTTCTACCACGACAAAGACACACGGGTCAAGAGGCATCGTCCCTTGTTGGGGTTCTGCTAAAAACCCAACTGACATGTCTGTTGTTGGTAAAGAGTTGTGTCTCTTGAAATTTAACTGTTTTTAACTTCATATATTTATGTTTATTAACAGAAAACTATGGTCTCATTCAAACATACAAAAACATACAATTCGCTATGTTTTACTTTGTTCTCTTGTGCTTAGCAACAAACTGTCCTTCTTGAATTATCCCAATTAGGATTTTGTGATACCTAGCACTAATATGGTCGAAATACTTTATACGGAAAGTGAACTTACACGATTTGAGAAGATATCCAAGATAATATCACAACCCTTACACAATTTCTAACTAAGTTAACAAAATAAGATGTTCATGTAAACCAATGGCGGAACCAAAGACTAAATTAAAAGTGGTCGGATGCACAATTTTTTTTGACCTTTTATAAACAGTAATATAAGACAAAAGATGAAAAAGTATGCTTTCGCGTTCGAAGAACCTGTTACCTACTAATAGAAAGTAAGCAAGTAGTTGTTTTGAACCAAATGCATAAAAAAATCATATTTTTTACAAAATTATAATTAAAAAAAAAAGAATTAAGCACATGTATTTATATCCGGTTCTAATAAGCAATTTCGAACCCCATCAAAGTATTTATGAATTACCAAGAAGCCGAATGTGATAGAGGTGATGACAGTGGTGACAATAGAGATCGCAACAAGGTCAGTTTCACTAAGATGGCCAACAAATGATTTTGTAATAAGTAATAAGAGCAAGTGAGTATAACAAAAGACACGAGAAACTAGATGGACCAGCGATCTTTCATATCTTTTTCGACTCAACCCATGTTCCTTCAAGTATAGAAACGCCGAGTTCGTTATAGTTTGCTAGTAAACAACTATGATTAGCATGAATATGATTTTTGGGGCTTGTTTTGAAAATTATGGGACAATGATCATCACATGATTCACATGTTTAAATATTTGTCATTGTCAAAGTTTATTCATATATTAAATGCAACTAGTAATAATTTAGTAGATGTATAAGTAAAGACGATGGCGTTTACATCTTAGCTTTATTTAAATTACTAAGAATATTTGACCCAATTATTTGTACAAAATGATAATGTTGTAGCTAACGTGCAAGCTAGACTTCGATAATAGAGTAAGTTGCGAAAACCGTCCTTATCGTTTAGTCAAATAGCATATTACAATTTCAAAATTGTAAAGAAATTTGGTAATAGAGAGTAACAACAAATATCGTCTTTATTAAGGGGAAAAGAAATTTGTTTATGGAAAGTACGTCCGCAATTTCAATGTGCAATTTGGCCAACCCATATGGATGGTTTTTGCCCTTCTCTAATCATGATACTAACACTCTGTTCTCGAGTTTTTTTCATTGAAAAAAAAAAAAAAAAAAAAATTGGTGTTCTTAATAAAAAGGGTCAATTGCATATATACCCATTAAAACTTGCATATTTGCATATATACCCAAAGCATGCTTAAAATGCATTGTACATCATGCAATAAAAACTTGTATTATGAGGAAATATGCAAGTTTTTAAGTTTTAGTGGGTATATATGCAATTCCCCATAATAAAAAAGGCTATTAGTACAAGCCTCATATAAGACATACGGTACATGTATTTTTGGGTTTTTCGGGTCAATCTAAAACCAGACCAAATTCAAATTCAGTTTTCTATTCTGCATAAAAAATGTAACCTGAAAAACCCGAATCGAATAAACCGAAAAAACCGATAACCGAATAGAGGAGCACCCAACACACTCGGACCACTGACATCATGCGTTTTACAAATATGGTCTCCTTAAGACAATTCTATAATCGAATTTACGGACCTTGGCCCAAATATCTTTTAATGGATAAACTATTGAAACAAGAAAACATCTTTAGTTTTTACATTATTTTTGCAAGCCATGGTGTACATGTATATTTGATATAAGTATATAAAATAATTACTGAAAATTTAGTTAAGACAATCTAGTGACTTGTACATCATTTACCAATTAAAAAGATGAGAAGAAGTGAATTTTAGTTAAATTTCACTGTGAGAAATATTTTGTAAAAATTATGTGATTTTAGCATTTCCTCATTAATAATCACTTATTAGTCTCTAAATTTCTCATATACAAACACAATCTACTCATCTCATTTGTTTTGTTTGGGAAAAATGCAGATTTGGTTAAAAACAATGTATTGTTTAAACTAATTTTTGAAGATCAGACATTAATAACAATCGTAAAAGATTTTCGTCCTATTAGTCTTATCGGGAGTTTATATAAAATTATTTCTAAAATTTTGGCGAATCGGCTTGTTGGTGTGTTGGGTGATATTGTTAACGAGGTGTCTTTTATTGCGGATAGACAGATTTTAGATGGGCCGTTTATTCTCGATGAATTGATTCAGTGGTGTAAGAGGAAGAAGAAACATCTTTTAGTTTTCAAGGTTGATTTCGAGAAAGCGTATGATTCGGTTAGATGGGATTTCTTAAATGATATTCTTAGAAAGTTTGGTTTTGGTGAAAAATGGTGCAAATGGATTCAAAGCTGTCTTAAGTCTTCGAGAGCCTCAATTATTGTTAATGGAAGTCCAACGGAGGAGTTTCAATTCTATAAAGGCCTTAAACAAGGTGATCCGCTTTCTCCGTTCTTATTTATTCTTATTATGGAGAGTTTACACTTATCGTTTAAACGGGTGGAGGATGCAGGAATGTTCAAGGGTATTAAGTTAAGTCCTTCGGTTTCGTTATCTCACATGTTTTATGCAGACGATGCTGTGTTTGTTGGACAGTGGTGTGAGAGTAATATCAATACTCTTGTTCATGTTCTTGAGTGTTTTTATAGGGCATCTGGCTTGAAAATTAATATGAGTAAGAGTAAGCTTATGGGCCTTCATGTGGACATCGATAAAGTTAAAGGGGCGGCAATAAAGCTTGGATGCCTTACTCTTAAAATTCCGTTTATGTATCTTGGGTCGACCGTCGGTGGTTCCATGTCTCGGATTCAGGCTTGGACTGAGGTGGTTGAGCGGGTTAAGTCGAGACTCTCTAAATGGAAGATGAAGACTTTGTCTATTGGTGGTAGACTTACTTTGCTTAAATCGGTCTTAGGATCGATGCCTATATTTCATATGTCTATTTTTAAGGCACCTTTAGGTGTGCTCGGTAAGTTAGAATCGATCCGTAGGCATTTCTTTAATGGCCATGATCTCAATTGTAACAAAGCTTCATGGGTGAATTGGAAGGCGGTGTTAGCTCCCAAGGATAAAGGAGGTCTTGGCGTTTCTAGCTTATTTTCTTTGAATAGAGGTTTGATGTTCAAGTGGATTTGGAGGTTTTGTACCCAAGGCACGTCCCTGTGGGTTCGGGTCATTAAGGCAATTTATGGGGAAGCAGGTAATATGGGAGAAAAGGAGAAAGCTGGACATATGTCTTGCTGGATGAGCATAGTTCATGAAGCTAAAGCTATGGAAAGTAAAGGTATTAATATTTTTAAGTTCATTCGGTTTAAACTGGGGAATGGGGAGGTTGCTCGTTTCTGGGATGATAGATGGCTCGAAGGTGATACGCTCAAACAGCGCTTCCCTCGCTTATATGCTCTTGAAATGTGGAAAGATATTACTGTTGCAATGAAGTTCACTCAGCCTAGTTTGGTCTTTTCGTTTCGTAGAAGCCCGAGAGGTGGGGCTGAACAGGTCCAATTCCAGGAGTTACTATACTTGGTTCATGATGTTCGTTTAGTTCCTATGTCAGACAGGTGGATTTGGACGTTATCGAATTCGGGAGATTTTTCTGTGGCATCGGTTAGACAGCTGATCGACGAAAAAACTTGTCCGGAGGTTGTTCATAAAACTCGGTGGATTAAATTTGTGCCTATTAAGGTGAATGTGCTTGCGTGGAAAGTCATGACAGATTCGTTGCCTTCGAGATTCAATGTTTCGCGACGTGGTATTCCTATTGATTCTATTAAGTGTGTTATCTGTGATTCTGGAGTGGAAACGTCTAGTCATTTGTTCTTCTCTTGTTGTATGGTTCGTCATTTGATTCGCTTGATATCTCGGTGGTGGGATATTTCTTATGCGGAGTTCGAGTCGTACGAGGAATGGTTGATTTGGTTGGTAAATTTGCGTCTTCCGTCCAAGAATAAATTGATGTTAGAAGGAGTTTTTTATGTCATGTGGTGGTTCCTGTGGACGTTCCGTAACAAGATGATTTTTGAAGCTAAGACCCCGAGGAAGGAGACGTTTTTTGATGATATAGTGTCTAAGTCTTATTATTGGTATCGTTATAGATGTAAAGCATCGTTTAGTTTGAACGATTGGCTTAAAAACCCTTGCCTTATATCTTTGTAATTTGCTAGCTTCTTGCTAGTGATTTCTTTATAATACTGCCGTTCAAAAAAAAAAATAACAATCGTAAAAGTTGTTGTTCGTAAAACTCATTTTTTACATTGGTAAGATAATCATTCATCGTGACGGTGGTTACCAAGAAATAAAAATTTCAGTAAAAAATATTTTTAATTCTATGTTTTTTTTTTTAATAATTTTACCAATAGCGTGAAGATTGAGTTTGATTAACTTTAAGAAAAGTGATGGAAAGTATCAAACTATTCATATAAAAACTATAGAAATGTTGCGCGATATTGCGTCCATAAAGAGGTGGTAGTCAGTATATGGTCTTTGAAAAAAATTTACACCTCCAAATAAGTAAGTAAAATAGATTTTTAAAAAAAAAAGGTGCCATATCAAGCTTTAAAAAAAGTTTTTTTCTAACTTGTGTCATGGTGATACACAATTAGGATCATTCAATGAACATAAGTTACCATGTTTAAGTGTCGCTATATTAATAATTTTTTAATTTACTTTCATTTACTATGTATAATAATATATTATATGAAAATTAACATAATTTAAGAAACTATTATGTTCAATAAATACACATAAATATGTGCCATTGTGGCACATATTAGAAAATCTCTTCAAAAAATTATTAATGTTAAGAAAAAATAGTTTTACAAATATATATTGTAAAGTATATTTTTATGAACATGTTTGTATTATTAATAATGTTTACACTTGTCTCACATATATAAAAGATACATATAATAATATAAAAGAGTGCTTATAATGTACAGAAAAGTTACATGATCAAAAATCATGTGGAGTTAAAAATGAAAAGTTCAATTATTAACATATTAATATATATATTCATTGAATTAACACTTCAAATTTTACGCATTTACATCATTTTCTTTTAAAGAGTTATCCTGATTTTTATACAAGATCGTTTGTTTTATTTTTTTTGGTTACTTTAAAAAAAAGAAGAAAAAAAACACATTAACCACATAAAAATATATACTAAATGTATTATATATAGTATAAATATTTGCAATATTAAGAGAAATTTTCATTTGCTTACCTTTATTTTGGTGCTTACCAATGGACAAATTCTCACCATCGATCTAATTTAATCTAATGGTGGAGATTAACCTAAGATTTATTAGATAAAACTTAAGTTCATGTTTTTTTTCTTGTCTTTTTCTTTCTTTTTTATTCATAGTTTTTTGTCTTTTTCCTTTAATTCACGTTTTTTTTTAATATACGTTATTCACGTTTTTTTAATTCGCGTTTTTTCTTCGCTTTCATACGTTTTCGTCCGTTTTCATACGTTTTCACCCGTTTTCTTACGTTTTCGTTCATTATTCATACGTTTTCGTCTATTTTCGTCTGTTTTCATTCGTTTTCGTCCGTTTCCATACTTGTTTTTACGCTTTCATACGTTTTCGTCCGTTTTCATACATATTCGTCCATTTTCTTACGTTTTCGCCCGTCTTCTTACGTTTTCGTTCGTTATTCATATGTTTTCATCCATTTTCGTTCGTTTTCATACGTTTTCGTCCGTTTTCATACTTGTTTTTACGCTTTCATACGTTTTCGTCCGTTTTCTTACGTTTTCGTATTATTCATACGTTTTCGTCCATTTTCGTCCGTTTTCATTCGTTTTCGTCCGTTTTCATACTTGTTTTTACGCTTTCATACGTTTTCGTCCGCTTTCATACATATTCGTCCATTTTCTTACGTTTTCGTCCATTTTCATAGGTTTTCGCCCGTTTTCTTACGTTTTCGTTCATTATTCATATATTTTCATCCATTTTTGTCCGTTTTCATAAGTTTTCGTCTGTTGTCATACTTGTTTTTACGCTTTCATACGTTTTCGCTATTTTTCTTACGTTTTCGTTCATTATTCATACGTTTTTGTCCATATTCGTCTGTTTTCATTCGTTTTCGTCGGTTTTCATACCTGTTTTTACGCTTTCATACGTTTTCGTCCGTTTCATACATATTCGTCCATTTTCTTACGTTTTCGTCCGTTTTCATACGTTTTCGTCCGTTTTCTTACGTTTTCGTTCATTATTCATATGTTTTCATCCATTTTCATCCGTTTTCATACATATTCGTCCATTTCTTACTTTTTGTCCGTTTTCATACGTTTTCGTCCATTTTTAAATGTTTTCGGCTGTTTTCAGACATTTTCATACGTTTCTGAATATCACTTCAGATGATCACAAGTGATATTCTGTGATATTCAAAAAATCACTTGTGATATTTATAACTTGTGATATTTTAAATATCACAAGTGATTTTCAAATAATTTTTTATAACATGAAAATCACAATTGATAGTCAGAATATCACAAAGTGATATCTAGAAAATCACAAGTGATATTCATAATATCATAAAGTGATATTCAGAATATCATAAATATATAATTTAAATAGCATCTACATAATTTGGGGGTATTTGTTTAACCTTATTTTATTTGCTTATAAGCTTATGTGATTTCGGTTTATGTTTCACAAGTTTAATTTGCTTATTTTGAAACTTATAAAAATATGTAAGTTTATATTTACCACGTTTAAATAGAAAATGGTCAAATTTTGGTTTAAAGTTCATACATATTCGTCCGTTTTCATACGTTTTTGTCCGTTTTTAAATGTTTTCTGCCGTTTTCATATGTTTTTAAATATCACAAGAGATATTCTGTGATATTCAGAATATCACAAGTGATATTCTGAGTATCACTTGATATTGATATTCTGAGTATCACTTGATATTCTGAATATCACAAGTGCTATTCTGTGATATTCAAATGACCACAAGTGATATTCTGTGATATTCAGAAAATCACTTGTCATATTCTATTCAGAATATCACAAGTGATTTTCTGAATGTTACAAGTGATTTTCTAATGTTTTGTAAAATGAAAATCAAAAGTGCTATTCAGAATACCACAAAGTGATATCCAGAAAATCACAAGTGAGATTCATAATATCACAAAGTGATATTCAGAATATCACAAAGTGATATTCAGAAAATCACAAAGTGATATTCAGAAAATCATAAGTGATATTCAGAATATCACAAAGTGATATTCTGAATATCACAATGTGATTTCTGAATATTACAAAGTGATACTCAGAAAATCACAAGTGATATTCTGAATATCACAGAAAATCACTTGTGATAGTCAGAAACGTATGAAAATGTAATAAAACAAACGAAAACATATGAAAACAGACGAAACGTAAGAAAACAGAAGAAAACGGACAAAAACGTAAGAAAACAGACGAAAACGTAACAAGACTGACGAAAACGTATGAACATGGACGAAAACGTAACAAAACAGACGAAAACGTATAAATAGAGAACGAAAATGTATGAAAACGGACGAAAACGTAAGGAAACAAACGAATACGTAAGAAAACGGACGAAAACTTAATAAAACGGACGAAAACAGACGAAAACGTATAAAAAGCGGAAAAAACGGACAAAAACGTAAGAAAACGTATGAAAACTGACGAAAACATAAAAAAAAATGTGAAGTTAAAAAAATTGAATTAAAAAAGACAAAAAATGAGGAATAAAATAAGAAAAAAAAAAAGAAAAAAAAAACATGAACTTAGGTTTAGACAAATTTAATCTTAGGTTAATCCATATCATTAAATTAAAGTATCAAACTAAATGAAAGATAAGGATTTATCCCCTAATATATACTCCCTCCGTCCCAAATTATAAGTCCATTTTGACTTTTTCAAAGTCTATTTTTTTCTACTTTGACCTTAATTTTTTTTTTTCGTGTTATATAATATTTGATGAAAAGTATACCAATGAAAAAGCATTTAAAACACAAGTCCACTCATATATTTTGCGGCAAGTATTATATGACATTAAAAAAAATAATTAAAGTTAAAGTTGATATAAAAAGACTTTGTAAAAGTCAAAGTTGACTTATAATTTGAGACGGATGGAGTATGTAAGAATTTTTAAGTGTGCAAAATAAAGTGAGTTGTAATATTAAATCTTGTCGTACTGCTAGCTACTCTATAGAAACATAACTAGATTAGGCTCAAGATCACGTTATCTAAAAATATTCTCTTCCTAAGATAATTACTAAATTTAGACAAAAACCGGATAAAAAGTTCATTCAAACAAGTAAACTTTTATCCCACGCAATATATTCGTAAAGGTGAGGAATTTTCATTTGCTTACCTTTATTTTGGTGCTTACCAAGGGACAAATCATCACCATCCATCTAGATTAATCTTAAATTAATCTAATGATGGAGATTAACCTAAGATTTAATAGATAAACCTAAGTCCATGTTTTTTTTCTTTTTTTTTTCTTTCTTTTTAATTCATTTTTTGTCTTTTTCTTTTAAGTCACGTTTTTTTTTTTTTTTTTTTTTTAATTCACGTTTTTTTCAGTTTTTTTTTTCTTTTTCGCTTTCATATGTTTTCGTCTGTTTTCGTCCATTTTCATACGTTTTCGCCCGTTTTCGTACTTGTTTTTACGCTTTCATACTTTTTCGTCCATTTTCTTACGTTTTCGTCAGTTTCATACGTTTTCGCCCGTTTTCTTACGTTTTTGTTCATTATTCATACGCTTTCATACGTTTTCGTCCGTTTTCATACTCGTTTTTACGCTTTCATGCGTTTTCATCTGTTTTCATAAATATTCGTCCATTTTCTTACGTTTTCGTTCGTTTTTAAATGTTTTCATACGTTTATGAACATCACAAGTGATATTCAGTGATATTCATATGATCACAAGTGATATTCTGTGATATTCAGAATATAACTTGTGATATTCTAAATATCACAAGTGATTTTCAACTAATGTTTTGCAACATCAAAATCACAATTGATATTCAGAATATCACAAAGTGATATCCAGAAAATCACAAGTGATATTCATAATATCACAAAGTGATATTCAAAATATCACAAAGTGATATCCAGAAAATCACAAGTGATATTCAGAATATCACAAATATATAATTTGAATAACAACTACTTAGTTTGGGGGTAATTGTTAAATCTTATTTTATTTGCTTATGAGCTTATGTGATTTCGGTTTATGTTTCACAAACTTAATTTGCTTATTTTGAAACTTATAAAAATATGTAAGTTTATATTTACCACGTATAAAGATAAAATGGTCAAATTTTGGTTTAGAGTTCATACATATTCGTCCGTTTTCATACGTTTTCGTCGGTTTTTAAATGTTTTTGGCCGTTTTCATATGTCTCTGAATATCACAAGTGGCATTCTGTGATATCACAAGTGATATTCTGAGTATCACAAATAATATTCTGAATAACACAAGTGATATTCTTGATATCCGAATGATCAACAAGTGATATTCTGTGATTTTCTGAATATTACAAGTGATTTTCAACTAATGTTTTGTAACATGAAAATCACAAGTGATTATCAGAATACCACAAAGTGATATCCAGAAAATCACAAGTGATATTCAGAATATCACTTCACAAGTGATATTTATAATATTACAAAGTGATATTCAGAAAATCACAAGTGATCTTCAGAATATCAAAAAGTGATATTCTGAAAATTACTTGTGATAGTCAGAAACGTATGAAAACGTAAGAAAAAGGAACAAAAACGTAAGAAAATGGACGAATACGTATGAAAACGGACGAAAACGTATGAAAACGGATGAAAACGGACGAAAACATAGGAAAATGTATGAAAACGGACAAAAACGTATGAAAATAGACGAAAATGTATGAAAATAGACGAAAACGAAGAAAAAAAAGCGAATGAAAAAAAAAACGTGAATTAATAAAAAAACGCGAATTTAAAAAAAACGAATTAAAAAAAATCGTGAATTAAATAAAAAAAACGTTTAATTTAAAAAAAAAAAAAAGACAAAAAAATATGTGAATAAAAAAATAAAGACAAAAAGACAAGAAAAAAAACATGGACTTAAGTTTGCCTTTTAAATCTTAGGTTAATCCCACCATTAGATCAAACTAGATGGATGGTGGGGATTTGTCTCTTGATAAGCATGAATTTATGAGTAAGCAAAATAAAGTGCCTTTGTTTTTTTATTACGTAGTACAGTAATATTTTTGTTTCTTGCTAGCTCGTTTCTTTTTAATTCATACAATATATAAAAAGAAAGGCAACGAACATCTTCCTTATTGAATATGAAACCATACATAAAGTAGTCGTACTATTAGTTACTCTCTAGTGCACAAATGAACTCCTCGTCGCGTTCAAGTTCCATCATATACTCGGGTAAAAGGCAAACTTCGACATCCATACTCCCGCCTCCTTCTCGACCAGGATACATTGTCATTTTCCCATCCGCCTTGTTCACAAAGCCGCTTCTAGCTGCAAGCGCTTTACCTAACCCGAATTCACACCCGTACATGTCAAATCCCGGCGAGCTCCCAAAATGTACAAGGTTGGCAAAGAGTAAACCACTGAATTTATAAACTATAGGGTTTCTCAACCACGACTCGACCAGCTTTTTAACCGCTGTATCGTCATGGTTTTTTACTGCTTCATGTAACTTCAAAGCCGCCCATCCGAGCCCGTGAGCCATTAGTTCCTCCACGGTTGTTGTTACACTCACTGGTTGAATCAGGTTACCAAAATAGTTTTCTGTCATAGGCTTGTTTACCCTACTTCGGATACTAGCAACAAATCTACAAATAGTTTCACTTTTATTTGGTTGTCCCCGAACTCGTGTTACAGACTTCCAAATAAATGCGGACACAGCATGCAAACTTGAGATCTTGTTTGTATTGCATTCCGCATTTGCTCTAGCTTTGAGTTTCGCAACCAAAGCGGATGAGAAATGAAAGAATCTCTCTCTAACTTGTGGATGTTCGGATCTTTCTACGAATTGTTCCTCGTGAGTATATGGAAGATTTATGATAGGATCTGAACCTTCAAGGACCCATTTTTTGAATATAGGAGGACGCGAGATGGAAAATCCATCTCGTGCATTAGATCTAAATATTTCACTCCACGTAGCCATAAAATGCCAAAAGGAAGTCCCGTCCGCTAGAAGGTGATTGACCGAGCCGCCGATGAATATACCATCGGTGAGCTCGGTCACCTGAATGGACAACAATGGCAAAGTATGACCATCATGATTAATAGCATTCTTTGTTGGAAATGTATATATTTACAAACGGTGAATGTCCGGATTCGAACTCGTGACCACGGGATTGCACACATTAGCGAATGAGAATTAAAGTTAATAATTAATGTTTATGTTTACGATTAATTATTACACATTAAGTCCGGTTAACGATCGTTAAGTATTTAACGGAAAAATGACTAACGACCGTTAAATGGAAAAGAGAATGACTAGAAATGGAAACTTGGAAAAGTTATGGAATGGGCTTTGGGCTTGCATTGGTGGCCGGCCATAGGGGCTAAACAAAGCCTAATTCACAAACTTGTTCCCTAAGTTTACCTACTAGTATATAAGGAGGGGTAGGTTCTAGGGTTTCATACACTTGTGCATTGAATTAACCCTAGATCTCTCCTCTCCTCTCTCTTGTCCTACAATCGGCCGAGCACCCCATTTGTAAGGGAGTTCGGTTTCGTTTTGCTTAAACGAGGACTTGTGTTAGATCTAGCAATCGCTTGATTCGTTGGTTAATTCGTGTGTACAAGAACGTGGTTGTAAGACATTATTCTTACACCAATAAGTACTTCTTTGTTTTGCTTTGCTCGAGGGTGGTTTTGCTTTGCTCGAGGGATTTGATATTCGCAAGAGGTACGTTACGCATACTTTCAGTTAATTAATTTATTTGTTATGATCTTAAGTCTTCCGCTGTGTACTCTTGATGTCTTTATGTTTTATTATATTTTATATATCATAAACTCAACAGTGGCATCACGAGCCTTGTATAACAAGTAATTAATTACTGAAACACATAATTAAAATAAACATGAATGTGTTATTGTTTGTATGCTTAGATCTAGGGTTTGCAAAACCTAAACCCTAATTTTGGGGGGCGTTTTTGGTGCCCTAATTAGGGTTTTGTAAACTATTGTTTTAATTGGATTAGAAACCCTAAGATGCATGCAACTTTATGTGTATATGCGTAACTTTGATTTAATTGCATTAATTGTTAAGTGTAATTTTATATCCATGATAATTATCTGCATGTTTTATCATGGATTTGCTTTATTGTATGTCTTTCATGTTTAAGTGATATACACTAATTTTTGATAGATCTAAAATTGGGGAAGACCTCAATAATTATTAATTTAATCAATTATGTGCTATGTGGTATGTATTTAATTTTGACTTGCGCAATTGATGAATCGATGCATGTGGTTCACCTTGTACATAGATGAAAACGGGTGAAAGTCTTAATTAAATATATGCATATTGTAAAATATAGAATTGGTTATTAATAGGATTTATCAAACCGTTTGCATGTGGCTATTTGATATGCATGACTTTTATTTGTTATGCATTCATTGTTTATTTGTTTATTTTTTTATAAATACTTGCTTGTTTGATATGTGTAACAAGGGTATTTTTACAAGAAAAAATAAACTGACCTAAACAATGGTGAAACATGTATTTTTAAGAATAGTAATCATAATCGTTTAATTGATTGATGACTTTGGTACAAATGGTCTGAAAGGCTCACCCATGAGAATGAACTAATAAAAGGGGTTTAAAGAAGTGCGCACAGTCACACTGAAAGGATGTCTAAGTTTGTGCTTTAGCGCGTGCACTGTCCTCTGCCCTCTGTAAGTTCGAGTGGAGCTACTTAGTAAGCCATTAAATGTGCAAGCTCATCTTAAGGGCGAATTAGTTTTAATTCCATGCGCCACTTCGGTGGTAATTATCCGAAACACTAAGTGTTTACACTTATGCAAAAGTACGGTATAATGGATGATAATTAACACTAAATTCCTTGATTGGTGAACCCAATACCTCAATTAAAGTTTGATGATGAAAATCTTATACATTAAAACAAGATATAAATGTTTTAATAAAACTATGCTACAAAGATGAATGCATGACATCTTTGTACATATTTGATTTAACATCAAAACTATTACCCTTTAATTTAAGTTATATGCCATCCAACGAAACGGAAACACCTAAGATTACTTTCTATTTGCGTGAGAACGTGACTTAGATCTTAATCAAAGGGTAAAATGTCCACGTGTCGTGAGAACGGGCATGGACGATTTTGCAGTTTCTTAAGTTGGACAACTTAATTGAGTTTTGTAGTGAGAGCTGGCAACTCAAGGCATAAAATGGGATAAAACATGTTTACATGGCGATTGATATTGGCTATATGTAAATCCCATAAATCTAGGAATTGCAATTGAAATTGGCAATTGAGCAATAGCTCTACCATTTTGTATAAGGTTCATTACTAGCAGATCAACTGACGTAATGAAATTATGACAATTTGGATCCTAGTTTTCAATAATAATTAATTGGTTATATGAATATGAACCTTGGGTATTGAATTGTTTATTGAAAAGGTTAATTATCGAAAATACTAAAATTGAATTTTGTAATTCTTTTGAATGTATAAATGCAACATTTAACCGTAAACGTGGTTTAGTCTTTGATTTGTAAATTGATCCATTCTAGCATTCAAACAAAAGTTTGATCGAGAATAATTCTTGATAAGACAAACGAAGTCTCTTTTCCATGGGAGAAGCATGAGACTCAATCCTATTCCTTTTCATGAATGAGAAAGGTATAATAGGAACATTTGAATTGTCTAAATTCTAATGTAACTCTTAGCAATGAATTGCACATCTTATTTTCCATAAAGATTTCATTACCCTCATTTGGTGAATGAATCCTTTGTAACAACATGAATGTTGGTTAACTGGAAAACATGTATATGAGTTACTAGATTAGAAGATAGACTAATTACCGCAAAAATTGGTAAAAGGCAAACTAGCATATTTTTATCTAGTTGTTTTGCTTTAGCCTTTAAAGGTACTACATACCAGTATGGGGATGGTAGGCATGTTGAGGAAGAAATTGCATACCCAATTTTTTGAGTTAATAACATTGATGGATAACCTATCATTCATATAGTAGAATACACCTTTTAGTACCTTAGTAATGATTACGTACGATTCTTCAAAGGTGTAGGAAAGTAAAAAGCAAGCAAGTTGTTTTCACTGGTTATGCAACACTTACAATGTTGTCAGATTCAGTGGGAGCATTTGTGTTGCATTACTGAATAAGAAGTTGTTTTAATGATTTCTAATTCAGTGGGAGCTACAAGCCTTATTTCCTGTGTAGTAACCCAGATTATCTTCAAAGATAATTACTTTCCAATTGTAGACACTTATATTTTTTAAGGATAGTCGGTATGCGTTTCCTTACTAAACAATATAGTTCTACATCTACTTGTTATATCTATGACACAAATCATATTAATCAAATAAACGAACGTGTATCGTGTTGTTTATATGCTACATGATGTTGTTCCATGCACAAGTGGGAGAAATCTTATTGTGTGCAAGGTACAACACATATTAATATGATTTAAAAGGATTCTCTTGACTGTAAAGTAAGAGAATAATGTTCTAATAGGAAGTATACATTTATATATGTATGATTGCCCTATTAAGAACATGTGTCAAGATGATAACAAAGACTACTTTATTTTAAATATTTATGTCATTCAATATTTAAGAAACACTTGTAGTTACAATTTATGTTACGTGAGAACGTGAACTAGATTGTAGCCCAAGGTAAAATATCCACGTGTCGTGAGAACGAGCATGGATGATTCTGCAGTTTCTTACATGGAACATTTCATGGAATGACATAATTAAATGAAGTAATCTAATACTACCTTGAATTTGAGTATTCGTTGAATGACTTAAATATATGTAGTAAACATTAACTTGAAATATTAATTGAAACCTGAGGTGGTGTTCATAATTACTTTAATTATAAATGTTTATGATTTTGTAAAGTCACAAACATGAAGTCTTTTAAAGACTTCGAATATAAAGTAAGACGTTAACTTGCTATGTTTTAAGACATATGCATGAAGTCAATGAGTTGATCAAAGACTTATAACGTATAGTGGGATTATAACTGTTATATCTTTTGACTTGGTCAAGAATACTTGTGTTATAATACATGCAATTGACTTGGTAATTCTATTGTACCATTAAGTTTTACTTTGTTGGTAAATAGGTAAGCCAAAAGAGTAGATGGTTATCTTAAATATTGTTAGATTAATCTTACAATATTAATTCTAAGGAAATACCATAGTTTTACGGTATGTTCTGTTAGAAGAATCAAAATCTGTTGGCATTATTTGATTCAAGATAACTATAGTTTCTTCCAAAAGTTATCAAGGTTAGTAGATTGAGTATAGATTGAATATACTCAATAAGACTCCAACCTAGAAGATTGATAAGACACCATTTGTTTATGGAATGTGATGAATCACATTAAGTCTTATAAATGAAGTTCTGAATTTGTTAAACTACTTATAGAGTGAGTTGTAACAAACTAATGTCAGGAACTGTCAACGTTTTTGTAATATCCCAAAAGAGAACAATGTATTGTTGCTCTACTTACTAAACTATTTAAAGGTAATCTTTAAATTGTTAAAGGCAAGTGGGAGTTTTTGTTTAGATCTTGAAAGATTGAATTACAAAATACACAATCTTCTAAAATGCACTAGCAAATATCATGATGAGGCTAAACATGAAAATGATAGACCTTAATATGATGGAATTGTCATTCATAGATCCGTAAGGATATCTCAGATATTTAATATGCTGAGGAATATGAGTTACAGGATCATGGTAAGCCTGTTAATCATAATGATAAATTTACCAAATGTTGAATTGTGGAAAATCAATCATACTATGAATGTAGAGATGCTGTCCATAAAGATAAATCAAGTATCTAAATTTATCTTAATAATGAAAATGAGTTTCTTCAAAGGGTGGAAACCCTAGTGGTTTAAATCTTTGAGTAGAAATCATATGGACAATATTGTACACATATTTAATGCATGTCTAGTGATAATAATATTAATCATATTTAAGCAATTAACTATGATTGAATATTCTTTCTAAATACATTAAATAGAAGTATAAAGATTATAATTGTCATGCTTAGTTTCATTGATATGAAATTTTGACAATGAATGTCATAACTCTTTGTTGTGAAATTACTTTTGCAAGGACGATGAGTAATACAAAGAAGTTTTATGAATTCAAATAATCCTTGGATATGTACAAACTGCAAGAATCCATGAATGGATATATGCAAGCATCTAGGAGATGTTTCTTATGTTTAATATTAAATCCATGTTTGATTTAATAATTAAAATAAGATTGCTCATAAGTATTCCTGAAAGCTAGTGGGAGTATTATTTATTTTTTCTTAAATCTTATATGTTGTATGGGCAACTACATTCCACTTAAATTAAGTTTTAGTTGGGAATGAAACTCCGTTTGTAAGATTTGGAAATAATATATACAACTTTGGAATATATGTTTATTATTATAAACATATGCGGTAAATAAATGAGTCAAAAAGAACATGATGAATACATATCTTTGACAAGATAGATGAGATCTTAAAGTTTAACTTGAAGATTCATCATGAACATCATGTTGTGTATAAAGTTGTTGTGTCATGCTTGATTACAAGATGATTTGACAACATTGAAAGTTGTTAGTGTAATAAATATTTTTAAAGGAATATGTTTGGATTTAGAATCACATTCCACAATCTGGAGATGCTCCTAGATTCTATGGATGATTATATGACAATTGTTTCATAATTGTCATTGCCAACAAACTTGAGTTTTGGTAGGCACCAACATTACACTAGAACTGTTCAAAAGTTTACGGATATTTAAAGAGCATATTGTTGTACACAATGATGCTAGTATAATTGAGATGACACTCAATTCTAGTCATGGTATCCTTGATGATGACCATGTTGACTAGTTATGCTCAACTAAGAGCATAGTTGCATTATACATTAAAGAATAAAGAATACTTTAAAACTTTAAGGTTTTGAAAGATAATTGTCATAAAAGGGTGGTTCAGGTTATCACGCACCTTATGGAATGATATGACAATATCAAGATATGTGTAAACATATACAAGAAATTCACTTATTGAATTCTTGAAATAAGTATTCTCAAAATTCCTATAGATTAAAGTTAATTGAAATTATGCCTTGTCAACAAGTATGATTTTCATGACTTGTGGCAAAATTCATTAACTAGTATTATCATGCATTGATCTATTTAGTATTTGGATAAAGGATGTTAAACAATTATTATTTATAATGAATTAAAGTACGGTATACGTTTAATTTCATTTATAATATTGTGTCCTGTATTTGCATGTTTAAATCCTTGAATAACTTAAGTTATTCTAAATAGTCCGTTGTCGATCAATAACATGGGAATGATATTGAATTAAGACAAATCTGAGTATTAGTTAGAATATACTTGAAAGTATATTGATGCGTAGCATGACTAATTTCAGATGATATTCAATGAATTGAGTATAGGACTTATCCCACCCACATGATGATACTTTATGGATCTTAATCATTAAGTATATCATGGATATTTATCCTCTGACTTGAGATACAAGAGATATGTCATGGATGTAGTGCATTTTTGTGAAGCAATCTAACGCTACACGTAAATGGTAGTTATAAGGGTTGTTTTCAGAAGTGTTGCGAAATTTATGAATCCTGCTTGTAGTCAAAATGGGATTTGTTTCCTTCAAATTTATTTTGAAGTATAATACTGCTTGGCCCCTCGTAGGGTTGTTAAGATGTTTGCATGGCCATGCCCAAGGTCTTCCGGAATATGTTCAGAAGAATTGGTAATCTTAATCAATCACATAAAGCGAGAAACAGAATAGTTAATTAAGAAATGAGTGAGATCCATATTCTTATTAACATGGTATTAGAAACAAAAGGATGAATATGATGATGAATCATCAAACTTGGTTTTTCTCCAGAAAACCATACACGAGTTGTACCGGGGGCATTGGCGTGTTGCTAGACGCTAACCAATGTCATTTCACGTTTTGTAAACATATCCAAGTGGGAGCTGTTGGAAATGTATATATTTACAAACGGTGAATGTCCGGATTCGAACTCGTGACCACGGGATTGCACACATTAGCGAATGAGAATTAAAGTTAATAATTAATGTTTATGTTTACGATTAATTATTACACATTAAGTCCGGTTAACGATCGTTAAGTATTTAACGGAAAAATGACTAACGACCGTTAAATGGAAAAGAGAAGGACTAGAAATGGAAACTTGGAAAAGTTATGGAATGGGCTTTGGGCTTGCATTGGTGGCCGGCCATAGGGGCTAAACAAAGCCTAATTCACAAACTTGTTCCCTAAGTTTACCTACTAGTATATAAGGAGGGGTAGGTTCTAGGGTTTCATACACTTGTGCATTGAATTAACCCTAGATCTCTCCTCTCCTCTCTCTTGTCCTACAATCGGCCGAGCACCCCATTTGTAAGGGAGTTCGGTTTCGTTTTGCTTAAACGAGGACTTGTGTTAGATCTAGCAATCGCTTGATTCGTTGGTTAATTCGTGTGTACAAGAACGTGGTTGTAAGACATTATTCTTACACCAATAAGTACTTCTTTGTTTTGCTTTGCTCGAGGGTGGTTTTGCTTTGCTCGAGGGATTTGATATTCGCAAGAGGTACGTTACGCATACTTTCAGTTAATTAATTTATTTGTTATGATCTTAAGTCTTCCGCTGTGTACTCTTGATGTCTTTATGTTTTATTATATTTTATATATCATAAACTCAACATTCTTAAGATCAAAGAATGAATGAACTAGTATGTGTACGTCTTTAGACGTGACAATGTCCTCGACAGTAGCATCTACTGTCGCGTGAACAAACTTGACCCCTCGGCAATTTTCGGGGTCTATGTAGACAACATAGGAATGTGGATTTTCTTGTTTTCGAGTGGCTAAACGGGCTGCAAGCGGGTAGAAATGATCAAGAGTAGCTGAGAGAGACCCACGAAGGTCATCCAAGAAAGTGGATATCGAAAAATCTTTATTTTCGGTTGGTGTTGGTTTCGCGAAAAGTAGACCCTTTTGGCTGTAGTTGGCATTAAGGAGCATGAGCTCGGAAGGTTAGAAGTAGATCGGTTGTTTTGCTTCTTGTGAAAGATCGTGTAATGGGTTCTCGAAGCATTCCGATATATGCCTCACTGTCGGCATAGTCATTCGATAGTGGTTCGTGTTACTATGGTTACAGCCTTAGATTTAAAGAGTTTGAGATTTGTATATTTTGAGGTTTGGTTATTGGGAGAGGTGAAAGAAGAAATGTTATAGAAGAAGGTAAAGCATTAATATGGGATACTCAAATGAATGATGGAGAAAAAACTTTGTTATCACATCAATATTCTTCTATATTTTGTAATTACTTTAATATTCTTTCAAAACTTTAAAATACACAAATTTATCCAAAAACATATTTTATCATATTTAAATACATTTTGTATCAAAATATATTATGTAAATATAACATGATTTGTCACATTACCTTTGTACCTTTGTGCCTAACATATTGGGAAAAATTATAGGTAGCAGCTCACCGACAATTCGTTTATTTGAAACTTTCAACTGCAAGTAAAAGAAATTAATTTTTTTCATCAAATTATGGCTAATTTTTAATTTCTTACTTCACGCTTTTTTATTGTATCTTATCATCAAATACAAAGACACAACTTAACATCACAGGTAGTCAGGTACATGCCATCTGGGTTTAGGGTGTTTTATAATTGGGTGTTTTAACATCAAAATGGTGGTGTTTTATAAAACACCCAATTCATCTCACCACCATTTTGATTTTATTATTTTTATCATTTTCAAGAATTGGGTGTTTTATAATTTCAACTGTAATATGCAATAAAGAACTTTAATGTGTTGTTGGATTAAAAAGAAGATGGGTAAAAAGGTAATATGACATATCATATTTAAATTAAAGCTTCTAATATTGAATGTAATTAAAGATGATATAAATATTGTTTTGGATAAATTCGTGTATTTTTAAGTTTTAAAAGGATATTGAAGTAATTACAAAATTTACAAAGATATTGATGTAATAACAAAGTTTTACAAGGATATACATGTAAATCTCCCGAGAATTAATGTGTGAGGGTGAAATGTGTGTGGAGTTTGTATATATGTGACTTAATTTGCGACTGAAAAGAATGATGGCGACATTTATTGTTATTTTGGTAAAATTTGAAAAAACAGATGAAAACCAATATGTATATGTTGGTGTGATAATTCTCAGAACAGGGTTAGATAATCAAAGACAATAGCTATACCACTAGGTGGTTACCGGATATCACTTGAAATCGTGTGATCACTTTCCAAAGTAAACTATTCGACCCTAATGCCTGGGTTACACGAATATCTACTTGGGATAAGACCAAATGTAGTTATAGAATTAGGCACAATTCAATAACCCTTTTGCTGATAAGTGTTAATCGTTTTCTGTGTGTTTATCATGCATGATTAGATCTCCTATTTATAAGAGGTTACTCTTAGCTAGTCAAATGGAATTATGAGTATTAATCGGCACATTAATAGCCTCATAATTATCCCCATTATAGCCGTTAGTGGTTACATGACCAATTTAAACGTGGTCATAATGCAGTTGTAACTGCCACTTGAATAGGTCAAAGCCCGTTACAAGCAGTACTTCCATCAGTACTTTCATAGCGCTAGCAGTGGATACACTGCTTCAGTGGAAACAACACTGCTTCAGTGGAAACCATAAGCTTCAGTGGAAACCACAAGCTTCAGTGGAAACCACAACAGTACTTTCCACCAGCAGTACTTTCAACGAGCACTACCAATACAAACCACTATTAGAGTCAGGGTGTTCATGGACCTATGGGCGTACACTCCGTACATCCTAACCCATTATCAGGTGTGAACTAATCCCACAAGTGCACTAAATTTTCCAACAGTATATAGATTATTTTGGTAATTGATTATCTATATCTATATTACATAAAATACAAAAAGAGTTAGAATTAGAAAAGTGGAATGTGAAAATTGAAAAATGTGGTTTGCATGGTAACTTTGGAAAGTATTCATGTTTTGCAAAGAAAACTGTCATTCGTGAATGTCAAACTTGATTTCTATTACTTTGCATGGTAACTTTGGAAAATATTCATTGTTTGCAAAAAAAAATGTCATACCATATATTCTCATACCATTCGTGAATGTCAAATTATGTTAAGAATTTTTGTTATAGTTGAATTATCGGATGTTAGTATGTTACAACCGTTTGCAATTACATTTTAATCTTTTCACGTTTGATGTGTGCTAAAACACACATTATTTTATATCTAAAAATATGTTAAATCGGACTAATAACCATTAAATATGTCAAATTATATTGCAAATATGTTGGATTTGTGTTATTATGTCTTGCAGGTACAAGGGTTTGAAAACAAAGCAAAAACGGTGATTTTCGGATGAGTTTCAACGACATTTTCATGTTTTTCGAGGTTCAAACGAAATCGTAAAAAATTATCCAAGCACACCATTGGAAAGATCACGAAAAATCGAGTCAAATGGTTATTTTATTTGGAGCATCAAGGAAGAGAAGAAAATTTAAAAGATTAAATGGAGCATGAACGAAGATTATTTTAAAGATAATGGCTAAAATTGGATCAAGGAAAAGAGGGCTAAAAAGAATTAAATGCAAAGAATCAACACAAAAAAAGGCTCTTGGTCTAGTGGTTGGGTGCATGCTTTCTAAGCAAGAAGTCTTAGGTTCAAATCCCAGTAGCATTTAATTTTTGCTATATATTATATCAAGCCCATCTACAAGCTGCGGCCCAAATTGAAGCTGCCATTCGAGGCCCAGTGCTACCCGAGCCCAGCGAGCCCAACCAAGATCTGCTAAACCCAGCGAGTCTAGATCCATTTCCAGCCCAGTTTACATTGAAATTTTGAACATGTTAATGTAGTATCAGTTTGCAAGCACATGTGAAACACAAATTGCCAAATTAAATTCCAAAGAGCACATGAGCTATCATTCCAAAATAAATATCATGATCATGAGGCACGTGATCAGCACTTTATCTGCTCCCACTCGCCCACATTCATTTTTATGCTCAGCCAACCTCTCGACAACACGTGTCCAGCAAGAATAATATGTTTCATGGAAAGATCGAGAAGCATGATGGCTTTAAATTGAATGCACCGGATCCAAGGAGGGATACAAATATTATTACACACAGTTTTAGTTTTATTTTTTTAAGTAGGTGTAGGAGTAGATTAATTTAGAGTAGGAGTAGAATATTTTTAGTAGCTTATTGTTTTAGCTTATTTTAAGAAATTATTGTAATCAACTTTTTTCTTTGAAGCTTATTTCTACTCTCTTTTTTCTTTATTTTCTTTTACTTTTCTTATCTAATAAGTCATGTTAGCTTATTATCTTATTGTGGCTTATTTAGATCAAGCTTATTTCATAAGCTTTCTTTTACTACTTTGTTTTAAAAGCTTTTATAATCTTAGATCTACTCTTTATTTTACTAAATACTTTATAAAAGCACAAAAAGATTTGATTTTTATTAGTTTTTTCTTTTATAAAAAGTTATTCATTAGCTTATTATTCTAGATCTAGCATTTTGAGCTTAAAAAGTTTTAATCTTTTTTAGTTTTTCTTAATCAATAAGCTTTTCCATAGCTTATTTGATCCATATCATAGATTATTTGTCCTAACTCTTGTTAAAGTTGTGCTCTTTTCTTAGTTTTGCATTATTTCAACCTTAAGGCGTGTAGCTTAAGGGTTTTATAAGCTAGCTTGTTACTAAAGTTTAGAGCTTTTCTAGCTTTTATAAAACTAATTAGTTATTAAAGTCACAAGCTTTATTAGCTATTTGGTAATATACAAGCTAACAAAGAAATAAACTTTGTGGTTTGATAAGTTTATAAAATCGGGTGGTTTATTATTCTCGTCTCATTAGATCGGGTTCTATTTTCTTTACTTTCTCTTTAGCTTATATTTTAGTCATTAAAATGTTTAATATTGTTGAGATTATTATTGTTAGCTTGGTAGTTATGCTTGTTGAGTAGATTTTTATA
This sequence comes from Chrysanthemum makinoi, assembly GCA_910596185.1. NCBI lineage: Eukaryota > Viridiplantae > Streptophyta > Magnoliopsida > Asterales > Asteraceae > Chrysanthemum > Chrysanthemum makinoi. The sequence goes on along the minus strand of OU343224.1, from coordinate 148,467,749 downwards.
TGCTTGTTAAGTGAATAGTGATATGGGATTTGAGTGTGAAAAACTTACAAATTGTTGATTAATAATTTTCGGTTACTTGGATTGAAATTAGTTGTTTTGACGGGCAAAAGCCGTTAGGGTAATTAATTAAATCTAGTAATTTTACCTAGATAAAGAATTATTTTCAAAATAAACCACCGTTGTGAGAAAATAGTTTTTTAAACGGGTATCGAAGATTATTGATTAAAATAGTTTCCGGATTATTTTTAGATATATTTGGTTGATTGTTTTAACGGGCAAAAGCGGTTGGGATAATTGATTATTTAAATCTAGTGATTATTATCAAAAGAAAAAGGATTGTTTTCAATATAAGTCAACGTTGTGAGAAAATAGTTTTATTTCGACGGGTATTAATTACACGGGCTTAATAGATTATTCACACTTAAGTACCTTTTCACCTCACTTGACAAGCATAGCTTTTATTATTATTTTATTAGCTTAATTTTATTTCGTCATTAGTTGTTATTTAATTTTAATTAGCATAAAATAGTTTTTAAAATCTGTCCAAAAATAAAAAACCAAATATTTGATAATCAAGCATCAAACAAAAGACAATAACGTAAATCTCAATTCATATTTCGCCGTGGAATACGACTCCGGAAGATTGATTATCATTTTTCCTCAAGTGATTGTTAATCTTAATCGGGAAAACACAAATTTTAAAACTGCCCATTTGCTACAAAAACACGAATCAGTTTTTGGCGCCGCTTCCGGGGAGATATGTTAAGATTTTTGCGTTTTGTTTTGAGTTAGTGCCTTGAAGATCCTTTCTTTTGAAAGTTAACTTTCGTAGTTTTAAAAAAAATCACTAAAAAATTGAAAAATTCAAAAAAATCCAAAAATATTTTGCTTTTTCTCTCTTTTAAAAAAAAATCCAAAAATATTTTTCTTTTTTTTCAAAAATTAAAAATAATCTTCTTTATCCTCTAAACTGATAATTCTATCTTCCCAACCCTCTCGTTTTTAATTCTTATGGCGTCTTGTGATAAAACTATGGAAGAATTACTATTCGAAGAACTAAAAGCTAGCCTTCGCGAGATGCACTTGATTGGTAACGACGACGATTATGACGAGAAGAGTGCTATTCCATTGAACGATGTTATCTCTCAACTCCCTCAGTCTATTACAATCACATCCGTCTTACCCAACGAGGATCCCGAGGACTCTCTCATAATGGGGGACGAGCATCTCAGCACTATTTCGAAAACGAAATTGTCTAGTGTTGAGGACCTTGTCTCAATCCCAAGTGAGTCTGAGGATATATCCGACGATGAGTATGATTTTCCTTTTCGTGATGATTCTCTTAACATTTATGAGGTTACTTCCGGGATTTTCTCAAATCCACTTTTTGAATTTAACGATGACTATACTTTTTGCGGAGTAAATCCTCTTTTTGATGAAATGTCTGAGTCTGATACAGAGATAATAACGGAAGTGGTGGAAATTGCTAGCTCTCAGAGCACACCACTTGTCCCACCTCTGTATTCTGATTCATCTCCTCCGTCATGTGATGACGATTCTACCCTTACTGATGAGTTATCTTTCGAGTATCCCATTGAGACATCTTGTGAAGACAAAATTTTTAAACCAGGGATACTCGTTGGAAGAGAAAATGAGTTTTTAAAATGTGATCAAAATGTTTTTCAAAGTTCTCTATCCAAATATGAACTCTTTCTTCCTATTGAGTCATTTGAACTTGAAACGTATATTATCAGAATCTTTCTTCCCTTCTTCACATATAGTGTGACTTCTCCTATCCTTCACTCCTTCGGGAATGAGGATACAATTTTTGATCCCAGAATTCTCATAATTGATGGATTCCACACTTGCTCCCCCAAGGACAAATGAATTCGGGGTCGAGTCAAGCTAGCGACTCGGTTAACAAAAACTGGTTCGCGTGTAGCATAGGGGCAGTTTTAAAATTTGTGTTTTCCCGATTAAGATTAACAATCACTTGAGGACAAATGATAATCAATCTTCCAGAGTCGTATTCCACGGCGAAATATGAATTGAGATTTACGTTATTGTCTTTTGTTTGATGCTTGATTATCAAATATTTGGTTTTTGATTTTTGGACAGATTTTAAAAACTATTTTATGCTAATTAAAATTAAATAACAACTAATGACGAAATAAAATTAAGCTAAGAAAATGGTAATAAAAGCTATGCTTGTCAAGTGAGGTGAAAAGGTACTTAAGTGTGAATAATCTATTAAGCCCGTGTAATTAATACCCGTCGAAATAAAACTATTTTCTCACAACGTTGGCTTATATTGAAAACAATCATTTTTCTTTTGATAATAATCACTAGATTTAAATAATCAATTATCCCAACGGCTTTTGCCCGTTAAAACAATCAACCAAATATATCTAAAAATAATCCAGAAACTATTTTAATCAATAATCTTCGATACCCGTTTAAAAAACTATTTTCTCACAACGTTGGTTTATTTTGAAAATAATTCTTTATCTAGGTAAAATTACTAGATTTAATTAATTACCCTAACGGCTTTTGCCCGTCAAAACAACCAATTTCAATCCAAGTAACCGAAAATTATTAATCAACAATTTGTAAGTTTTTCACACTCAAATCCCATATCACTATTCACTTAACAAGCATATAAAAATCTACTCAACAAGCATAACTACCAAGCTAACAATAATAATCTCAACAATATTAAACATTTTAATTACTAAAATATAAGCTAAAGAGAAAGTAAAGAAAATAGAACCCGATCTAATGAGACGAGAATAATAAACCACCCGATTTTATAAACTTATCAAACCACAAAGTTTATTTCTTTGTTAGCTTGTATATTACCAAATAGCTAATAAAGCTTGTGACTTTAATAAAGCTAGAAAAGCTCTAAACTTTAGTAACAAGCTAGCTTATAAAACCCTTAAGTTCCACGCCTTAAGGTTGAAATAATGCAAAACTAAGAAAAGAGCACAACTTTAACAAGAGTTAGGACAAATAATCTATGATATGGATCAAATAAGCTATGGAAAAGCTTATTGATTAAGAAAAACTAAAAAAGATTAAAACTTTTTAAGCTCAAAATGCTAGATCTAGAATAATAAGTTAATGAATAACTTTTTATAAAAGAAAAAACTAATAAAAATCAAATCTTTTTGTGCTTTTATAAAGTATTTAGTAAAATAAAGAGTAGATCTAAGATTATAAAAGCTTTTAAAACAAAGTAGCAAAAGAAAGCTTATGAAATAAGCTTGATCTAAATAAGCCACAATAAGCTAATAAGCTAACATGACTTATTAGATAAGAAAAGTAAAAGAAAATAAAGAAAAAGGAGAGTAGAAATAAGCTTCAAATAAATTCATCATCTTCATAAAAAAAATAAGCTAAAAAGTTGATTACAATAAGTTCTTAAAATAAGCTAAAACAATAAGCTACTAAAAATATTCTACTCCTACTCTAAATTAATCTACTCCTACACCTACTTAAAAATATAAAACTAAAACTGTGTGTAATAATGTTTGTATCCCTTCTTGGATCCGGTGCATTCAATTTAAAGCCTTCATGCTTCTCGATCTTTCCATGAAACATATTATTCTTGCTGGACACGTGTTGTCGAGAGGTTGGCTGAGCATAAAAATGAATGTGGGCGAGTGAAAGAAAATCTTTTAAACCCCCTTAGCTAATGATCTCTCACATCAAACAAGAACAGAAAGATGTTCATCAAGGGGTACAAAAAATCTTTAGCATTAAAAACGCCCCGTTTAAACCATTTTATTTCATATATAGATATATCATTAAGCACTTCCCTTTTTTGTAACGGTTTGTTGAACTTTCATGTCAATCGATAACTCCCACATTTTTCAAAAGACATTTTAGGATCACAGAATAGGAAACACAACTCAGCGAGGAGTGACCATACAGATAGAATACATCGTCCCTGATTTTTCACAAGTCCCCAAACTAAGCGTAAAATCGAAATCATTGTTAAATATGATGTTAGATGCTAACACTACCCATGGAAGTTACTTGTGTAATTACCTTTTGCTCCCATTTTCCTATTTTCCTCTATTTATTTTATTTTTGTGAGAAATGAATTTCTTCAAATTTCTCGTTTCGATAATTTTTAATCCGATAAAGATATGAAGCTAAGTCGCTAATTAGTTATCCATCTTCTCTCAAGAACCATTGTCTTAAAAATGAGGTCCACATCAAGGAATTTTTATTCACTTATATTTTTGACTTTTTTTTTTTTGCACTTATACTTGTACTTATATGAGCTATGAACTACGGAGCTTCACGGGGTAATTCCAAGACCTTACACGTTTCAGAATAAAGGATCCAAGGGCCGTTACGACGGAGAATTCCAAGACTCTAGGCTTCATGAAATGAGGATCCCAGTAGGTTAGACCAAGACCTCACACAATCCCGGCTAGAGGTCAAAGGGCCGGCGTAAGAGGGTAGCCAAGACCTAAACGCTTACTTTTGAAATAAGGGTCCAAGGGTCCGATCTCGAACCGCAGCTCATAACTTTATTTATTACTTATTACTTATTTATTACGGATCCTTGATGTGTACCCAATTTTTAAATCAAAAATTATTTTAAGAAGATAAAAAACTAACTATCGCCAAAAACTCAACATCTCTAATTATTTATTCACAAATATGGGGTGAAACAATTTTGTGGGAACAAAAAGCCATAAGTACCTTCGATGGGCTCTAAAGAGAACCATCTACTCCACGCTTAACATCTAAACTCATAAGTAACTCTATCATTTCTCGATCTCCGCAAATTTAAAATCCCAAATAATGAGATCCGCGGATGCTTAGCCGATAATTAAATTATCTATGGTTAAGGGAACAAGCTAGGGCTCAACACGCCCGGTCAAGTCAGAATTCTATTCCTACCCTCACCAGCGGAAAGTCAACAAGGTGTCAAAACATATATATATTAATTTAGCAAATGCTTCGTTAAATAATCTCAAGTCTCGCATTTTTAAAGTTCTCTTATTAAAAACTAGCAAATCTTTCAAAGCTTCGCATATTTAAAATCACTTAGGGAAGCTTGCAAATTCTTGGCCTTGTGAGCTAGAATCGTATTTTATAGCCTCTTGTCTAAGCAATTAGCAAATACTTTTTCAAGAAAATGCATATTTAAAGTAACTTCTAAGAAACTCGCAAAGACTTTTCAATCATAAAACTAGCAAAAGCTTACAAAAATTTTTGATTTTTTTGATTTTTTTGATTTTTTTTTTCATCATAAATCGGTTAAAAATGGGGTTGCATGGGGACCATACAAAAGCAGGAAAAGTCATATTTCGATAGAAATCCACCCCACACTTAAAACTTAACATTTTCCTCAATGTTTAAAAATTACGGGTGTTAACCCCACACTTAGAATTGAAAAAGGCGAATGTTTTTTTAAAAAAATTCTAAGTGTGAAAGGTGAAAAATCATTTTTAATTATGACGAAGGGTTATCCCAATATATAACATATAAATGATCGGAGACCGAGTGTTAGAGGGTTTGAAAACAAGCACGGAGGTCTTCTCGATCATAGGGATTCTTCAAGCAAAACGGGAACCTGCAAACACACATGGAAAGAAACACAACCCCACACTAATCTACAACTCACTTATTAGAAGAAAAATAAAGATAGATAGATAGATAGATAACACGGGTTGCCTCCCGAGAAGCGCTTATGTTTTTGTTAACCGAGTCACTAGCTTGACTCGACCCCGAATTCATTTGTCCTTGGGGGAGCAAGTGTGGAATTCATAAATCATGAGAATTCCGGGATCAAAGATTGTATCCTCATTCCAGAAGGAGTGAAGGATAGGAGAAGTCACATTATATGTGAGGAAGAGAAGAAAGGTTCTGATGATATACATTTCAAGCAAAAATGACTCTTTGGAGAAAAGATTTTGCAAAACATTTTGGTCACATTTAGAAAGCTCATTTTCTCTTCCAACGAGTATCCCTGGATTAAAAATTTTGTCTTCACAAGACGGTTCAACGGGATACTCGAAGGAGATCTCATTAGTGAGGATAGAATCGTCATTACATGACGGAAGAAAAAAGTCAGAATACAGAGGTGGGACAAGTGGTGTGCTCTGAGAGCTAGAAATTTCCACCACTTCCGTTATGGTCTCTGTATCGGACTCATACACTTTATCAAAAAGAGGATTTACTTCACAAAAATTATAGTCGTCATTAAATTCAAAGAGTGGATTTGAGTAAATCCGGGAAGTAACCTCAGAAGTGTCAAGAGAATCAGAAAAAGGCAAATCACATTCACTATCGGATATATCCTCAGACTCACTTGGGATTGGGACAAGGTCTTCAACACTAGACGATTTCGTTTCCGAAATAGTGCTGAGATGCTCGTCCCCCATTATGAGAGAGTCCTCGGGATCCTCGCTGGGTAAGACGGATGTGATTGCAATAGACCGAGGGAGTTGAGAGATAACATCGTTCAATGGAATAGCACTCTCCTCGTCATAATCGTCGTCGTTACCAATCAAGTGCATCTCGCGCAGGCTAGCTTTTAGTTCTTCGAATAGTAATTCTTCCATAGTTTTATCGCGACACGCCATAAGAATTAAAAACGAGAGGGTTGAGAAGATAGAAATATCAGTTTAGAGGGTAAAGAAGATAATTTTTAATTTTTGAAAAAAAAGAAAAATATTTTTGGATTTTTTTTAAAAGATAGAAAAAGGAAAATATTTTTGGGTTTTTGAATTTTTCAAATTTTTATATGATTTTTCTTTTAAATATACGAAAATTAACTTTCAAAAGAAAGGATCTTCAAGGCACTAACTCGAAACAAGATTTTAAAAACTGGTTCGCGTGTAGCATAGGGGCAGTTTTAAAATTTGTGTTTTCCCGATTAAGATTAACAATCACTTGAGGACAAATGATAATCAATCTTTCGGAGTCGTATTCCACGGCGAAATATGAATTGAGATTTACGTTATTGTCTTTTGTTTGATGCTTGATTATCAAATATTTGGTTTTTGATTTTTGGACAGATTTTAAAAACTATTTTATGCTAATTAAAATTAAATAACAACTAATGACGAAATAAAATTAAGCTAAGAAAATGATAATAAAAGCTATGCTTGTCAAGTGAGGTGAAAAGGTACTTAAGTGTGAATAACCTATTAAGCCCGTGTAATTAATACCCGTCGAAATAAAACTATTTTCTCACAACGTTGGCTTATATTGAAAACAATCCTTTTTCTTTTGATAATAATCACTAGATTTAAATAATCAATTATCCCAACGGCTTTTGCCCGTTAAAACAATCAACCAAATATATCTAAAAATAATCCGGAAACTATTTTAATCAATAATCTTCGATACCCGTTTAAAAAACTATTTTCTCACAACGTTGGTTTATTTTGAAAATAATTATTTATCTAGGTAAAATTACTAGATTTAATTAATTACCCTAACGGCTTTTGTCCGTCAAAACAACCAATTTCAATCAAAGTAACCGAAAATTATTAATCAACAATTTGTAAGTTTTTCACACTCAAATCCCATATCACTATTCACTTAACAAGCATATAAAAATCTACTCAACAAGCATAACTACCAAGCTAACAATAATAATCTCAACAATATTAAACATTTTAATGACTAAAATATAAGCTAAAGAGAAAGTAAAGAAAATAGAACCCGATCTAATGAGACGAGAATAATAAACCACCCGATTTTATAAACTTATCAAACCACAAAGTTTATTTCTTTGTTAGCTTGTATATTACCAAATAGCTAATAAAGCTTGTGACTTTAATAACTAATTAGTTTTATAAAAGCTAGAAAAGCTCTAAACTTTAGTAACAAGCTAGCTTATAAAACCCTTAAGCTCCACGCCTTAAGGTTGAAATAATGCAAAACTAAGAAAAGAGCACAACTTTAACAAGAGTTAGGACAAATAATCTATGATATGGATCAAATAAGCTATGGAAAAGCTTATTGATTAAGAAAAACTAAAAAGATTAAAACTTTTTATGCTCAAAATGCTAGATCTAGAATAATAAGCTAATGAATAACTTTTTATAAAAGAAAAAACTAATAAAAATCAAATCTTTTTGTGCTTTTATAAAGTATTTAGTAAAATAAAGAGTGTTAGGTCACTAGTTTTACAAACACAAGCTTATAAGAAAGAGATAAGGCGATTGAACAAGTTATACACACACACACACGTTAGTAATAATACGGTTTAAGCAAAGAGAGTGAATGAGAGAATAACTTGAACAACCAACCTTCAAATGAAGGTTTACATAAGGTATTTATAGGAGGAAAGCTAGGGCAACACTCCTAGTTTCCATCCTTTCCTTAATGGACTAAGGCCTAGGCTTATGGGCCTTCTACATAAGCCTAAGGCTAATTGCAAACATAAAGGCCATAATAAAGCTAACTATTACATATTAATTACAAACACTTGATTATGGTTTAGGAGTGATTCCAACAATCTCCCCCTCAAGTGTTGGTGATGAACGGTGAAGGCGTTGATGTAATAGTAGCGTTGACGTCTTCTGACATTCTTTTTTTTTGTGAGAAGATTTGCCTTGATTTGAACAATCTCCCCAGTGTAGAGAAATTGTTTTTCTTTAAACGGTTCTGCTTTGACGTCATCTTTTAATCTTTGTTCTTTGATCATTGTTCTTTGTGATGAAAGTGATAGTATGTTGTAGTCTGCATCAATTCTGTCTCAGATCAGCTTCGATGCTCCAGTGTCTCCACGTCATTCTTCAACATGCTCACACGCTCTTTGACGTTGGAATACAGTACTGATGAAGTTCTTTAAGTCTTTAACTTTGTAGATTCTTTGATTTGACGAAGAATCATTCTGACTGTTGTGTTGCTTTAAAGTAGAACTTCCATTAGTGATGATGTTGGCGTGAGTATGAGAAGAATCTGCACGATCATTCCGCTCCAGAGCTTCCATAAAAAGAAAACATTTAAAACGGTTAGTAATAAGCGGATTCCGGCACTTACGAGTTTGAACTTCGAGAGTGTTAACAGCATAGTGTGAAAACACAACTCTAATTCTTACAAAGGCCGTTCCTGAATCGGAGTCCCACAAGTGAGATAACACGATGTACCGAAGTACACCTACGATTCAGATGAGTCGCTGAGGTACACCGAAGCATCACCTCACGACTGTAGACCGTTTGAGACCACTAAGCACAATCCACGGGGAGTTGCCGAAGCGACCTGCTGTCAGGGCTATTTGATGTTGACCCTGTCAGGAGTTTCCATTCAATCATTGAGGATCACTATTGTGAACCTCTCATAAATGTTCTCGACAGATTGCTAAGATCTGTGAAGGACTCGATAATTTACCACTGAAATTCTTATTGTTGAATGTCAAGTGATGAAATGTCAAGTGTACCTAAGAGATCTTTTGATGGATCTTGTGGCTCTAGACTCAATAGTGCGTTTTGGTTTTCCTGAGCGGAGACGAGGGAGAGGGTCTCCTTTTTCAATACCAGCAATCTCTAAGAGAAAGCCGATAGTTTATGTAGGGTTCCCTGTGAGAATGAAACAAGCTTCTGTTGAGAGAAACTTGAGTGGTTAAGAAGGTTTAGTGCATGCGTCACTGGGTCCATGACGACTTTTAATCTTCAATACCGGTGTCATCTAGTGACAACCAGTAGCATATGAATTGAACCCGGTGTCTGCCCTAAGTTGAATAATCTGGAGGGCTATTTCTTTTCACCCTTTTCTTTGCATTTCTTTTTAATTCTTCAACTCCTTCTTTCTCCGATTCACATTTTCTCCTTTTTACAATCATACCTAAGGACTTCTAAATACTAACTATTTGTGGTGTCCTTGGGTAGATCCCTCCGGCTCTGGCGGATCATAGAACGGTTATTCCTAACCTTAGTCACCTTATAACTCCATGACTAACCTATGTCGCCATAAAAACCACTGTTGTGAAAAATCTCTCAAAGTGTTTGTGAATGAAAAACATTTTAGTACCACTGTTGAGATAAGATTTTGCATAAATACTCCCCCTCCACATGTGCTTAATAGTTTTAACGGTTAAAATGCATAGAGAGGAAAGAGCGCACACATTTTGAATTGATTCACTCAAGATAGACATTCCCCCGCGAGACACGGTTACGTGGCATAGTTAAAGAGTTGTATTGTCAGCTTTTAGGTGACAACTAGCTCTAATAACTACCTTGAAGGTGTAGACAATCCTCGAAAGGTTGTCAAACCCGTCAGAGTTCATGTCGACCAAGAGTTTCTCGAATGGTACCTTCTACTCAGACAAGTCCTTTGCGAGACACGTTTACATCACTAGCGAACTAGCTTGAAATTATTACCCGTCCCGGACAAGTCTTTTCGAGTTACTAACAGTTAAGATCTCGTCAATTCATGGGTTAAGTCTATAGCACAAAGATTCATTTGTATTTACACAACATATTTCTTATCACGTATTTTCTCCCCCTAAAAAATGGCATATAAAATGTTATTTTTGAAAAGTTGAGAATAAATATGACCATTTCGAGTGTTGCGGGAAGAATGACCACTGTGAACAATTTGTGAACAAAGTTTTAATTCAAGTACTCCCCCTCAACGAGTGATATTAACGGTTGAGGTTTTGAAAATCATAAGGGAAAGTACTTGTTCTTTTGAGCAAAACCTTGAAAAATGAAAGGTTTGATAGGTTTTACTCAAAAGTAAGAAGCTTTTGCTCCTTTTATAAGGATTGTGGCACTGAAGCGTACCACAGGGTCCTTTCTTGACAATTACGGGTTGTACACTGTAATATGTGCAAAAGCCATAGACATATTAAATCATACATCTAAATATGTAATGAAAGAAGCAGTTCAAGGGGTACCAGGTAGTCCAGAGATGTCGCCAGGAGTGTTAGTCGGGCGTTGAAAGCCGATGATGTTTCTCCTGGGTCGACCACCAACATAGCTTTCCAGTCTTCTGAACTGATCCCTTCTATACAACCGTTCATCAATCATGGTGATGATCCTCTTCACGTCCCTTCGATCCTAAGAATTCCATCGCTTAGGAGACCCGATCTTTTGGTGTATGTCCTTCAACCGGTAAGCCAATCCGTCCCTAACCATCTTCAAAGTGTGATCTCCAAACTTATGAAGATCTCTGCACGCCATCAAGCAATTTCTTTGAAGTTCACTGCGGTAAACGACGCCGAAAGGTTTGCTGATGAGCGTATATTGTGGAAGGTGGTTGATGTCGGGTAGATCAAGCTGCGGTGGAGTGACGTTGACACGGGTTTGATAAGATTCAACTGCCAGCTGTAGATCTTCTACACGTTCTTGGATAACTATGCGTCTGATGAAGATGAGCACTGACTTGATGAATTCACGTTGTACTGTAGTGGAGAATTGTCTCATACGACCCTGTACTTTGGCAAGGTACAGGTCTTCGATGTCGTTGATAGACAAATTCTCAAAGTCAGCTTCAGAGAATGCATAATCCCTTTCATCTTGTCGTTTGACCACGATATTCTTCAGGAAGGTGTAGTCCCACTTAGATGAAAGATCGACGTGTATGATGGCAACGAAACTTTTAGAACTGAATACTGCATGTTGAGACTTCTGAACCTGGCAGCTTCTGTAGTAGATTTTTCGGCGTTCCGGCCAATGATGAATCCCGTACAGAGCATCTCGGTCGTAGGCTTCCACTTTGTTGGAGAACAAGTGATTGGCACGTTCCTCGATGGCTATACAGTTTGAGTATTCGGCTGCTGGGAATGGAAGTGTCAGAGATGTAGCATACTTCCTTGAACCATCGCCACCATGAAGAAGAAATTCTAGGTCTTTGTTGAAGAAATGTCTGAATGGAATCCTTGGTTCATCTGGTTGGCCAATTGTTGGTAGAGGTTTTGACCAGTCGGTGTAGTATGGAGGGTTGTCCCGTTTAGTGAAGTCGATGTTTGCTTCTGGGTTGAGCCAATCCATGTTGTTAGACATAGCTCGAGCAATGTTTTCAAGGTGATATTCGACCTCGATGGCACTTTCTGAGCTATCTTTCCATAGTTGAAAAGCTTCATTCTTGATTCGCCTCAACTCGGATTTCGTCATCTTCTTCACATGGAACTTTTCTTGCATAATCTTAGCATGCTCCAATGTATTACCGTCTACCAGTTCGTGACCTTCTTCAGGGTAGGGAGTGGAATTGACAAGTGTAGAAAACCATTCAAATTCCTCTGTGGTGTCTTCATCTAGCCATGATAAGACGTCTGCCTTGGGCGCCTTTTTCTTCTGTTTCTTAGGCCTAGATTATGGTACTGGTTTCTTTACTTGTTTGGGAGAGGTGGGTTGTTGTAGGGGCTCAAGGACCTCTTCATTGTCACCACCCGTATACTCAAAGTGATCACCGGTTTTCTGAGTCTGGGGTGGTAACTCGGAATCGTCCTGAGGTTTATCAGTAGAAGAACGAGGAGGAGACCTTTGTTGAGCAGGAGGCCGTTGGGGAGGAGGTGGCATGGAAGATGATTCACCAGACTTCTTTTGTCATTTAGCTTCATCATTCTTATCCTGATCCTTATCTTCATCGTCTCTCGGACGTTTAGACTTTTCAGCTTCGAATCTGCATGCTTCTTGAAGTTGGTAGTCCAGCAATGCTTGAAACAGCTTTCCTTCATCAGAAGTAAATGTCCCTGATCGTTTAGACATTTGTGTGACAAGCTTGGCCACCAATTCATTATCCGAGAAAACTACAGGATCAGATGGATTGATTGTGACGGTTAAGGGTGTTGATCTTATAGTTTGCTTGGCTATCTGCATAAGATTCGGATATAGTTGTCTGGTAAACATCTCCTTTGTGACTTTAGGAACGATATCCAGAAGGTACTTGTGAGTATAGCCTTCGATCATTTTGTCCATCTTCCCGTGTAGATCATCCTGCATGAGCTTCTGTATGTATTCCCTTTCATTATGTATCTTGTCATTCTCATCATGTAGATACTGCATTTGGTCAGCAAACCAATTCAGTTTTCTGTAGAGCATGTCCTTCTTTCTGACTTGTTTGACAACTTTCACAATTCTTTCATGAGTCTGAGAAATCCAAGATCGAGGTGGCTTCTTCATTGATCTGGATGATGATTTGGTTGATCTTTTTTATGGTGGTGGTGAAGAGTGAGAAGACGAATCTGATGATGAAGAGACATGAGGAGACTATGGATCCTTTGGAGGTTCAGAGGTTTTCTCCTCTGATCGAGCAGGACTGTCTAGCAGAAACTTATCATAATCAGTGTCATCTTCAGACTTATCTTTTTCTTCAGTCTTTTCTGTCTCAGTCTTTTCTTTGTCACCCTCATCTTTCTCGGACTTTTCTTTAACAGGTTTCTCAAATTCATACACAATAGTTTCTTCCACGGGCATTTGTTGTTGCTCCAAAGTGGTGGCACCTGATCCCTTATCGGGTTGATTAACCGCATCAGGACCAGGTGAAGGTTGAGCTGTACCACTTGACCCTCCGGGGCCACCCATTTGTTCTTTTGCAAATTCTTTTGCCGCGTGTTGGAGTCTAAGGAATTTGAATTGCTTCTTGTATGAAGTATCCAGTTGCTCTTCTTCTTCATCTGATCTTTCATCATACGGTACAAGTACATGAGTCTTCCCTTTTCCTTTGTCAGCTGGTGGACTTGGAGGTTTTGGTACTGATGGAGTGTCATCCTTTGTAGTTTTAGAGTAGTGAACCTCCTCGTCTGATTGTGTCTCTTCAGAGCTTTCGTCTAGTAGCTTTCTTTGTGGTTCAGGTGTAGGAATAGGAACAACTTCCTTGGAAGGAACTCTCCTTTTGCTTGGAGGAGTCCTTTTGGGAAACTTTCTTTGACTCTCAGTGCTTGCAGCACTTCCTGCACTTCCTCGTCTGGTTTTCCTGGTAGGTGTACCAGAAGATTTATCATCCAGAAATCCAACTTTGTTCTCTTTTACCGCAACCAAATATCTTCTATAAGAATAGAGCTTTTTGATTTCATCTGTGAGAAGGTGATCTGGCAACACAGCACCTTGTTTCTTGGTCGTTGACTCCTTAAATCTGACAGTTAGGGTAGGTTCAGACATCATGTCGAGATTGTCGGGGTCATTGATTCTTTTGGGGACTTCAGGGTTATACCCAAGTGCTCTCTGGATCAACAGTTTAGTGTATCTGATGTAAGGAATTTTTGAGCCAAGCTTTTTGAGGAACGTCATCATGTCATCCCAAATCAGAGCTTCAATTTCTATGTGCTTCATGTTGATTAGAGCCCAGAAGATTTGCAGTTCTACGAGCTTGGGATGCTCATAGCCACTGTCTCGACCAGAAACAGATTTTGTGATGATGATATAAAGGGTTCTCCAAGGTTGAGGGATGTTCTTGAGATCCACGTGAGAATGCTTAATGATCACCCCTGAAGCTTCGTCATACCCAATATCAATCAAGAATTGCAGAACAGTTTCTTCAGTAGGTGTTGCAGAGAATTCAGTTGGTAGGATGTCAGGAATGAGGAGAACAGCCCGTAAGTCAGCAGGAGTGATGGTGAGTAGCTTGTGATTGAGCGTCACTGTCACAACATTTTGACCTTTGACCATCTGCATTGTATTCCAGAATTGCTGTATGTAGATTTCTGGAACTGTAGCAGAGTGTGATAGCATGTTCTGGTAGGTATGATTCCTTAGAATATCCACAGCGATCAAGCACGAAGATTCTGAGCATGTGAGGGTTTCAAAGTCAACCCTAAGGTTGTTCTTTCCAATCTTTCTCGGATAGCTATTTGGGAAGATATCAGCAATAGTGAGAACCTCAGGTGCATCCACATTCATTTGTTCAGCCATGTCGTGATCTGAAATAACATTAGCCAAAAGAACCAACATATCGAGAGACATAATGTTAGTCAACAGAAGGTCTTATTGTCTAGTTATTGAATGTATAGTGTCAATGATTGTTACGAGTCCTAAGTCACTTGTTTGTCCAATAGTCCAATGATGTCGTGAAATGTTTCGTGAGTTAGTTAACTTTAAGTTTTAAATTTTATGTTATCACTTATTGTTCACAACATATCAAACGTTTAAGTTTATTAGTGACATTAATGGATTCGTGACGTCATGATAAGTTTATTAACAAGTTTGTACACGTAACAATTCATAATGAAGGTCAATCAAGGCATAGGCGTAGAATTGGCAAAGTTAAGCGTAAACAATAGTTACATACGCGTAGGCGAAAGCTTGTGCGTAGGATCCTAACTTACGCGTAAGAAATGTTACGCGTAGGAAAAAGGGGACCTTATGCGTAGAGCTTACGCGTAGGCGTATTTATACCTTACGCGTAAGGCTTACTCGTAAGAGTAGACCTTATGCGTAGAGGTCACTGTTTACGCATATCCTTCACAGGATACGCGTAGTCCCATTGTAGAACCTTACGCGTAATAGTTATGCGTAGGATTATTCTTACGCATAACTTGACTACGCGTAGGGTAATCCTTATGCGTAGAGATTCAAATGACCTTGATTCTGAATATTAAGCGTAGCAAACCTGAAATAAATTCATCAAATCATCAATATTAACACAAGAATTCGTTTTATCAACAGATCATGGCATGAATCATTCGTTAAACAGTTACGCGTAGAAAGTCATACGCGTAGGTCAAAACCCTAAGGGTTAAGAATTACGCATATGATTTCTAACCATGGGATTTGCACCAAACAAATTCTGGTAGTTCTAAGATGTTGTATGAGCTTATGGACCAAGTCTTAACATCTAATTCGTTGAGAATCAAAAATACCCAATCTTATGAACTTTAAACCCTAATTCCAAAATTTTAATCATTTAGAGTTTCTGGGTGGTTAACGACCTTGAATATCATCAATTCATCAACATATGAACATAACCCAACAATCTTTTTGACCAAAACACTTCACTTTTGAAAATACCCAATTTGACTCAAGAACCCTAGTTTTCAAAAATCATCAATTCGTGTTTCTGGGTGGGTTTTGATGGTTAAAATGTTATCATTTATGTATTAGGAACGTTTTGACACTATCCATTTAACCACAAACACACACACAATGATTGTGTGTTCATACGCTTATGCGTAGAACACATAATCACGCATAACAAAAGTTTTAGCCGTAGGATTTACTAGAAATTCAAAACCTTAGCTTGTATTACTGTTAAGATCGTGAAAACACTTACAAAACGATGATCTAAAGCACGGATTTCTTGAATGAATCTTAGGCGTAGGATGTTTAAGGTTGAAAGTAATAAATGTGAAGTTAGAAGTAGGTGGGAGGTGTTTTTATTTAAAGTAACTTTAAGATTTTGACATTTTTGGTCCCTCCAACTTTTCCTTTTTCAAACAAAGCCATTTAACTTCCATTTTGGTTACCAAACAAAGATTTTTTGGGAAAGAAACATGACGACACTCCCCCTCGACTTAGGTAAATGATGAAAGGTTATAAATTTTAGTCCGAGGAGTGTCATTTAACCAGAAAAATTTACCACCATTGATACAAGAAACAACCGGGATAGGATAACATGCAAGTACACAGATGTTATGAAACAGTTAAGTGAAAATTTTCTCCCCCTCAACACTTGATCGAAAAAATACTGGATTTTAAAAGATTAGAGTGTTGACGGAAGAAACGTACTTGCCATGTTGAAAGAAAATTAGATTAGAAGAATATTTTTGTTGTTTTATCAGGTTTTATATTTTTGTATTTTGTTTTTGAAAAATTATTTACAAAAGAGATTTTGGTGTTTGACAGGTTTTTAAGACTGTTTTAGGAGGTCATCCAGTTCCTCTTGAGTCAAACACCTCATACCAATCCGGTGGACCAACTCATTAAACCTAGCGGGAGGCAAGGCTTTGGTGAGAAGATCTGCCAATTGGTATTCTGTACCCACAAAATATAATTCAACGGTACCCTGTTCCACGTGATCCTTGATGAAATGATATCGAAGATCGATGTGTTTTGATTTCGAGTGCTGAACTGAGTTGCACGAGATCGCAATGGCACTCCGATTGTCGCAGTACATCGGGATTCTGTCAAATACGTAACCATAGTCTTTGAGTTGTGTTCTCATCCAAATGACTTGAGTACAACACGCCGACATGGCTACATATTCTGCTTCGGTTGAGGACAGCGATGTACAATCTGCTTCTTCGATTGCCATGACACCAGTTTATCACCAAGAAATTGTAAAGCTCCTAAAGTACTTTTCCGTGAGTCTAAGCATCCTGCGTGGTCAGCGTCTGAAAAAGCGATTAGTTCAAAACCAGAATCCTTCGGATACCGGATCCCCAAGTTAATGGTTCCCTTGATGTATCGGAGGATTCTTTTAGCCTCAGAGAGGTGGGTTTCAGTTGGTCGCGACTGATAACGAGAGCAAAGATAAACGGCAAAGACAATATCAGGTCTGCTAGCTGTTAGATACATGAGAGACCCAATAATACTACGGTATTTTGTAGGGTCCACCAATTTCCCATGTAAATCAGCGTCTAACTTCTTGGTATGAGCCATTGGTGTGGCATAGGTGTCACAGGTTTTCATTCCAAATTTGTTTAACAATTCAAGGGCATATTTGGACTGACTCAGGAAAATACCACGGGGTGATTGATGAACTTGCAGTCCAAGAAAGAACGTGAGTTCACCCATCATGGACATTTCAAAAATTTTCTTCATTAGTTTTGCAAAAGCGATTGAAAACTTTTTATGTGTAGACCCAAAAATGATGTCATCCACGTAAATTTGAACAATTAAGATATGTTCCCCGTGATATTGTATAAAAAGAGTTGGGTCAACCGAACCTTTGGTGAAATTATTAGCAATGAGGAAAGATGATAGCTTATCGTACCATGCCCGAGGAGCTTGTTTGAGACCATACAGAGCTTTGTTCAGTTTGTAGACGTGATTCGGAAACTCAGGATCAACGAATCCATCTGGTTAGGTGACATAAACCGTTTCTTTAAGTTGTCCATTGAGAAACGCAGTTTTGACATCCATCCGATAGACCGTCATATTCATATGAGCCGCGAACGCGAGAAATATCCGAACAACCTCAAGACGAGCGACCGGAGCAAAAGATTCTTCAAAGTCTATTCCCTCTTCCTGACGATAACCCTTAGCCACCAGACGTGACTTATTTCGGATAACATTTCCTTCAGCATCCAATTTGTTTTTCCAAATCCATTTGAGACCAATGACGTAGACTCCTGTTGGTCTTTCAACTAGTTCCCATACTTCAAGACGTTTAAATTGGTTGAGTTCTTCTTGCATGGATTCATTCCAGTTGTCTTTTGTCATTGCGTCTTTGATGTTTTTAGGTTCAGATTGGCAGACAGTGAGTGCATAAATGCAATGTTCACCATCTGAGTGAAGACGTTGTCTTGTAACGACTGGTTGATTCAGGTTGCAAATAATATTTTCCAGAGGATGGTCTTTTGTCCATTTATGTGTGGATGGTTGATGTAGGTATACATTGTGCAGATTCTGAGGATTCAAATGGTTTGTTGATGATTCCGCGACATCTGGTGCAGCAGTCTCATTTGCAAACGGGTTGAAGAACGCATTTGGATCAAAATCTGCAGGTGGGGGTACTTCATTCAGAATATCATCAGCCGGTATAACAACTCGTAAATTTCCATACCGATTTTTGTGGCTATTTTTTTTTTCTTTTTTTTCTTTCTTTCGTTTCGAACTTTAAACACGACAAGTCACGGGATATTTTTCCACCTCGACCTCGATAATAAAAACTTTATAAAATAAGTATATAAATAAACTTTCATATTTTTATTTCTCACCGTTTCTCATCGGGCCTTTAAGCCCAACCCGATCCATCACCTTTTATTCTTACTTGGGCTCGCAAGTATTAACATTCAATCCAACTCTTTTCTCACCTTGGGCCTAGCCCACTGGGCTTCCCCTTTAAACCCAGCGCACCCCTCAAATATGGTCGGTAAAAACTTAGCACAAGTATCATTTGGAATTATGTTTCAATATTTATGTCGAGACCAAAGGGACACAAAAAAAAAGAAAAAATCCAATATATATATCTCATTCTTGTTCCTTTGCATGTGTAGTAAAATAGGAGACACGTCCTACTTTTCCTCTTTCCTGTTGCAGTCAACTAAACACAAAGACCATGGTCATTATTTTTATTTTTTCTTTTGCCTACTACTCCTTCTTGCGTGAAGACTCAAACAAAATGAGACAAGTCATATTATTTTTTTTCCCACGAAACACAAGGCACAAGCAACATCACCTTTGGAAATATATGTATCTTGCATGTGCATGTTGATAACAACAACCAATGGCCTTTCTTCTTTTTCTTGCTTCTGTGACCAAGACACAACAAAAATAAAATTCCACTTTTGAAGGTGCATGCGTGAACGAGACAAACAAAAACCCAACAAACTTTACTAAGATTATGCTTGGTACCACATGTGCATGTGATTCCCATGTGAATACATGACAAACCCACTTCTTCATCACCAATTTCGTCTCTCTCTTCCTCCCTCCTCTGCATACGCTTCATCCACCTCTAATAATGGCAAACCTTTCAAACAACCTTCTCACCTCCAAGGACAACCCTAACCATTCTTGAATCCATCCTTGGCTTTATCCATGGAAGACATCGACAAACTCACGGCCCCATTGTCCTTCTTGGACCACGAATTGAAGATGATATCAAGGGGAGCCACGTGAAGACCATGCTCATATCCCTCTATATAAACAAACATATAAACTCACACATTGCACTCACCAACACTCACATCTACTAAATCACTTCAAAACATTTTCTCATTTCACCATCCATAAACGTCTATTGTGGAAGCGAAAAGGGAACCCAAGTCGCTAGGGTCTTGGGTCGAGTAAGGAAATGAGGAGTTATCTCAGTCACGTTCAAAAGTCCTTTCGGTCACGTTCACTCGTTTTCTTTGAATCTCGTCACCACCACTCTCGGTGTAGTAAGCCGTTCTAAACTTTCTTTTCTTTTTTTTTATACGACTTGCATGAAAGTATCATGGTTGTGTTTTAAAGAAACTTGTGTGGCTAATATCTGAACTAATAAGCTTGTAGAAACGAAAACAAACCCTTTCGAACATTTCAAAAATCGAGTTGAAGACTTGGTCTCGTTTTGTGTTGAGTCGCGAAAAACCCTAAGATAAGCCGAGCTTATCTTGGTGCTTATTTTGGTCTCATGCTTGTAAACATTAAGCCAACTTTTAAAGCTTAATAGCATTGGGTTTAAAGATGAAGAAATAATAAGAACTCAACATATGCATGAATACATACACACGTTACATACTGAGAAGGAATTAATCAAAAACTAAAATAGTTAGAAAGAGGTTAAAATTTATATCACTGGAATCTAAAACACGAAGTAATGCCTAGCTCAGTTGGTTAGGATGTTGGGCTGTCAAGCGTATGGTCACGAGTTCGAGCCACAGCAGTGGCAGTTTTGCATTTTTGTTATTTTTACCACTTCCACCATTTGACAGTTTCAGCCCCTCCAATTTAATAGACTTGCTGCTTTTCTTAAAAACTCATATATAAGTTGTAACTTATAAGAACTTTTACACTTTCAATCCTTAACTTTGAATAGCTCATCATTTTTCTTAAAAACTTTTATAAGTTTATAACTTGTATAACTTTTACAATATTAAATCCCTCAAGATTAACTTTGGAACTTTTCACCTTAAACCTTTTATAAGATTGATAAGACTTATAATATTTAGCATGTTTCGCTAAATAAATATGTTTAGCATATATTTGTTTGACGACCACATTCGCGTAAACTTTAAATGATATATTTGTCCTAGTATATTATTTCCCCCAACTTCAATAAATATAAATTATATATACTTTGACACTCGAAAATCAAACAAATTTAATAATTACTTGTCTACTTATAGTTTTTTTTATCCTTTGACAATACTCTTATAGGATACATTTCGTACTCATTATTATCCCACATCTATTCCAAGAGCCAATACTTACAAAATATTTTGAAACAATTTAAACGTAAACTCTGCCACACAAGCAACATTAAACGCAACCACTTATAAACACTTGCATTTATTTAAAAATGTAGGACCTAATATCTATCAACCTTATCACAAACCCAACACAAATAGTTAACACAAACACAAACGTTATGCTAAAGAAGAAAGAATAGAAAGATGACGGTGACTTGATGTTTATAACAAAACCGTGTATGATGTGATGATAAGATATGCAAACAATAAGTTGTATATTCTTTGAGAGAGAAATACACACACACACACACATACACTTTCAAGCACACCCCTCAAATGACCATTTGAGGGGTATTTATAGTCCAAGGGACTTGTTGCCCTAAAGGCTTTGCTTGGGCTTTTCGTGGGTTGGACATGGGCTTGGGATGCTTAAGCTTATACACGGCTTAGCATACCTTAACATTTAACCAATTAGCTTCGCCCAGTCCACGAGCCCGTTGACTATTCTATCACGATATCTAACACACGATACAAAGTTCCTAATCGTGAATGACCATCACTTCTAATAAAAACTATTACGGCTAACAATCTCCCCCTATGGGGTGGTCATTCAAAAGATGCTCCACTTGATTTGGTCTTTACTTTTCTTGAGCTCGAACTTTGTGCGTAGATATTGAATAGTCTTGATTCTTTGTTCCTTCATGCTTTGTGATCAGATAATGTGGTTGTTTGCCGTTGTCAACTTCGTTGGTTAGGTGTCTCCACGTCATTCTCCATTTCTTTCTCCACCATGCTCACACTTCTATTTGTCTTTTGGTTACCAATGATGTAGTTCTCGAGTCTTTAAACTTTGTAGATTCTTTGACATTGACGAAGAATCATCTCCTTTGATTATGATGAGAACTTTCATGTGTTGTTGGTATGAGCATGTGGCGAGTCTGCACGATCCATCCGCTCCGGAGCTTCCATAAGAAGAAAACATAAAACAAGTTAGTAATAAGCGGATTCCGGCACTTATAAGTTTGAATTTCGAGGGTGTTAACAGCATAGTGTGAAAACACATCTCTAATTCTCACAAAGGCCGTTCCTGAACTGGAGTCCCACAAGTGAGATAACGCGATATGCCGAAGTACATCTACAGTTCAGATGAGTCGCTGAGGTACACCGAAGCATCACCTCACGACTGTAGACCGTTTGAGACACACTAAGCGTAATCCACGGAGAATTACTGAAGTGACCTGCTGTCGCTTGATGTTGACCCGGCAGAATTTCCATTCAATCACGAAGATCACAGAAGTGAAACTTCTCATAAATGTTCTGGCAAATTGCTAAGATCTGCGTAGGACTCTATAATATATCACTTGTGCCCTTATTGATGAACAGCAAGCGATGTCATGTCAAGTGTTCCTATGAGATCTTTTGATGAATCTCGTGGCTCTAGACTCAATTAGTGCATATTGGTTTTCCTAAGCGGAGACTAGGGAGAGGGTCTCCTTCTTCAATACCAACGATCTCTAAGAGAAAGTCGATAGATTATGTAGGGTTCCCAGTGAGAATGAAACAAATCCTTTTGAGAGGAATTGAGTGGCTAGAAGGTTTAGTGCAGTGCGTCACTGGGTCCATGACGTCTTTGTCTTCAATACCAGTGTCATCTAGTGACAACCAGTAGCATATGTATTGAACCCGGTTTCTGCCCTAAGGTTGAATATGGAGGGCTATTTCTTTTCACCCTTTTTCATTACATTTCTTTTTAATTCTTCAACCCCTTCTTTCTCCTTTCTCACATTACTCCTTTTTTCAATCATACCTAAGGACTTCTAATACTAACTATGGGTAATGTCCTTGGGTAGATCCCTCCGGCTCTGGCGGATCATAGGACAAATGTTCCTATCCTTAGTCACCTTATAACTCCATGACTGTCCCATGTTGCCATAAAACCATTTTTCTTGAAAATCTCACAGAGTGTTTATGATAGAAAACATGTTTGAGACACTCCGCGAGTTTTATATTTTCAGAAACACTCCCCCTTCACATGTGCTTATGAGTTTTAACAGAAATCTGCACATAGAGGGTAGAGTTCGCACTTTTTGAATTGATCGACTTTAAATGAACAAGACCTATTCGAGACACGTTTACATCACTAGAGAACTAGCTTGAAATTATTACCCGTCCTGGTCAAGTCCATAGAAAGTTTCTCGAGATGGTACATTTCCTGACTTTAATTCCCGTCAATTCATTGGTTCCGTCTGAGTCGAGCTCATTTTGAGATTCAAACAACGATCATTAAACATTTTTGATCACATTTTAATCACGTCTCCTCCCCCTCAAAAATAGCGTATTCGTGATATTTTTGATATCAACGGATTAAACAACATTTTAGAACCTTTTGGGGAGACAAACGGATTTGAATTAAGCATGAATTTGGAACATTTTATTTTTATACTCCCCCTTTAATAAAGCATAATCAATTAAAGGGTTTTAGAGGGAGTTCTCTTGAGCACAAAATATTTTGAAAGATTTTGAAAATCTTTTGAACAATCTTGAAAAGGTGCTCAAGATGATGATGATTTCTCACCATTTTTAAATGTAGAATCTTTTTGAGTGCACTACATTTTTCTTTGAAAACACGAGTTTTGATCTGAAATAATCAAAAGTCATCATTTCGGTCCGGGTTTCGTACTGAAGTATACGAAAGCCATTATTTGAAGAAATTTTGAGAAACGACATGTTTTAGAGAACAATAAAGAACTCTCGCTCAAGCATCTGTACATGCCCGTATCATTGTTGAATGACATTTCTAGATACGTACAGAATATCGATTATACAAGAGACATGTCGTAGAAGAATATTTTTGGATTTTAGATTTTCTATTGTTTTTGAATTTTTTGAAAGTTTTATATTTTTATATTTTGCTTTTGTTGGTTTTTCAAATTTTGTATTTTGTTTTTCAAAAATATTTACAGCGAAGCTTTTTGGAAAATCATTTTCAAGAAGAATCGAGAAGACGTTCTAACTCCTCAGGGGTTAGGCTTCGCATTCCAATTCGTCGAACTAAATACTCAAACCTTTCTTTTGGAAGGGCTTTAGTTAATAGATCGGCGAGTTGGTAATCTGTCTTCACGAAGAATAATTCAACAGTACCATTTTCGACGTACTCTTTGATGAAGTGATAGCGGACACGGATATGCTTAGTCTTTGAGTGATGAACAGGATTGCATGATATGGCTATGGCACTTTTCGAGTCACAATACATAGGTATTTTATCGAAAGTAAAGCCATAATCTGTGAGTTGTGTTCTCATCCATAGAACTTGAGCACAACACGCAGATAGAGACACATACTCAGCTTCAGCGGTTGATAGTGCAGTGCAATCTTGTTTCTTTGAAGACCGGCTTACTAACTTTTCACCCAAAAATTGTGCTCCTCCGGATGTACTTTTGCTGTAACTTGATCACCTGCGTGGTCTGCATCGAAAAGGCAATTAGATCAAATCCGGATTCCTTCGGATACCAAAGTCCCATGTGAATGGATGTCTTCAGGTACCGAAAGATCCTTTTAACCTCTTTGAGGTGCCGTTCGGTAGGCTTTGCCTGAAACCGTGCTAATAAGCAAACAGCAAAATGAATATCTGGTCGACTAGCGGTAAGATACATGAGAGAACCAATCATGCTCCGATATTTCTTCGGATCAATAGGTTTCCCAAACAAATCGGCTCCAATTTTTGGTGAAGTTACCATTGGTGTTTCGACCGAGTCACAATTATCCATACCATGATTTTTCAAAATCTCAGTCGTATATTTAGCTTGATTTATAAAAATTCCACGAGGGGATTGATGTATTTGTAAACCAAGAAAGAATTTTAGTTCCCCATCATGGACATTTCAAATTTACTTTTCATGAGATTTTCAAAATGTTTTGAAAGATTCGGATTAGTGGACCCAAAGATGATGTCGTCCACATAAATCTGAACAATCAAAATGTCGTTTTGCATTTTTGTGTAAACAAGGTAGGATCAACTGTTCCTTTGGTGAAATTGTTTTGGATAAGGAAAGAGGACAGTTCGTCATACCACGCTCTCAGAGCTTGTTTCAATCCATATATTGCCTTTTTGAGTTTGTAGACGTAGTCTGGATGATTCATGTCTATGAAACCTTCTGGCTGACTCACGTACACTTCTTCTTTCAGAGTTCCATTCAAGAACGCGGTCTTAATGTCCATCTGATAAACCGTGATGTTTTTGTGAGCGGCATAGGCTAAGAAAATCCTGACTGCCTCAAGTCTAGCTACCGGCGCGAATGACTCTTCAAAGTCTATCCCTTCCTCTTGTCTGTATCCTTTGGCCACAAGACGAGCTTTGTTGCGAATGACAGTCATCTCTTCATCCCTTTTGTTCTTCCATAACCATTTGAGATCAATGACTCGAACGTCAATGGGTCTTGGAACCTTTTCCCACGAGTCATGTAGACGGTATTGAAGAAGTTCCTCCTGCATTGCTTCTATCCATGCGGGATCTGCCATTGCCTCACGAATGTTCTTTGGTTCTAGATTGCTAATTGAGCAAAGGTAAATGCACAAGTCACAATCGGTGGCAAGTTGGCGTCTCGTCTGAATTGGCCTTGAAGGTTCACCAATAACTTGTTCAATCGGATGGTCTTTAGTCCACTTCAGAGTAGAAGGATACCGTTGGTTATACGTATGCGAGTTAGATGGTTCTCGTAAGCATGAAGAAGATTCAGCTGATTCCGTAGCAAACGGGTTTTCAAATAAGTCTTCATCTAACGTTGCATCATTTTGGTTTTGGTTTTGCTCATCAACTGCTGGTAGAACGGGTGCAATAACTGTAGTAGATGTAGATGATGTAGATGGAGTTGGTGCATTGGTTTCGACCGTTGTAGATGCATCTTCTGTTGGTGGTGGAGGATGATGTTGAGCGGGTGCAGCGGAATGATGGTTTGATGCATTTGTCGAAGTTCCACCATAGTATTCATCGAACATTAACTCGAAGAAATTCTCCCATTCTTGTTCTTTAGGATTTTCAAACGAAGTTGATTGAGCTCTTTGAGGTACGAGTCCTGAACTGATGTGTCCAGAAGTCTGTCGGTTTAGTGCGGGTTCTAGAGCGAGTCTCTCAGAAGCCATTTGTGAAAGTTCGTCAAACTTCACATTCATCGTCTCCATGATCCTCCTAGTTCCTCTGTTATACACCCTGAATGCCCTCGAGTTATCTGAATATCCAATGAAGATTCCAATATCACCTTTTGCTTTCTGTTTTCCAAGATCTTCTCTGTCATTCGTAGGATAGCATAAAGCGCCAAATACGTGAAAGTAAGAGATATCCGGTTTTCTGTTGTTCACAAGCTCATATGGGGTTTTATTGAATCTTGGATGGATGAGGGATCGGTTCTGAGTGCAACAAGCAGTGGCAAAGCATCACCCACAGAAATAACGGTGCACTAGAATAGATTAGCATTGTGCGAGCAGCTTCCACAAGAGTTCTATTTCTTCTTTCAACTACCCCATTCTGCTGTGGAGTTCTAACAACTGATGTCTGATGTGTGATTCCAACATCTTCAAAGTAAGCTCTTAACTCCTGATTAGTGAATTCTGTGCCGTTGTCTGTTCTTACAACCCTTACTGGAGCTTGAAGAAGTACTTGAATACGTTTCAAAAAAGTGATGATGATGCCTGGTGCTTCGTCTTTTGATCTCAGAAACTTAACCCATGTATATCTCGAATAATCATCGATGATGACAAGAATATACTTTTTCCCATTAATGCTTTCAACTCTCATTGGGCCACATAAGTCCATGTGCAACATATGCAACTTAGCTTCCGAACTAGGTACGGTTTTGGGTTTATATGATGCTCTTTTGCTTTTTCCTTGTTCGCATGATGGACATAAGTGATCCTTGGTGTATTTGAACTTTGGAAGTCCGTTGACGATGTTGTCTTTGGCAATTTTGTTGATGGTGTCGAAATTGAGATGGGATAACCGTCTGTGCCACAACCAGGACTGTGTTCCAGATGCTCGTGTCATAAGACATATTGGTGATGAAGAGGCCATTTGATTGATGTCGATAGCATACAAGTTTGTATCACGATGCCCAGTTAAGAGATCAGTGCCATCCAAGTTTCTAACGAAGCAAGCATTTTTCCTAAAAGCAACCTCTAAATCGCATCACGAACCGCCCGATGAAAACAAATTGTGTCCCAACCCTTCGACATAGTAAACCCGAGTGATCAAATAATTTCCAAAAGGTAGATCTCCATAACCCATGATAGCTGCTACATGATCATTTCCAAAGCGTACGGTTCCCATGAATTTCCATATGAAATTGATCAGCAGCTTCAGATTCCCGGTCATGTGCTTGGAGCAACCTGAGTCGACGATCCAAAGACATATTTCGATAACCCGCCATTCTACAGAAAAAGAATATTGTGGAAACCGTTTTGATTTTGGTTCCTTTGGGTTAGAGGTAAAATCTTGATCACACTCAGAGAGGTTTTCTACAGGGAAGTCTGGTTTATCACTCATTGTTCCATTCTGGAGTGTGAAAGTTCTACCTGTGGGTTTCCAAATATCATCCCTAAAGTATACACGTTGGTTCCTGTCAGTAGTGTAAAGCCTAAGTTTTGCAACTAGTCTTCCTACTCTTTTAGCGTAATTACTTTTTGGGACGTTCTTCTTAACAGGCTTATCATTCACATTCTTAGAAACACAATCATCTTGAACATTTAAAGATTTCTTGCAGGTTAAACAAAGAGATGCAACACATGCATTAGACTTAGCAAGCTTCATAGGTTCAGTACATTCAGATGAAATGTCTTTCTTATTCAAAAGCTGTAAATTCCTAGGGTGTTCTTCTACTTTCTTCTCTTTATTCAAGCTACCACTCCTAGAGGCATGCGAGACTCTATTGTTCCTTGTATTGCTCTTAGGCTTTAGTCTGCTGCTCCTAGAGGTGCTTTCTAGTCCTGTAGAAGGTGAGGCACACGCATTAGGATTCACATTTTTATGAAGGGAGGTGGTTTCAGCTTTCCTAGTCTCTTTAGAGTGCTTTTCTAAACTTATGTCGTTTGTTCCATGTGTTTTAGATGTGGAGGCAGACGCATTAGTGGTACTCATCTTAAAAAGGCCAGGTGCTAAAACTTTTGGTTTCTCAATAACTGCTTTTCCCTTATCAACATGTTGTTTAGGTAGGGCAGGTGGAGTGACTGGTTTTGATGAAACATTTTTCTCATTGACTTTTGGAGGAGGCATAGAAACAGACATTTTTGGTTTTGAAACCGGTTTGGGAACATTTGCTTTCTCCGCAGTCAATGGTTTGTTAATCACAGTATCCACTGCCTTTCCTTTTTGACTTTCCAGGTGAGCCCTCAAAAGATCATTTTTTGCTTTCATGTCATTGTAGGCACGCTCATACGACAATTTGTCATATTTGCATTCCGCAGTTTTTCGATCAAGTTGTTTAAAATATGACACATTTTCTTTTTCAAGTTTTTCAAGAGCTTTTTCATATTTTGAAACAATTTCGGAGGTCTCATACTGGAGTCTTTCATGATCTTCAACAGAATATGTTTGCAAAATGATGGACATAATATCAGTAGTCAGAACATCTTCGAAGAGAGAATCATTTAACTTTTCCAAAACGTTAATGTGTTCAACACTGTCATTAGCTTGCTTTACCAGGGATTTATGGTCCTTGACAAAGTCAGCTGTTTCTCTCAAAAAGGTTTGTTCAAAATAATTTACCCTTGTGTTGATGTTATTCAGCTGAGGGGCAATTTCAGTTTCAAAAAACTTTTTCTGTTCAATATCAAAACTATTAAACCAGATGTTGGTTGTAATATGAGTTTTAGTTTTAACAGTCTCTTGAAGTCTCCCAATTCTAATTTTAATATCGTCTAAAATGCTTCTTGCATCACTTGTGTTAAAAGGATTGTTTGAAGACATTTGTTCGATTTTCGAAAAAGATTTTGAGACAACTACTGGTGTTGAAACTGATTTTGAAATAGATGTTGACACTTTGTTTGAAACACTAGGTGTGGTGGAAAACGTTGATTGAGACACAAACGAAATACCATTAATTTTGTTCCATTTGTTATAATCAATAGGTTTTATTTCTGGATGTTTCTGTTTCATTTTTGATCTACTCTCCTCAGATAGTTCCAACGTTTCAAGCGAGTCATGCACAATTATGGGTTCATGCAATGGTTTTCCATTGTGCAACACATTCTGAGATTTCTGAGCTTTCTTGAGAAAACACGGAGGTGAGTTACCAAGAGCCATTTTGTGAGATGTATGAAAAATCGGATTTACTTGATTAGAAAGCATTTTGTTTGTCTTAGCGGAATGACCCGTTGTAAGAAGTAAATTGTCCAATTTTTTGATCATTTCATTTTTGTCCAGAATCTCATCAAGAAGAGAATCTTCTCGTTTTGCAAAATCAGTAATCAACTTCTTCTTCTCTTTTTCAAGATCAGAATACATTGCTTTTTGTTTAGAAAGTTGGTCATTTAATTCAGAAATTTCCTTGTTTAAAGATTTTATTTTCAAGTTCAGATTCACATCAAGTGTGTCATACTTGATTTGCAATTGTTGTTCTCTTAAAACAGAATCTCGATAACCAATTTCTAATTCTGATATTTTGTTTGTATGAAATTCATAGGCTCTGGCGTTCTCTTTGTAACTCTCAAGCTCAGTGGTCAATTTAACATTCGCGGCCTTAACTTCGCGATTGACCTTACTGACTTTCTCAATTTCAATGCCACATTTATGGATTAATGATTCAAAATAAGCACGCGTTTCCTCATCAGTCTCAGTATTTTGTGCCACACAGCCTCCATTAGGATCCACATCCGAGTTTGAGTTAGTATTGCTACAACTCGGATTGTCCATATATGTATCATAGGTAGGTGCTGGCGTCACAGAATCTGTTCGTCATGAGTAAACACATCAAATATGACATTGTTATAGCATGGATCAATGATTGGTACCTCAGATATTGTATTGGCGTCATAGACAGGAGGTGAGTCTGACTCAGTGTCATACTTAGCTTCCTGAAGATTTGCCATGAAGATGCAATTCGCATTGAGTTCCTCGAGGTCTTCCAATTCATCCACAATAGCGAAAAAGTCATTTTCCTCAGCACTCAACTGTAACCCCGCATCTAGCTTATCTGCTAACAAAGCAGCTTTTCGAAGAAAATCACCAGTCTTCTTGTGCGGTTTAGTGGGACAGTTTCTTGCCATGAGACCCACTCCTTGACAGTTATAACACTTAATCTGATTACCCTGATTCACATTTCCATAATTCCCAACGATTGGAGCTGCAACATTCCCATTCTGATTACCCACTGCTCTATTCCCAACATTCTGACCCATCTGATTTCCAACATTCTGACCCAACTGATTACCCTGATACGGAGCCGTCTGATTACCCATACGAAATCCAGTAGCATATCCCTGCTGATTCCCAATAACTCCAACCATTTGTCCTTGATTACCCATATTCACACCCGGCTGTGCAATTTGCCCTTTGCGAGTGTTTGACGAAATCCTTTGGTTGTTGTTAGTTGGTGTGGAATAGCGACTTTTGAGTGCGTTACCCAAGAAAGAGTATATTTGTTGCAAGGTCGCTTCGGGTCATTTTCGGATCGTGATTCCTTGTTCCTGGTATTGTTGTTCTGGATAGAATTGTTGTTGTGGTTGTGGAATGAATTGCTGCAAGTTGTTGTTGTTGGAAGATGATGAAGCTTGTTGTTGTGTATTCACTGGAGTTTGAGTCTTTGCAATGAGTGCCAATGGATCATGATTCTTTGCCAATCTTTCTTTCCTGACTTCATTCACTTCAGCTTGGTTTAGTTTCAGAAAATCATTCAGTTGATCAAAGTTCACCCGATGTAAGTCTTTTGTTTGGTTGACAATAGTGACATATCGTCCCCATTCTTCTGGAAGATTATTCAGGAACTTGATGTTTTGAACGATAGTTCTGGGTGTCAGCTTGTTTCTGATTAGCTCATTCATCAAAGTGCAGAACCTTCCATAGTAGGATTCAATGGGTTCTCCTGGAGTGGAAGTAAACTTTTCCCATTCAGTTAGCAGCTTGTTCTCCATGTTTTGTTGACCAATTTCTGTTCCATGACATAGCCGTCTTACACGTTCCCACATATCGAAAGCAGTTTCACAACTGTCTACCGCAGCAAAGATGTCTATTGGTAAACCCAGTTGGACAATATGAATAGCCATATCATCTGCATCGACTTGCTTTTGATCCTCTGCAGTGTATTCTGATTCAGTTTGAGTATGAAAAGATGGTGGGATGTCAGGAGTTCCATGATCTTGGATTTGACGAGGCTTGAATGGTCCATTCTGAATGGAGTTAATCATGAGTTTTCCATTAGGTTTAGTCTTGATGTAACGGAGCATACGACTTGACCATTGAAGATAACCACCTTTTGCCAACATAGGAGGTCGGTTTTCGGCACCGGCTGCATGAATGTCTTGTTGAGTTGCCATTGATGAAGGTATGATCTGATAAAGTTGATGTAGGATCGATTCAACGATAAAGGAGTTGTGGTTGATGACGATTAAGCTCAGTTGAGGTGTTTCCGAAAGTCGTACTCGTAAACTCGGTTCTTAAAAATTTTTCGCCCAAAATTTGAAATTCACTATAAAAATCAATTCTAAGGTCGTATGAAAATTTTGAGTTATGACAATTTTGACGCCAAATTTGACCCGAAAATTTTGAATTTAGGCCCAAAAATTTGAATTTTTGACCAAAATTTTCACAGTTAAACCAAAATTTGAATTTCGCGTAAAAATTGAACGTTTAGTATCCTCAAAAATTTAAATTTTACTCAAATTTAAAAATTTTTTTTTAAATGAAGAGCTTAGGCGTAGAAACACGAAGTTACGAGTAGACGAGGCTTAGGCGTAGGATCTGGTGCTTATGCGTAGGATCTTATGCGTAGGATGCTTAGGCGTAGGAATCCTTAGGCGTAGGATGCTTAGGCGTAGGAATCCTTAGGCGTAGGAAATTCTTATGCGTAGAACCCAACTTACGCGTAGCAAGAGTGCTTACGCGTAGGAATAGCTTACGCGTAGGAATGGCTTACGCGTAGGAATGGCTTACGCGTAGAATCCAAAAATCCTTTACACTATCACAGTGTAAGGGATATCCACAAGTCGAAGTGTTCCACACACTTATCCAAGTGAGGGAAGCATCGAGTAACGTTATAGCACGAAGATTCTTCACCAAAAAGTTACGAGTAGAAAACTAGGGTTTTGACTTTTTGACTTCTACTCGTAAGAAATTTCCAACGATTCAAATGATTTCTTTTACCCAGATAGCCTTAAAAACACTCGAATAACCCAAAAATGTTGACCTTTTTCACCCAAAGTGCATAGAAAAGTTACGAGTAGAAATGACCAAAAACCAAATACGAGCTTAAAAATGATTTAAAACACGTAAAGCTTCGAACTTTTTGCCAAAACTAGAATCTTTAACACTATATAAACCTTAGACCATAAGAATCTTGAAGATTTAAGTGCAAAAATAAAAGTTTTATGCGTGACAACTTTGAATAGCGAGAGCTACGCGTATACTACAAAAAAACTTCAACCAAAACACTCCTAAACCATTGTTAGGCGATTGATACCAATTGTAGGACCTAATATCTATCAACCTTATCACAAACCCAACACAAATACCACGTTAACACAAACACAAACGTTATGCTAAAGAAGAAAGAATAGAAAGATGACGGTGACTTGATGTTTATAACAAAACCGTGTATGATGTGATGATAAGATATGCAAACAATAAGTTGTATATTCTTTGAGAGAGAAATACACACACACACACACACACACACTTTCAAGCACACCCCTCAAATGACCATTTGAGGGGTATTTATAGTCCAAGGGACTTGTTGCCCTAAAGGCTTTGCTTGGGCTTTTCGTGGGTTGGACATGGGCTTGGGATGCTTAAGCTTATACACGGCTTAGCATACCTTAACATTTAACCAATTAGCTTCGCCCAGTCCACGAGCCCGTTGACTATTCTATCACGATATCTAACACACGATACAAAGTTCCTAATCGTGAATGACCATCACTTCTAATAAAAACTATTACGGCTAACAAAAAACTTTGAGTCGTGAACACACAAAACTGCAAACTGAGATTTACCGCACTAATTTAGGTTGCGTGTTGGAGCTACTTGTTATTTGAATTCTTTGTGCTTTATTCACCGAGCTGCTAAGGTGAGTTTATAGCCCCACTTTTACTCTTATTACTTGTTTTATAAAACTTTGGGGTGAGAAACATGCAAAACTCTTTTCGGACCTGAAACTGAAAACACTATTACGTGAAACAACCTTGAATCCCAACTATGCTACCGTTAGTTCCCTTTGGGGAGGCGCGATTGTTATGAATAGATCTATTGGGGATGACACCCCCGTTCGAGTTTGACCGGATAGGCAAACGTCGGGCGTATATCATATCGTATTGATTGAGTGTACTGGAAATACACTTGCTGGGCTTTTATTTATCATGCTTCTAGATGCATGCACACTGTCGTAGTTTCGGTCGCATGAACTTGGTACTAGCGTAATAGCCTTTTTGCATATAGTGTCATTCACGGAGACGCTATGTGTGCAACTGTGGTCCAACTTGAAAACTTTAACTTAAACCTATGAACTCACCAACCTTTGTGTTGACATTTTAGCATGTTTTTCTCAGGTTTTATTACTTGGCGTGGGCAATGGCAAAGGCATTCATTGAAGACTGACATCCGAAGTGTTTCCAATCATATTTAATACAACTTTTAATGGGACAACATATATTTTTATGGGCTTTACTTCCGCACTTAGAAACAATGTTGTAAAACTATTTCTTAAATCAATCTATATTTTGAAAATGGAATAGAATTTCCATTCTTTATTACCTTGTGTCGTGTATATTGATTTAGTAGCACCCCATGACCCGAACGCTTTCGCTGTGAAATTTTGGGGGTGTTACAGATTGGTATCAGAGCCAGGTTATAGAGAATTAGGTACTTTTCAAAACCTAAACTATAACCAAATCTTCCTAAAAACACTTCAACGCCGCCACAGCTGCCAATGTCTGCCATGCCCTGCCTACTGTTACACGATGTAGTCGTGCTATGTGTTACTGCTATATTTTAGGTTCGTATAAGCTCTCATTTGAATTAAATTAATTATTTCTCAAAATCATTAAGTTTCTTAATTAACTCACATTTAAACTTTAAGGCTGTTCTTGTTTGATTGGGTCACGAAGTTTAAATGAAAATAATGTTGATGTAACAAACTGAATGAAATTAAGAAATAATTAATTTAAAGATAGTGTAGAGTAGACTATGAATGCTTATACTTGTTACATCTCTATGTTAAACTGCTTAACATGCCCACTATTACCATATCGCACTATGCTATGCCTCTAATTGCTTATATGTTATTTCTGTATGTAACATACAACTTGTCAATACTTCTACGATATTTCTGTGTGTAACGTACAACTCGTCACTCTATCGACCTCTACGTTATTTCTGTGTGTAACGTACAACTCGTCACTGTATCAACCTCAGCGTTATTTCTTTATGTAAGGTACCACTCGTCACTGCTTCTATGTTATTTCTGTATGTAACATGCAACTACTTGATTCTCGCACACTTATTTAAACCACCTCTGTCACTGGTCACGATCACTTATGGAACTCTTATGCTCTATCATTCGTAACCTCATACGACTCTGTTATTTCTGTTTTGAACTCAACTATCATACTATGTTATGAAACCGCGTTGTATTCTGTTTAATGAATCTTTTATATGTTGTTCACTTATCGCCTCACGTCACCAAATCTTTCTTGAACGACTAACCCCTTTTCCACATCACATTTTAAGAGTATATACTCAAATCTCGTCACCGTATCGACCTCGACGATCCTCGCATCATAAACCACGTAGACGTGGTTTCTTTTAAGGGGTAGGTACTATAACAACTCGTAAATTTCCATACCGATTTTTGTGGCTATTTTTTTTCTTTCTTTCGTTTCGAACTTTAAACACGACAAGTCACGGGATATTTTTCCACCTCGACCTCGATAATAAAAACTTTATAAAATAAGTATATAAATAAACTTTCATATTTTTATTTCTCACCGTTTCTCACCGGGCCTTTAAGCCCAACCCGATCCATCACCTTTTATTCTTACTTGGGCTCGCAAGTATTAACATTCAATCCAACTCTTTTCTCACCTTGGGCCTAGCCCACTGGGCTTCCCCTTTAAGCCCAGCGCACCCCTCAAATATGGTCGGTCAAAACTTAGCACAAGTATCATTTGGAATTATGTTTCAATATTTATGTCGAGACCAAAGGGACACAAAAAAAAAGACAAAATCCAATATATATATCTCATTCTTGTTCCTTTGCATGTGTAGTAAAATAGGAGACACGTCGTCACGTCCTACTTTTCCTCTTTCCTGTTGCAGTCAACTAAACACAAAGACCATAGTCATTATTTTTATTTTTTTCTTTTGCCTACTACTCCTTGCGTGAAGACTCAAACAAAATGAGACAAGTCATATTATTTTTTTTCCCACAAAACACAAGGCACAAGCAACATCACCCTTTGGAAATATATGTATCATGCATGTGCATGTTGATAACAACAACCAATGGCCTTTCTTCTTTTTCTTGCTTCTGTGACCAAGACACAACAAAAATCAAATTCCACTTTTGAAGGTGCATGTGTGAACGAGACAAACAAAAACCCAACAAACTTTACTAAGATTATGCTTGGTACCACATGTGCATGTGATTCCCATGTGAATACATGACAAACCCCTTCTTCATCACCTATTTCGTCTCTCTCTTCCTCCCTCCTCTGCATACGCTTCATCCACCTCTAATAATGGCAAACCTTTCAAACAACCTTCTCACCTCCAAGGACAACCCTAACCATTCTTGAATCCATCCTTGGCTTTATCCATGGAAGACATCGACAAACTCACGGCCCCATTGTCCTTCTTGGACCACGAATTGAAGATGATATCAAGGGGAGCCACGTGAAGACCATGCTCATATCCCTCTATATAAACAAACATATAAACTCACACATTGCACTCACCAACACTCACATCTACTAAATCACTTCAAAACATTTTCTCATTTCACCATCCATAAACGTCTACTGTGGAAGCGAAAAGGGAACCCAAGTCGCTAGGGTCTTGGGTCGAGTAAGGAAACGAGGAGTTATCTCGGTCACGTTCAAAAGTCCTTTCGGTCACGTTCACTCGTTTTCTTTGAATCTCGTCACCACCACTCTCGGTGTAGGAAGCCGTTCTAAACTTTCTTTTCTTTTTTTTATACGACTTGCATGAAAGTATCATGGTTGTGTTTTAAAGAAACTTGTGTGGCTAATATCTGAACTAATAAGCTTGTAGAAACGAAAACAAACCCTTTCGAACATTTCAAAAATCGAGTTGAAGACTTGGTCTCGTTTTGTGTTGAGTCGCGAAAAACCCCAAGATAAGCCGAGCTTATCTTGGTGCTTATTTTGGTCTCATGCTTGTAAACATTAAGCCAACTTTTAAAGCTTAATAGCATTGGGTTTAAAGATGAAGAAATAATAAGAACTCAACATATGCATGAATACATACACACGTTACATCTTGAGAAGGAATTAATCAAAAACTAAAACAGTTAGAAAGAGGTTAAAATTTATATCACTGGAATCTAAAACACGAAGTAATGCCTAGCTCAGTTGGTTAGGATGTTGGGCTGTCAAGCGTATGGTCACGAGTACGAGCCACAGCAGTGGCAGTTTTGCGTTTTTTTTGTTATTTTTACCACTTCCACCATTTGACAGTTTCAGCCCCTCCAATTTAATAGACTTGCTTGCTTTTCTTAAAACTCATATATAAGTTGTAACTTATAAGAACTTTTACACTTTCAATCCTTAACTTTGAATAGCTCATCATTTTTCTTAAAAACTTTTATAAGTTTATAACTTGTATAACTTTTACAATATTAAATCCCTCAAGATTAACTTTGGAACTTTTCACCTTAAACCTTTTATAAGATTGATAAGACTTATAATATTTAGCATGTTTCGCTAAATAAATATGTTTAGCATATATTTGTTTGACGACCACATTCGCGTAAACTTTAAATGATATATTTGTCCTAGTATATTATTTCCCCCAACTTCAATAAATATAAATTATATATACTTTGACACTCAAAAATCAAACAAATTTAATAATTACTTGTCTACTTATAGTTTTTTTATCCTTTGACAATACTCTTATAGGATACATTTCGTACTCATTATTATCCCACATCTATTCCAAGAGCCAATACTTACAAAATATTTTGAAACAATTTAAACGTAAACTCTGCCACACAAGCAACATTAAACGCAACCACTTATAAACACTTGCATTTATTTAAAAAACTTTGAGTCGTGAACACACAAAACTGCAAACTGAGATTTACCGCACTAATTTAGGTTGCGTGTTGGAGCTACTTGTTATTTGAATTCTTTGTGCTTTATTCACCGAGCTGCTAAGGTGAGTTTATAGCCCCACTTTTACTCTTATTACTTGTTTTATAAAACTTTGGGGTGAGAAACATGCAAAACTCTTTTCGGACCTGAAACTGAAAACACTATTACGTGAAACAACCTTGAATCCCAACTATGCTACCGTTAGTTCCCTTTGGGGAGGCGCGATTGTTATGAATAGATCTATTGGGGATGACACCCCGTTCGAGTTTGACCGGATAGGCAAACGTCGGACGTATATCATATCGTATTGATTGAGTGTCTTTGGAAATACACTTGCTGGGCTTTTATTTATCATGCTTCTAGATGCATGCACACTGTCGTAGTTTCGGTCGCATGAACTTGGTACTAGCGTAATAGCCTTTTTGCATATAGTGTCATTCACGGAGACGCTATGTGTGCAACTGTGGTCCAACTTGAAAACTTTAACTTAAACCTATGAACTCACCAACCTTTGTGTTGACATTTTAGCATGTTTTTTTCAGGTTTTATTACTTGGCGTGGGCAATGGCAAAGGCATTCGTTCAAGACTGACATACGAAGTGTTTCCAATCATATTTAATACAACTTTTAATGGGACAACATATATTTTTATGGGCTTTACTTCCGCACTTAGAAACAATGTTGTAAAACTATTTCTTAAATCAATCTATATTTTGAAAATGGAATAGAATTTCCATTCTTTATTACCTTGTGTCGTGTATATTGATTTAGTAGCACCCCATGACCCGAACGCTTCCGCTGTGAAATTTTGGGGGTGTTACAGCCGGTTCATCATTGTTGGAGGCGGTTTGTTCAACTGTTGTGTTGGAGTCAACTGGTGGTGCTTCTTCAACATAAGTTGTTGTAGCAGGTGTATCAGGTATACGAGTATTATCAGGTTGAGCAGCGGAAAGCAGTGATACACCCGAGCACGTTCATCAATATCGTCACTGAACAGCGGAGCAAATAACCTTTCCATTTGTTGACGAGTAAGCTGGGGCTTTGTTCAGCTGATGATGGGGTTTGGGGAAAGTTTAAGCGGTTGTGTCCGGGTTCCAAGCTGTTATACTCAGAAGCTATGTCCGTAAGTTCATCAAAATGAGCATGAATCGTTTCCATCACCTGTTTTGTACGACGATTCCAGATTCGGAAACCTTTTGAATTATCACAGTATCCGATAAAGACTCCAATGTCAGCTTTTGCTTTGAGCTTTCCAAAGTCATCACGATAATTATTCGGATAGCAAAGAGATCCAAATACATGAAAGTGTTTGAGATTTGGTTTTCTGTTGTGGACAAGCTCAAAAGGTGTTTTGTTGTGGCGTTTTGTAATCATAGAACGGTTTTGAGTATAGCATGCAGGAGATACACTGCCCATAAGTAATCTGGAAGTTTAGCATTTATTAACATTGTTCTTGCGGCTTCCACTAACGTTCGGTTTCGTCTTTCAACAACTCCGTTTTGTTCTCGTGTATGCGTGCAATAGATGTCGATCTTTGAATTCCCACTTTCTCATAAAATTCACGAAGAGTTTGATTAACAAATTCTGCCTCTATCGTTACGATTAGTCGAACGGTGTTTCGTAGCTGAACTTGTATTTTCGTGAGAAAGGTGATGATCATCTGTGGAGCTTGGTCTTTGCTTGAAGAAAGTAGACCCAAGTCCAGCGTGAATAGTCATCAACAATTACTAAGATGTAGCATTTGGCATTGATCGTTTGCACGCGCATCGGGCCACACAAATCCATGTGAAGAAGATGAAGCACATGCTGAGAGCTGTGTTCCACCTTTGAAGGAAAATGAGCACGAGTGCTTTTGCCTTGTTCACAAGCTGAGCAAAGGTGATCTTTTGAATACCGAAATCTTGGGAGTCCTTCAACTAGTTTGTGTCGAGCAAGGTTGGTGATGGTTTGAAAGTTTAGATGTGAGAGACGACGGTGCCATAGCCAGGATTTTGTTGATGTTGCCTTTGAAAGTAAGTAGATGGGAGAAGAAGCAACCATGTCTTGCATAGAGATAGTGTAAAGACTGGAATTACGCGAGCCAGACATAAGGTCGTTTCCTTGTAGATCACGAATGAAACAAGTTTTCTCCCTGAAAGCAACCTCCAAATCTCCATCACAGAACTGACCTACTGAAAACAGATTGTGACCGAGGCCTTCCACATAATAAACCCTGCTTATTTCGATGTTCCCATTAATGTAGTCTCCGTAGCCCATGATAGCTGCGAAGTGATCATTCCCGAACCTAACAGTGCCAATGAACTTTGCAATAAAGTTTGATAACAGTTTAAGATTGCCTGTCATGTGTCGAGAACATCCGCTATCAACAATCCAGATAATGATCTGTATCGCCTGCATTACACACAGATGACACAGATGGAATAGAAGTAGATGTGGAACCCGAAATGTTAGAGGGTTCCGTAGCAGTTATAGTAGATATACACACATCAATAGCTTTAGGTATCCACTTAAATCCTAGTGTGTTATATATCCATTTCTGCCATCTCCAACTAGTATTTGCTTTAGTCTTAGTGAATGCACTAGGTGGTACTACATTCCTAGGAGGTGAAACTGGAGCTACAGGGACAACAATGCGTTTCTTAGAATCTAAAGAGGGCGGTCTACCAAGCACAGACTTAGAAAGATTAGTGGGCCTAGAGGTATTTCGGTTCTTAGGATTCCTTAAACGAGAGATGATAGCTTTAGCAACACATTTATCATGACAATCAGAATTCATACTTTTACGACAAATAACACAAGGTGCATCAGACTGAATATCAAAAGTACTTAACGGTTTAGCATTCGTTACATCACTATTTCTATTACATTTGCTAGACGCAATGTCTATAGTGGAAGCAACATGAGTCTTATTCATAGTCCTAGGGTGTTCTTCTACTTTAGCATTCCTTATTGATCTTTTCTTAGGTCACAACTTCCTATTCTTCGATTGAGTGCTCCTAGGCTGTGAATTGCGGACGTTTGGAAAAGACGCAACTATTCCTGTTTTAGTAGAAGGAGGCACGTTAGCAACTTGTGATTTGGCAGTAGTGATTCTAGGTTCATGATTACTAAGTGTTATTGGGGCTAATCTCTTAATGATGGTAGGAGGAAGTTGTTCATACTTTCCTAGCATTTCTCTTAACTTGAAGATAGTGTGAATCAGATCTTGATTTTCAGACCGAACATTTCCAGCAAAATGCATAACTTCTTTAGTGTGTGCAAGATAATGATCAAGTTCATTATATGCTTCATCACGAGTCTTTTTGAGTAAATCAAATATGACACCATATTCCTTTTTAACTTTTACAAGTTCTTGTTCATATTTTGAGATTTGACACTTAAAAGACACGTTTTGATCATCCAGTTGCTCAATTTTAGGATCAGAAGATTTTGTACGCAACTGGGCGATTTTATGTTGAAAAGCAAGTTGTTGATCGTGAATATCTTTTTGACACCAATTAAGACGGCGTATTGCATTTGAAAGTTCGTTTGACAATCGTTTGTTTTCAACTTTTAAGGACTCGATCTGAAGCACATTATCAGTGTTCTCAACATTTGCCACAGAATCAACAGTATCAGCAGAGATATGATCAAATGCATATGACAAAGAATTCAATAACACAGCATTATGGACATCAGCACAGATGACATCTTCCAAGAGTCGATCAACATCTTTTCTCAACATTTTCTTTTTACGTTTAGTATTAGAAATAGATGTTTCTGTTTTCTCGAAAACGACCTTCATCAATCCAAGTTCCTTATGAAAGTCCCTTTCCCAAGACAATGCACAACTTTTCAAATTTTTAACATTTGGTAAAAGATGTTTCTGAAAAATGTCTCTTTGTTCTCGCGCTAGAGGCGATTGAAAGTGTTGAACTTTGATTTCAGAATGATATTCTATCTCATGTTGTAAAGTTTTGAGGTCAACCATGAAAATGTCAAAATATCTGAGAATTTTGCGATTTTCAGGTTTTAAGTTTACTTCACGGATGGAAGGTAAAGGACCATAAGTTTGTGCATAATCTGGTTGGGGATTAACATTAGAAGACTCGTGTGTTTTATGATTATCCTTGGTGTGTTAGAAGAATCCGTTGGTGTGACGAAAGTGACCGCTTTTGAATAGTTAAAAGGTTTGTTGTAAACAACTTTTTCTAATTTTGATCGACTCTCGTCTTTTGCATCTAATTCCTCTTGACGATGATATTCAACAACACTCATAACAGAATTATCAATTTTATATTCTGCACTGGAAACTTCAGGATTTGGTTTGAATGCTTTGGTTGAAAGCTTAGGTTTGTAATCAGCAAGATTCGGTCCATATCCATTTGGATTGGGTTTTAAAGTAAACTTTTCAATGGCTGTGACCGACTCGCCATGTTTGTAAACAACAGTTTTAAACTCTTTAAGTTTGTTTTGCAAGCCGATGATTTCTTCAAGATGATCATCTATTCGTTTCGTTGAATGCTTTTTGTATGCAGAGAACTATTTTTGACAAGTTAACAACTCAGCCTTAGCTTTTTGATTTTCCAAGGTGAGAGAGTTAATTTGCTTTTTATGTTCATGTTTCAGTTGTTCTATTTCAGACAACAAAGCATTCTTCGAAGCGGCTAGATCACGCATCTGTCTCTCTAAATATTCTTCATTTTGATGAGATTTAGCAAAGGCTGCTTCAAAACCTTTTTTAGGTTTTTCTTGAGTTTTGAAAAAGTTGAGTTGCTTTTGTAAACATTCAAAATCCTTGGTTAACAGTGCATTTTTACTTTTCAAGTCCTGATTAATTGCATGACATTTTTCCACTATGGTCTGTTGGTCTTGTATTAATCGAGCAAAATCTGGATGAGGCAATAGTTCGGCGTGTTCAACGTGAGTCTCAACATGATCATTACTGAGATCCTCAAGTATAACCACGGAGTCAATTTGATTATCAAGGGAAACCGTTTGGTCATCTTGATCGTCAAATATAACTACGGGTCTAGTTGAAAATCGTCGGAATGAGATGTGGACGACTCATTTTGAACATTCTAAGCCTTGCCGGATTCGGATGTTGGCGGGATATGAGATCGAGAGATAAATATGGTTTGTTCGGGTACT
This sequence comes from Chrysanthemum makinoi, assembly GCA_910596185.1. Taxonomy (NCBI): domain Eukaryota; kingdom Viridiplantae; phylum Streptophyta; class Magnoliopsida; order Asterales; family Asteraceae; genus Chrysanthemum; species Chrysanthemum makinoi. Next base: position 148,425,115 of record OU343224.1, on the reverse strand, counting down.
GAGACAAGCCATCAGTGTCATACACTGGGCCTGTGTCACTCATGTGTAACTCATGCATATTAGCCATCAACATAACAACCGCATTGGCCTGCAAGTCCTCCATATCATCATCTGAGTCTGCATTTTCCATAAAGCTTTGTTCTTTGTCGTGAGAGTTCCACCAGCTTCATCCTTAAGAGCCAAAAGAAGAGCCTCTTTGAAATAAGCACCCCCTAGTCCTTGGCTTTGGGCATGCATTATCCAGTGTCCCTTCTCATTGCGGTTGTAGCATCGAAGACCATTCAACCCATTCTGAGCATTTCCCTGTTCCACCAATGGAGCTCGATTGTTATTCCTACCACAAAGATTAAACCCTTGACCACCGCCCATCGACGACCATAACCACGATCTGAACTTCAACTCGTCCATTGTTCACAACAGCTTGATTCCTTGTATTAGATGAGGAACGAATACGGTTGTTGGATTTGTTAGTATAACGGCTAAAGACATTAGCAATCATAGCAAATCCTTATTGCAGTGCTTCAAACGGATCAGATTCCTCATTAGCTTCACCGACAAGGGCTTGAGCATTGTTGTTGTTGTATGGAACCAATTGAGTTTGTTGAGATTGAGGTTGTGAAGGATCATGTGATGTGATTGTAGCAGTTGGTTGAGTTGCTGGTTGAGGAGAATAACTGTTTTGAGCATATAAGGCAAGTTGTTGATTTTTCGGATGTGTCGGTGGAGCAATTTGAGCACGGAGAATCCTTTCCTTATCAACTTCCTTTTCATGAGGCTTCAAGTAATCGTACAATAATCCATATGTAGACTGATGCATGTTCTTCGCTTAACGGAGAAAAATGACATACTTCTCCCATTCAGGACCAAGACTACTTAGGAACTTAGTATTCACTGCAATTCTTGGCATGATGATGTTGTGTTTATCCAAATCATTGATGATGTCTGAAAATCGATGATGATAGGACTCTAGTGTCTCTCCAGGTTCAATCACGAAGTGTTCATAAGCCAAGTAAATTTTGGATTCCAAATCCTCCTGATTGAGTACAGAACCTTCCATAAGAAGACGAATATGATCCTACATTTTCTGTGCAGTCTTTTGAGCATCAACACTACGAAGAATTGGGTTTGCTAATCCTAAGAGGATGTATTCCATGGCCAGCTCATCAGCTTCATAGTGTAGAAGTTCTTGAGGATTCAAGTCTGCAACAAGAGCAATGTTCGTTTGTTCATCTCTTGGTGGAATAGCATTTGGATCGCCGGGTACATTGACAGTAGGCATCTCAAATGGACCTTCCAAGATAACCTGCTTTAAGAACTTTCCATGTGGCTTCTTTAGATCACAAAACCTAAAGAACCTTATCACCCATTGATCGTAGTTTCCTGGAGTGAGCATTGGAGGTCTATCAAGTGATCCAACCTCATGAATTGATTGTTGGCTGCTTAAAGCTTCAAACATCTTTGCAAACCAAGTGGGTTCCTTCATAATGGTCCTTGATGGATGTTGATTGAAGTCATTTGTGTACGGTTGAACTTGAAGACTTGGTGGTGGTTGAACCATTTGAGGTTGTGGATTTGCAGCAAGTTGTGGAGTATGTTGTTGATTAAATTGTTGTTGATAAATTGCTTGTTGTTGATTCCATTGTTGATGTTGTGGAGTAAGTTGTTGTGGACGTTGAGAATAAGTGTAAGGGAAATAGTTAGAGTATGGTGGTTGTGACATGTTGAAAACTTGTGTAGGTAAAAAATGGATCTTTGTAGTCGAATGAACCTTTGTTGAAGAAGTGTCCTTAGGCGTAGAAATCACAATAGCCAAGTAGTATTTATGCGTAAAAACACCAAAGTTACGCGTAACAATTAGAGGTTACGCGTAGAATTTAGCTTACGCGTAAGTAAGGAAAAGACGCTAAAGTTATGCGTAGACAAAAGTTAGGCGTAGAAAGTTAGGCGTAGGATTATCTTATGCGTAAGACTAGGCTAAGGCGTAAGAAAAATCTTATGCGTAGGATTTCTACGCGTAAGCTTATGCTTATGCGTAATTTTAGGGTTTTATCCCAAGTGATCTTTTACACTTCACAGTGCAAAAGATATCCAAAGTCGACGTATTTTCAGGCTTATCCAAGCAAGAAAACACGGAGTAAACCACGAAAACGAAGATCAAACCAAGGAAATACTTACGCGTAGTTTTAGGGTTTCACTACGCGTAGATCTACTCGTAAATTGGATATTGCTCAAAGATGTTTCTAAACCAGTTTTTGTGTGATGAAATAGCTTCAAGATCACCAAATAACACAAGGATGTGAAATTTGTTGAACCAAACCTTCTAAAACAGTTACGCGTAGAACTATACCCACGAATAAAAACTAGCTCAAAAACAATGATCCACGCATAAAGTTCCAAACTTTTTGCCAAAAACAAGTATTTTAACACCTTAAAACGTTGAAAGTACAAGAATATTGGATTAAAAAGTGTAAGAAACAAGTTTTTAAGCGAAGCAAAGAATAAGTTATCTTTACGCGTAAGACCCAAAATCAAAATCTTCAAAACAAAAGTGTGCACCCAACTATTTGGCTCTGATACCACTGTTAGGTCACTAGTTTTACAAACACAAGCTTATAAGAAAGAGATAAGGCGATTGAACAAGTTATACACACACACACGTTAGTAATAATATGGTTTAAGCAAAGAGAGTAAATGAGAGAATAACTTGAACAACCAACCTTCAAATGAAGGTTTACATAAGGTATTTATAGGAGGAAATCTAGGGCAACACTCCTAGTTTCCATCCTTTCCTTAATGGACTAAGGCCTAGGCTTATGGGCCTTCTACATAAGCCTAAGGCTAATTGCAAACATAAAGGCCATAATAAAGCTAACTATTACATATTAATTACAAACACTTGATTATGGTTTAGGAGTGATTCCAACAAAGAGTAGATCTAAGATTATAAAAGCTTTTAAAACAAAGTAGTAAAAGAGAGCTTATGAAATAAGCTTGATCTAAATAAGCCACAATAAGCTAATAAGCTAACATGACTTATTAGATAAGAAAAGTAAAAGAAAATAAAGAAAAAGGAGAGTAGAAATAAGCTTCAAATAAATTCATCATCTTCATTAAAAAAATAAGCTAAAAAGTTGATTACAATAAGTTCTTAAATTAAGCTAAAACAATAAGCTACTAAAAATATTCTACTCCTACTCTAAATTAATCTACTCCTACACCTACTTAAAAAAATAAAACTAAAACTGTGTGTAATAATATTTGTATCCCTCCTTGGATCCGGTGAATTCAATTTAAAGCAATCATGCTTCTCGATCTTTCCATGAAACATATTATTCTTGCTGGACACGTGTTGTCGAGAGGTTGGCTGAGCATAAAAATGAATGTGGGCGAGTGGGAGCAGATAAAGTGCTGATCACGTGCCTCATGATCATGATATTTATTTTGGAAGGGTATTGATTGGTACACTCTCATTTGTTATTTGTACACTCAAATGTACAAACCGGTAAAGCTGCATATGATAAATGTACAACTGCTTAATGCACAGATATGAGTGTACAAATAAGAAATTGGAGTGTACAAATCATTAGCCATTTTGGAATGATAGCTCACGTGCTCTTTGGAATTTAATTTGGCAATTTGTGTTTCACATGTGCTTGCAAACTGATACTACATTAACATGTTCAAAATTTCAATGTAAACTGGGCTGGAAATGGATCTAGACTCGCTGGGTTTAGCAGATCTTGGTTGGGCTCGCTGGGCTCGGGTAGCACTGGGCCTCGAATGGCAGCTTCAATTTGGGCCGCAGCTTGTAGTTGGGCTTGATATAATATATAGCAAAAATTAAATGCTACTGGGATTTGAAACCAAGACCTCTTGCTTAGAAAGCATGCACCCAACCACTAGACCAAGAGCCTTTTTTTGTGTTGATTCTTTGCATTTAATTCTTTTTAGCCCTCTTTTCCTTGATCCAATTTTAGCCATTATCTTTAAAATAATCTTCGTTCATGCTCCATTTAATCTTTCAAATTTTCTTCTGTTCCTTGATGCTCCAAATAAAATAACCATTTGACTCGATTTTTCGTGATCTTTCCAATGGTGTGCTTGGATAATTTTTTACGATTTCGTTTGAACCTCGAAAAACATGAAAATGTCGTTGAAACTCATCCGAAAATCACCGTTTTTGCTTTGTTTTCAAACCCTTGTACCTGCAAGACATAATAACACAAATCCAACATATTTGCAATATAATTTGACATATTTAATGGTTATTAGTCCGATTTAGCATATTTTTATATATAAAATGATGTGTGTTTTAGCACACATCATAATACCCCACACTAAAACCATTGTTGGTCCCACACGCAATGTTAATTAAACACGTAGTGAAAGAAAATCTTTTAAACCCCCTTAACTAATGATCTCTCACATCAAACAAGAACAGAAAGATGTTCATCAAGGGGTACAAAAAATCTTTAGCATTAAAAACGCCCCGTTTAAACCATTTTATTTCATATATAGATATATCATTAAGCACTTCCCTTTTTTGTAACGGTTTGTTGAACTTTCATGTCAATCGATAACTCCCACATTTTTCAAAAGACATTTTAGGATCACAGAATAGGAAACACAACTCGGCGAGGAGTGACCATACGGATAGAATACATCGTCCCTGATTTTTCACAAGCCCCCAAACTAAGCGTAAAATCGAAATCATTGTTAAATATGATTTTAGATGCTAACACTACCCATGGAAGTTACTTGTGTAATTACCGTTTGCTCCCATTTTCCTATTTTCCTCTATTTATTTTATTTTTGGTGAGAAATGAATTTCTTCAAGTTTCTCGTTTCGATAGGTTTTTATTCCGATAAAGATATAAAGCTAAGTCGCTAATTAGTTATCCACCTTCCCTCGAAAACCGTTGCACACAAGAATGAGGTCCACATCAAGGTCCTAATTTCGCACGATTTAGGGAGAATCTCCTTTTTATGGCGACCGAAACAACTCATCTACGAGTCCAGAGACAGAGGCTTTATTTAGATATCTCCCGGATTCAAAGTTTGGCTTAACACTTATTTCAGCACATTTGCATTTTTGCAATTTAGGCCCATGGTCTTTTCAACCACTAACTCAACGGGATTACCGTTTTATCAGAAGTCTTATTATGACTTTGGATTTTCCTCTACCTTTTTAGAAGTCCATGACAATGGGGGTACCGTCGGACATAGAAAACTTTTATGGCTTTGGATTTTTCAACTTTAATACATTTGGGCTTTATTTCATGTTAATTTTTGTGCCAAACTCCAAACCCTACGGTTTTTTACACCGTAACACTGACAGTACCTCGATGTGTACCCAACTCTCATGGGCAAGGATTCTCTAAAGAAGATAAAGAACTAACTATCGTCAAAAACTCAACATCTCTAATTATTTATTCACAAATATGGGTTGAAACAATCTTGTGGGAACAAAAAGCCATAAGTACCTTCGATAGGCTCTAAAGAGAACCAACTACTCCACGCTTAGCATCTAAACTCATAAGTAACTCTATCATTCCTCGATCTCCGCAAATTTAAAATCCCAAATAATGAGATCCGCATATGCTTAGCCGATAATTTAATTATCTATGGTTAAGGGAACAAGCTAGGGCTCAACACGCCCGGTCAAGTCAGAATTCTATTCCTCAGCGAAAAGTCAACAATGTGTCAAAACATATATTAACTTAGCAAATGCTTCGTCAAATAATCTCAAGTCTCGCATTTTTAAAGTCACTTATTAGAAACTAGCAAATCTTTTCAAAGCTTAGCATATTTAAAATCACTTAGGGAGGCTTGCAAATTCTTGGCCTTGTGAGCTAGAAATGCATTTTATAGCCTCTTGTCTAAGCAATTAGCAAAGACTTTTTCAAAAAAACGCATATTTAAAGTAACTTCTAAGAGACTCGCAAAGACTTTTCAATCATAAACTAGCAAAAGCTTACAAAAATTTTTGATTTTGATTTTTTTTTTTTTTTTTTTTTTTGATAAAACAGTTAAAAACGGGGTTGCATGGGGACCATACAAAAGCAGAAAAATTCATATTTCGATAGAAATCCACCCCACACTTAAAACTTAACATTTTCCTTAATGTTTAAAAATTACGGGTTTTAACCCCACACTTAGAATTGAAAAAGGTGAATGTTTTAAAAAATTCTAAGTGTGAAAGGTGAAAATCATTTTTTATTATGACAAAGGGTTATCCCAAGATGTAACATATAAATGATCGGAGACAGAGTGTTGGAGGGTTTGAAAACAAGCATGGAGGTCTTCACGATCATAGGGATTCTTTAGGCAAAACGGGAACCTGCAAACACACAAGGAAAGAAACACAACCCCACACTAATCTACAACACACTTATTAGAAGAAAAATAAAGATAGATAGATAACACGGGTTGCCTCCCGAGAAGCGCTTATGTTTTTTTTAACCGAGTCGCTAGCTTGACTCGACCCCGAATTCATTTGTCCTTGGGGGAGCAAGTGTGGAATCCATCAATTATGAGAATTCCGGGATCAAAAATTGTTTCCTCATTCCCGAAGGAGTGAAGGATAGGAGAAGTCACACTATATGTGAAGAAGGGAAGAAAGATTCTGATAATATACGTTTCAAGCTCAAATGACTCAATAGGAAGAAAGAGTTCATATTTGGATAGAGAACTTTGAAAAACATTTTAATCACATTTTAAAAACTCATTTTCTCTTCCAGCGAGTATCCCTGGTTTAAAAATTTTGTCTTCACAAGATGTCTCAATGGGATAGTCGAAAGATAACTCATCAGTAAGGGTAGAATCGTCATCACATGCCGGAGGAGATGAATCAGAATACAGAGGTGGGACAAGTGGTGTGCTCTGAGAGCTAGCATTTTCCACCACTTCCGTTATTATCTCTGTATCGGACTCAGACATTTCATCAAAAAGAGGATTTACTCCGCAAAAAGTATAGTCATCGTTAAATTCAAAAAGTGGATTTGAGAAAATCCTGGAAGTAACCTCATAAATGTTAAGAGAATCATCACGAAAAGGCAAATCATACTCATCGTCGGATATATCCTCAGACTCACTTGGGATTGAGACAAGGTCTTCAACACTAGACAATTTCGTTTTCGAAATAGTGCTGAGATGCTCGTCCCCCATTATGAGAGAGTCCTCGGGATCCTCGTTGGGTAAGACGGATGTGATTGTAATAGACTGAGGGAGTTGAGAGATAACATCGTTCAATGGAATAGCACTCTTCTCGTCATAATCGTCGTCGTTACCAATCAAGTGCATCTCGCGAAGGCTAGCTTTTAGTTCTTCGAATAGTAATTCTTCCATAGTTTTATCACAAGACGCCATAAGAATTAAAAACGAGAGGGTTGGGAAGATAGAATTATCAGTTTAGAGGATAAAGAAGATTATTTTTAATTTTTGAAAAAAAAGAAAAATATTTTTGGATTTTTTTTAAAAGAGAGAAAAAGCAAAATATTTTTGGATTTTTTTGAATTTTTCAATTTTTTAGTGATTTTTTTTAAAACTACGAAAGTTAACTTTCAAAAGAAAGGATCTTCAAGGCACTAACTCAAAACAAAACGCAAAAATCTTAACATATCTCCCCGGCAGCGGCGCCAAAAACTGATTCGTGTTTTTGTAGCAAAGGGGCAGTTTTAAAATTTGTGTTTTCCCGATTAAGATTAACAATCACTTGAGGACAATGATAATCAATCTTCCGGAGTCGTATTCCACGGCGAAATATGAATTGAGATTTACGTTATTGTCTTTTGTTTGATGCTTGATTATCAAATATTTGGTTTTTGATTTTTGGACAGATTTTAAAAACTATTTTATGCTAATTAAAATTAAATAACAACTAATGACGAAATAAAATTAAGCTAAGAAAATGATAATAAAAGCTATGCTTGTCAAGTGAGGTGAAAAGGCACTTAAGTGTGAATAATCTATTAAGCCCGTGTAATTAATACCCGTCGAAATAAAACTATTTTCTCACAACGTTGGCTTATATTGAAAACAATCCTTTTTCTTTTGATAATAATCACTAGATTTAAATAATCAATTATCCCAACGGCTTTTGCCAGTTAAAACAACCAACCAAATATATCTAAAAATAATCCGAAAACTATTTTAATCAATAATCTTCGATACCCGTTTAAAAAACTATTTTCTCACAACGGTGGTTTATTTTGAAAATAATTCTTTATCTAGGTAAAATTACTAGATTTAATTAATTACCCTAACGGCTTTTGCCCGTCAAAACAACTAATTTCAATCCAAGTAACCGAAAATTATTAATCAACAATTTGTAAGTTTTTCACACTCAAATCCCATATCACTATTCACTTAACAAGCATGTAAAAATCTACTCAACAAGCATAACTACCAAGCTAACAATAATAATCTCAACAATATTAAACATTTTAATGACTAAAATATAAGCTAAAGAGAAAGTAAAGAAAATAGCTAATAAAGCTTGTGACTTTAATAACTAATTAGTTTTATAAAAGCTAGAAAAGCTCTAAACTTTAGTAACAAGCTAGCTTATAAAACCCTTAAGCTACACGCCTTAAGGTTGAAATAATGCAAAACTAAGAAAAGAGCACAACTTTAACAAGTGTTAGGACAAATAATCTATGATATGGATCAAATAAGCTATGGAAATGCTTATTGATTAAGAAAAACTAAAAAAGATTAAAACTTTTTAAGCTCAAAATGCTAGATCTAGAATAATAAGCTAATGAATAACTTTTTATAAAAGAAAAAACTAATAAAAATCAAATCTTTTTGTGCTTTTATAAAGTATTTAGTAAAATAAAGAGTAGATCTAAGATTATAAAAGCTTTTAAAACAAAGTAGTAAAAGAGAGCTTATGAAATAAGCTTGATCTAAATAAGCCACAATAAGCTAATAAGCTAACATGACTTATTAGATAAGAAAAGTAAAAGAAAATAAAGAAAAAAGAGAGTAAAAATAAGCTTCAAATAAATTCATCATCTTCATAAAAAAAATAAGCTAAAAAGTTGATTACAATAAGTTCTTAAAATAAGCTAAAACAATAAGCTACTAAAAATATTCTACTCCTACTCTAAATTAATCTACTCCTACACCTACTTAAAAAAATAAAACTAAAACTGTGTGTAATAATATTTGTATCCCTCCTTGGATCCGGTGCATTCAATTTAAAGCCATCATGCTTCTCGATCTTTCCATGAAACATATTATTCTTGCTGGACACGTGTTGTCGAGAGGTTGGCTGAGCATAAAAATGAATGTGGGCGAGTGGGAGCAGATAAAGTGCTGATCACGTGCCTCATGATCATGATATTTATTTTGGAATGATAGCTCATGTGCTCTTTGGAATTTAACGAGCGGGGTAACCCGCGCGTTGCTGCGGAAATTTTTATTTTTATTTTTTTTATTTTTTTATTTTTTTTAGTAAAAAGCATGTATCACATGCAAACTCTAACCCGTACAAATGACTAAAATGTGTTAACATATAGTTGGTCCCAGGACGCCCAACAATAATGTAACTGAAACCTGAGTCAAAATTTCATTCCAAAGTAATAGAATACATTGATCTGGATGGTTTGTATTTGCTTTAGATTTCAAATTCACACCAGGTATGTCTTACTGATTTGTCTAGGAAAGTTGTTCCATTTCTGGCAACGTTGCAGAGCGAGTGGACATTTCATCTTAAATGAATGTAATTGCATACCCGGATCCGGATTCGCGTTGCTGCAGGTTTATGACTAAGTTGTTCTTGTTGTATCCATGTATTTGGGTCGTTCACAACATGTGTGAGAACTTTGTTTGCGTCACCACCCTTCCTATTTACCAACATCATTTATCTGTCAAAACCATGAAAAGTAAACAAAGATGAGACAGTAAATTTGTGATGCCTTGGTTCAGTCTATCTATAGCAACTTATACTATGGTTGTAACAAACTGGTTAATTGCAAGTGTTAATAGGTCACTGCTCATGTTAAAGTGCTGATGCGCTATGAGTTTCCAACAGCAACTATTCAAAGAATGCATTCGGTCATTAATCTAACTGCAATAATCGCTATATTTGCGCTATAGCGCAAGAGAAATCGTTGCATACCTAATTTGCAAAATACATTAATATTTAAATCATTTCCTGTTACATTTTGTAATTAAATTGACATAAACTATCCATTCTTCTTCACTTTAAACCTTAACATATTACGTATATCCACTTTAAAAAGGTTCACTGAAAGGGTGTTTAGGTAAAATCTTATTTTGGCAGCCTGTTGCTAATAGCATCATCAAAACAAACTAAACTATTATAGGTATCTAAACAACCCATAATTATAAGGTCTAAATGCAATTGTAAGTAAACAAACTCTCTAATTCAGATCCGATATGGTGTTACCGGCTAAACAGTAAACTTAAATATGATTTTTGAACTCCTATAGACTATAGTCTTATAATATTAAACATTTACACTGTAATACTGGACAAAATTCAAGCAAGTGTGATAAGTTTACAACTCTAATAAACAACCATCTATTGGAAAGAGCATTACCTGCATACGGTTACTTGATTCGATAGAAAGGCTACGGAGTAGCCTAAGAGCTTGAAAGAAGCACATCTTAAGATTTGTCTTCCCGTCCACTATTTTCAAAAATGTTGAATGTAATTATTAATACATCCTACAAAAACAAATTCGATACTAATATAAAAACTACGGAGTTATGCAACTGGCCCTTATGAAAAAAATGACTTGATAATTTCAGGAAAGTGGATGAATAAACATACTTTTTTGGCATCGCCAAGAACTTCGCTGCTTTCAAGACCATTAACGGCCAAAGGGGCTGATGTTTCTGGTTCTGGCTATGGCTTTGTTGTCCTTGGTTTGTGCATATAAATGTTTGCAGGGGCACACCTTGAAAGCACCAATCATAGCAAAATCAGCAAACTACGTTATTATAAACCCGTTATTGACAAAGACGAAATGGAACTATATTGCTAAAACTATACAAAATGCAAATACCCAATGATAAATATTCGCCTACCTTAATTTAGTTTTTTATATTTCTTTTCCTAATGCATGTCGTTATTCCATATCACATAATTACTTTCAACACACAACGATATTGATGCCAGTGAGTACAGTCAAGAAAATAGCCGAACGTTGCAGAATTTGGAATATGGCATTATGTTAAACAGATACATGAAAAGATCAAACCGAATATTTTTTTGTATTTGGTTAGCTATGTTTGTAACACAAATAACAGTTGACAAAAACAATGGAAGTATTAATGTAAGCCTTAGAAATGTCTATGCCGCGGGTCTAAAATCATTCATAGCTTATGAATGTTATTTACAATGATTGTCTCGAGGTCAGATACAATGAATGGTTTCAGTTCTTTAACACTTCCAACTGCTCATGAGACCCGCGGCATAAGGCTTATGAATGTTATTTACAATGATTGTCTCGAGGTCAAATACAATGAATGGTTTCAGTTTCGTGCTACCCTTTTTGATAGTTGTGATATACTCATGATACTCTTTCTATTTTTGCGCTATGAGTGTCTACCATATAAAATGGCAAACCAAATTCAGTCAGAATGGTATTCAAGAACTTACTTCTGGTTTAAACATTTGAAAGCTTTGCATGTATACCTTGAAGGCTATCAATATTAAATTCCAACAGAAAAAGGGTGATTCAGTTACCATTTATTTAGGTGGACTGCTTTTTGCTGAGTATACTTGCCAATTGGGCAATTGATTAAAGAGGATACACTCGCCATGTCTGTATGTGTTCTTTACTGAACTGCCTCTACGTCATGCAACATGTCTTTTTCCGATGGCAAACATTCGACTGCACAACCTGTAAAAGAAATCAAATTCAGTTACAAAGCATGTAGGTCGCAAATGATTTATATATTACAAAGTAAAGTCAATCACGGAGAAATTAAAATTAGAGCATCCGTGTATAAAAGTATACATTTATTAGAGAGATTGATGTTTTCATCAATCGGACAAATATGATATAAAACATAAAGCATACATAATAAAAACCAAAAAAGTTCAATATTTATAATAATAAAGAAAAAATTAGACCTCGCAATAAATAGATAATCAACATATCTCACCTAAGCGCGCTATTTCAGTAGCCAAACGCACCTACTTCAGTCCCCATTTCAGTAGGCAGATGCACCCATCTCATGGCCCATTTCAGCCTCCAATCCAACACTAATTCCAGTCTCCAAAAGACATCCATTTCCTGCCCATTTTGTCACCCAAATCGACCAATATCAACCTCTAAACGCACTCATTTCAGTATCCATTCCAGTACCCAAACACACCTGTTTTACCTCCCATTTCAGCAAGCCAATCCGACACCCATTTTAGCTTCTTTATCAACAACATACATAATTTGATAGTTCAGCCAATCCAATACCCATTTCAGCTTCTTTATCGAAACTGATTAGTTGACTCGCTAGATAGCCACTGATCATCTAAACTATCATTAGGGCCGTTTGGAGTATCATTTATGATTTTTATATATTAGTATAACTAAAAAATGATGTTTATTCAAACAGGATGTTGCTAAAGCAAGATAGTCCAAACGGCCCTGACGCTAATATATTAGTATAAAGCAAGATTGTCTAAACGCCCCTAACGCTAATATGATTTTTATATATTAGTATAACTAAAAAAAAGTAGGCTCAGATCTATAAATAGGGCCAGGTGATGGAAAGACCAGAATTCCGCCGTGGCTGCAAACGAACACATGCATAGTAACCATTGATTGTATGGCATTTGTTTGTTGCCCCGCCAAGTTACGGTTGGATCTTCCACCACCCATTTCATTTCGCTCAGATTACAATAGTCATCACAGCCCATTTTAAAAACATTATTAATATTACTATGAAATCCAAAAACATAAGACATAAACCCCACATTCATCACCATCACCACAGAATCATCGGCTTATTCATATGATTTAGATGGGTATCCGATACGTCATGGCTGCAAACACGAAGGCGTGCTGCCCCGCCAAGATACGTATCAGTTTCACCCACCACGATAGATGTACCCGACCCGTTGTGGCTGCAAACACGATGTTGTGCTGCCTTGCCAAGATACGGATTCGTTTCACCCACCACATAAGTCAAAATTGACTTGCAATAACCATTTTATGAAGACACCATTTTAGACTTAGAGCAAATAAACCCATAAAATTGATAAAAAAAACACACAATTAATAGAAAACCTAAATTAAAACAAAACCCTAATTTTACATTCTTTTATGTTTCTGGATTTTGTTTAATCTGTAATGACCCTAAAGTTAAAAACCATTAAACACAGTTAAAGCACCATCAAATATAAGCAGATCTACAACAAAAGTACAAAACCCTTCAACTATGACTTCAATATTAAATCAAACACTAAATCTAGAAAAGATTTATACCCTTTATCCCAAATCGTTCAATAAACAAAACCCATAAAGTAATTTACATAATTTCCTTACAAATCTTTCATTTAAAATTGTTGTATCCATTTTTATAAAATATAAGATTTATACCCTTTATTCCAAATTAATCAATAAACAAAACCCACAAAGCAATTAAGAATTTTTTTTTTTTTGAAAAAACTGGTTCTTGAATCAGTGAACTTACTCATCACATATGGGGGGTGTATCGGCCTTCTTGACCCCACCGGAATCCTACCTACAACGTCGTTGCCAACGGAAAAATACAACGGAATTTGTACGGTGTGTCGGAGTGTGTGTGTCCTTTTTTTTGAGTATTTTGTTGGGAAGAAGATTCAAGAAGAAAATGGAAGGGGTGGGTTTATTAGAGATGAGAGAAGCTTCAAGAGAGGAAGCAAACCGACATACTGTTCATGCTAACATTGTAAAGAGTTGGTATACAGAAGTTGTAAACCAAAAGGAATGTGTACTGTTCATTCGGTCCTGTAGCACTTAGCTCCATAACCAATCAAAAACTACATAGTGTACCAATAGTTGTTAATTACATTAAAACAACCAATAGCATGCAAGATTATGATAATAATCACCACATAATATACTTGCTTTGGTCCCCTTCCCAAATGCCTTTTAGTATATATATATAATTTGGCAATTTGTGTTTCACATGTGCTTGCAAACTGATACTACATTAACATGTTCAAAATTTCAATGTAAACTGGGCTGGAAATGGATCTAGACTCGCTGGGTTTAGCAGATCTTGGTTGGGCTCGCTGGGCTCGGGTAGCACTGGGCCTCGAATGGCAGCTTCAATTTGGGCCGCAGCTTGTAGTTGGGCTTGATATAATATATAGCAAAAATTAAATGCTACTGGGATTTGAAACCAAGACCTCTTGCTTAGAAAGCATGCACCCAACCACTAGACCAAGAGCCTTTTTTTGTGTTGATTCTTTGCATTTAATTCTTTTTAGCCCTCTTTTTCTTGATCCAATTTTAGCCATTATCTTTAAAATAATCTTCGTTCATGCTCCATTTAATCTTTCAAATTTTCTTCTGTTCCTTGATGCTCCAAATAAAATAACCATTTGACTCGATTTTTCGTGATCTTTCCAATGGTGTGCTTGGATAATTTTTTACGATTTCGTTTGAACCTCGAAAAACAAGAAAATGTCGTTGAAACTCATCCGAAAATCACCGTTTTTGCTTTGTTTTCAAACCCTTGTACCTGCAAGACATAATAACACAAATCCAACATATTTGCAATATAATTTGATATATTTAATGGTTATTAGTCCGATTTAGTATATTTTTAGATATAAAATGATGTGTGTTTTAGCACACATCAACGTTCTATTTTGAATGTTAAACGAAACACTTGCCATAAACGAAACACTTGCCATAAAAAGACGTTAGTGATGAAGGTGAGGCGTCTTCGTCTATGTATGCTCCACAAGAGATGGTTGAGGTTGAGCCTTTAGATTTTGAGAACAATGCACAGCTGTGGTTGCCTCCTGAACCGGAAGATGAAGAAGACGAGAGGGAAGGTCTTACATATTACGATGATGACGACGAAGATGATGGTAACGGGGATGGTGTAGGAGAGTGGGGATATACGCGCAATTCTAGAAATTTGGGGAGTGGAGAGTTTCGAAACAGGGAAAGGTCAAATGAAGGCCACAGTGACCTTTTATGTAATTAACTCAAGGACGAACGGTGTAATTGTTTAGAGCCACAAGAACTATTTATGTAAATTTATGTAATTAACTTTTGATTAGAGGCTACAATAGGAAGATTAAGAAAGTATGAGGCTACAATAGGAAGAAAAAAAAGTTTGATGCCTACAAAAGAAAAAAGTGGCAAGTTTGATGACTTTTTAGACCATTTTCTCAACTATATATTGTGATTTGTTATTGGATACTTTTTGTTCTGATTTAGGGATATTATTGTTTCATGATCATATATACAAATATCATATTTTTCTGCTTAAACTTGTTTAGGCTGGACGCAATCGTGCTTTTCAAATCGGTTGGGCACCAAAATTTGGCACCTTCGACCGATGTTCACATCGGTTGCCTCGTTTGTGGGCGAAGGTTGCCACATCGGTCGTGGCTTCATATTTTCACACATCAAGTGCAAATAAGACCGATGTAAACGTTAGTATTTGCAAGTTTATTCGCTATTTATTTCAAAAAAATGACCGTTTGTCATTTAAAAAAAAAAATTTAAACCAAATTTACCACTCTATAAATACCAACTTCTCCTCAAACACAACTCACCACTCACCATTTCTCATCTATATTTAATCAACCATTCTAACGAAATACCCACGAAACACAATTTTTAATATGTCGTCATTCGAGCATTTATTCGGTTCTTCTTCGTCTTCCGACGAGGAAGAAGTTTTTAGTGAGTTTGCGGAGTTTGCGGATTTTGCTTGGAAGACTTACAAAGCATCACAACCAAAAACCCGACGAAGGTACATACGTAGGGATCATGAGGGTGCTCATAATCGTTTAGTCGCGGCATACTTCTCCGAAAACCCGCAGTTCGACGCAAGAACATTATCTCGGCGGTTCCGTATGAGCCGAGAGCTATTCACAGAAATTGTTCGAGAGATAACCGATCACTCTACTTATTTTCGACAAACTCTTGATGCTAGGGGCGTACCTAGTATTAGCCCATTGGTCAAGTGTACTGCGGCCATTCGTCAATTGGGATACGCGGCCGTTCCTGATTCTCTTGATGAGAGTCTGGCACTTGGTGCATCCACAGCCCGTGAATGTCTTCATAAGTTTTGCGAGGTTATCATGGAGTTATATGGTCGTGAGTATTTGCGAAGGCCCACGTATTCTGACCTTGAAAGAATATATGCTCATCACGAGCATAAGCATGGCTTTCCTGGGATGATGGGAAGCATTGATTGTACAAGTTGGGAGTGGGAGAATTGCCCGAATAGTGAGAGAGCTCAACATTGTAGGGGTGATCACGGGCCACATCCATTCATTTTGTTGGAAGCGGTCGCTTCCCAAGATTTATGGATTTGGCATGCGTTCTTTGGTGTCTCCGGAATGAATAACGACGTAAACGTTTTACGTCGTTCACCTGTTTTCAATGATATCAAATCTGGGAGAGCACCGGACCTTGAATTTGAGGCTAACGATGTGGCTTATAAAAGGGGATATTATCTTACTGATGGGATATATCCACAATGGTCCGTTCTTATGAAGTCTATTTCAAATCCTCCCACGGCTGATCGTAAAAGAAGATTGTACAAGAGGAGGCACGAAGCAGCAAGGAAAGATGTGGAACGGGCTTCTGGTGTGTTGAAGAAAAAGTGGAAAATGCTTAAAGTTCCTGCTCGAGGGTTTTTTAGAAATGATATCCAAGATATTATGTATACATGTATCATATTACATAATATGATAATCCGACACAAGCAGCAGACGATATGTCCTACATGGTTTGAAGATGAGGGACACCAAGTTCATGATCCCTTAAGAACGCATGAAGAATCGATGGTGGTTACTCAGGAGCTAATGGACTCATCAACTCATCAAAACTTAAAATCTGATTTGGTCGAACACATTTGGAGAAATCGTCGACATCATGTCGAAGCAGTGCCACAAGTCGATAGTGACGATGACGAAGACGATGAAGAGTTTTTGTAATGTTTTAACGTTATTTGAATTTCGTATTGTAATGTTTTTTTTTAAAATTCGTAGTGTTATGTTTTTTTTTTTAATTTCGTAATGTAATGTTTTTTTAATTTGAATGAAATTTAAATTTAATGTTAAAAATGTTTGAAAAAAAAAAAAAAAAAAAAAACACTTGGGTCGTCGACTGGGGCATCCGGGTTGTCCCAAGTCGCTGGAGAGAGAAAGCTGACGTGGCACTGGATGACCTAGGTTGTCCCAGGTCACGACTGGGATTAGCCTTATACAATCCTTTGGTAATGAAAAACAGTAATAATATTTTTGAAATTGTTCAAATAATATGTCAGCTAGAGGTAACTATTACAGCTACATAACCCTGGGTCCTATCCAAGAAAATTGTATATAAAACTTTCGCGCCAAAACCGCTTGGTTTTGCACATGGCGTGGTTGGATTATCATAATCCTAAGTATTTTATGTTAAATATCTGACTTATTGCATAAAGTAGCTAAAAACATTAAACATAACTAGCAGGATACCCGCGCGATGCGGCGGCGGGTACCCTGTGATTATATTTTTTGACAATGTAATGTTATGCGACCATACTTTTATTAAACAATTAAATTACAAATAAAAATGACTTTAGTTATTACCGTGAAAATAATTCATCTCCTGTTAACTGAAGCTACTACAAACAAAATCTTAATTATTTCCTTTAGCACAATCATCCTTCGTCAATTTAAGAGCCGACCGACCCAGTTCGACCTTCATGTTGCAATGGTGGCGACTTGGTTGGCGCAGCGGCGACCGAACCAGTCGACCGACCACTACCGGCAGCCTAATGGCTTTATTTTTAAATGCTTAGCTTAGTAGTTTGATTAGATTGTACATTGTGATTAAATGGTTGTATATATTTTAGTGAAAGGGTAAATTTAATAGTGTATTAATTGTATGTGTTGCATAGTGTTTTTAGTTGTATTTGTGCTTAAAATAGTTTGTTCATTGTGTTTTATAAATTATACTTTTTTATCAAATGGGTGTTTTAAATATTACATTAATTACAAATGTTGACCAGTCAATATTTGTAGATGTTTATGCATAAAGTAATTGTATATATAGCTTAAGTAGTTGTATTTGCTTAAAATCTATATAATGGAAATCTTAAAAAATTAAGAGAGGGTCGTCCCTCCATTATAAGTAGTATAGATTACAACTTTCTTTATTTGAACTAGGTATAGGTACTTAATTAGTGTTTTAAAAGAGGTTTATAAGGTCTTATTAATTTGTTACACAAAATGCTAGTCGAATATGACAAATTTGATGTAAGAGCAGTGGCAGAGACAGGAGGGGGTAGAGTGAGCATGTGCCCTTTTAGCGAAAGGAATTATAGTGTAAAATTTTAAAATATCTGGTTAATTCTGTAATTTTCCCTAACGAACTAATTTGTATTGTAGTTTCAAAAAATTATCAAAGTTTATCCTATCGGTCATAACTCTTAGTCTCCGTCCAGTATAAGAGAGGTCATATATGACGGGAGACTTTCATAAAGTAATTGTACATATAGCTTAAGTAGTTGTATTTACTTAAAATCTATATATGAAAATCTTAAAAAATTAGAAGAGAGAGGGTCATCCCTCAATTATAAGTAGTATAGATATAGATTACAACTTTCTTTATTTGAACTAGGTATAGGTACTTAATTAGTGTTTTAAAAGAGGTTTATAAGGTCTTATTAATTTGTTACACAAAATGCTAGTCGAATATGACAAATTTGATGTAAGAGCAGTGGCAGAGACAGGAGGGGGTAGAGTGAGCATGTGCCCCTTTAGCGAAAGGAATTATAGTGTAAAATTTTAAAATATCTGGTTAATTCTGTAATTTTCCCTAACGAACTAATTTGTATTGTAGTTTCAAAAAATTATCAAAGTTTATCCTATCGGTCATAACTCTTAGTCTCCGCCCTGTATAAGAGAGGTCATATATGACGAGAGACTTTCATACACATTCTTCATATTTTATACTCCATTCGTCCCAAATTATAAGTTTATTTTTGAATTTTCAAAGTCATTTTCTTCTGACTTTGATCTTAATTATTTCTTTTCATAGTATATAATACTTGATAAAAAGTATACAAATAAATATGCATTTAAATCACATATCTATTTATATATATTACATCAAGTGTCATATAACGCTAAAAGAAATAATTAAAGTAAAAGTTGAAATAAAATGACTTTGAAAAAGTCAAAATGGACTTATAATTTGGGACGGAGGGAGTAATAATTAGCATGGATTACATTGCCCAAACTAAAACGCCAGATTGGTTTTATTATATTTTACGAGTAATTTCTAATTTTAAGTTTCAATTATAATGCTTACACATTTTTCATATTTATAATTACAAGTTGGTGAAATATAAACATTTTAGTTGGTAATGGCTTATAGTTACTGAAATAAATAATAAGAAAGAATTATTGTCATCTCATTTGATTCTTGTTTATATAATTTTTTATGAGTTTACTATAATTCTTTTATGTTTTATTTTAGTAAACCCATCATTGAGAAAAATCATAATGGGCTGTGCACATGCATTACTCATACTTAATTTCATCAAAATAATTTTATCAACATTAATAAAAGATTAAATATATAAATACTCCTTTAACTATATTAAGAATTGCATTAGTTTTTTGAATATATTATTGACAAAATTTATTTATCCATGCAAACAAAGCACTTTAGTTTTATGCTTCTTTATTTCAATATAGCTACCTAAATTAATGACCTTTGATTTGCTTGACTAACTTTATATCGAACAAACTCATCGTCATACACTCACTCATTCAGTTACGTTACGTAAAGTTTTACTTGTTTATGTTAGATAATAACGGCCTTATCAGCCCGTTGGTTTAGACCCGCTTTTTACAACACTGGATAGAGGTGATGACAGTGGTAACAATAGAAATCGCAACAAGGTCAGTGTCTCTAAAATGACCAACAAATGATTGTGTAATAAGTAATAACAGCAAGTGAGTATAACAAAAGGCGCGAGAAACTAGATGGACGCGCAATATTCTTCCATATCTTTTTCGACTCAACCCATGTTCGTTCGAGTATAGAAACATCGAGTTTGTTATATAGTTTGCTTGTAAACAACTATGATTAGCATGAATAAGATTTGTGGGGCTTGTTTTGAAAATTATGGGACAATGATCATCACATGATTCACATGAATAAGATTAGTTATCAGGAATCAAAGATCAAGAATATTTGACCCAATTATTTTGTTTAAAATGACGATGTTGTAGCTAACGTGCAAGCTAGACTTTGATAATAGAGTAAGTTTCAAAAACCATCCTTATCGTTTAGTCAAATAGCAGATTACGATTTCAAAATTGTAAAGAAATTTGGTAATAGAGTAAACAACAAATATCGTCTTTATGGTTTGGTCGCCATGCTCGACATGTTCATAGAAGCTACGTTCGCAATTTCAATGTAAAATTTTGCAATGAGCTAAACCGGCTGATAGAAATGGATAAGAGTGATTAGTTATCAGGAATCAAAGATCAAGAATATGATTCGAAATGAACTAATAGGATAGATTGTTATTACACACCTCTGTTGTAAAAATCGGTCCAGACGGCCAATTAATCTTCGCATAATCGCTGATCGCTCACTAAACGCCTTGATTTATCATAATCAGCCTATTTAATCGGTTTCGTCAAAGATCGCTTAAAAATCGGTCAACAAACCGATTAATCGGACAAAATCCGTCTAATCGGATTAATCGGATAAAATAGCTTAAAAATTGGTCAACAAAATCGCTTAAAAACCGGATAAAATCACTTAAAAATGGGTCAACAAACCGATTAATCGGATAAATAGGTCAAAGATCGCTTTAAATGGTCTAAAATTACAATTTTAACACTTGAAATATTTGAACTTTGATGCACTATGCGTATTTCATACATATAATATAATATAATATCTAAAATTACAATTTTAAACATAAAAATTCCAATCCGATTAATCCGCGATTAATCGGTTAATCTCCGCCTAACCGATTAATCGCTAGGCCCTACCCGACCGCTTCTCTAGCGCCTAGCGATTTTTACAACCTTGTTACACACAAAGTGAATACAATTTAAGAGAGAGAACAATTAAGAGAAATGCTAGCCCTATTTATACTAAGTAAGAAATAGTTGGATTTGGAGGGGAGAGTCACTTTAGGAATGGATCGTAACAAATTTAATCCTATAATTTGGCCAACCCATATGGATGGTTTTTGCCCTTCTCCTTTTTTTATTAAAGGGAAAAGAAATAAAAAATATTAGGGTGTGCTTGGTTAAGGGGTATGGACCATAAAGAATGGGTAACATAATGATTAATGATGTTTGGTACTATATAATGCAATCACCCATTATCCACTTTTGAGTAATGGGTCATTACCCACCAACTTGGGGGTAATGAATTTGATTACCTTTATATTCCTTTTGTCTTTCCCATTGCTATTCCCCTCTACGAACCAAGCATGCCCTTAGTGTTCTTAATCAAAAAGTTAACAGTACAAGCCCCATATAAGAAATATCGTACATGTACTTTTGGGTTTTTCGGGTCAATCCGAAAACCAAAACAAATTTAAATTCGGTTTTTGATTTTACGTAAAAAAAAATAACCTGAAAACCCGAATCGAATAAACCGGAAAAACTGATAATGGAATCGATGAGCACCCCAACACACTCGGACCATCGGCATGATGAATTTTAATATGACATGTCCGGCCCAAATATAGCCTTTAAGACAAATCTTAAATCTAAATTATGCACCTTTGCCCAAATATCTTTTAATGGATAAATTATTGAAATAAAAAAAACGTCTCTAGTTATTTTTCAAGAAGTTATAATCAAGTCAAAAGGAAAGTACTAAAATTAAAATGATGAAAAGAAATTACAATTACACATGTCAAATTCATTTGCAAAAATAAATGCATCTACACTTAAAACTTTACTTTTTACTCCGTACTTGACATGTGTATAACTAAAAATCTTTTTTATTCTTCTTATTTATTTATTTTTTATCAGATTCCTTCCCAGCCATGGTGTACATGTATACTTTCGATAAGTATTTATACTTAATGTTGCAACTAATTTCTAAAAAAATTAGTTAAGACAATATACAATATTTAAATAGTATCATTTATGATCACTTATCACTTTACTAAAATTTCTTGTTTACAAACACAATTTACCTATCTCATTTGTTTTGTTTGGGATGACTGCGGATTTGGTTAGAAACTATGAATTATTCAAATAATCTTACTTTGAGAATTTTAAATTGTTTAAACTAGTTTTCGAAGATTAGTCATTAACAATTGTAAAACTTTTTTGGGGGGAATTGCATATATATGCTTCTTAAACATCATAATTACATATATATCCGACTCAAACTTATAATTACAAATATATCCTTTTTAAATTTAAAAATTATCATATATATCCAAATATTCAATATATCTATTAATAAAATCTAAAATTACTTACATAATTATAATTGACCATCATACCCTTATTACTTCATCTAACCTATGGTTATCCTTCTTCTTCAACCTTTCTCCAAACATCACCTCCATTAATTCACAATCATCTATAATTCTATTTCATTTGTAATGCGTGATTGATTGTATGCACTGTTCTAAAATGCTCGCAAAGGCTCCGCAAAGGCCTCGCAAAGGCGTGAGGCTTGGTCATGCCGCCAAGCCATGCCGCCTCACCGCCTTATGCCACATGTTTTTGTAAACTCGATATATATGAATTATGATATGAATATATAAATATTTTCATACTTTGGGCCGCCTTATGCCACGCCTTATAAACGCAAAAGCTTCGCCTTGGCCGCAAAGGCGTGAAGCTTGATCATGCCGCCACGTCACGCCTCGCGCTATTTATAACCTTGATTGTATGGGTTTGATTTTTCACATACTTGTTTACTGTTCTTCATAATTGATGTTAATTGGTTGACAATGTAATATTTTGTGTTGTCCAACATGCCCTTAGTATATTAAGATGAGAATCAAATCCACCATTCGGTTTATGTGATTTCCCATTAACACTATAATTGTCAGTTTTGTGTTACAAATAAACAAAACAAAAAAGTTACTTGGGTTAATGGCATGTAATAGCAACGTACTTTTTCATTTGTTCCATTATCGGATACGAACCCAAAATAATACAACAATACCCATCCAACTTTCAAATTTTGTTTCATTATCAACGTTTAAGACTCATCTCTTTGCGTATGATAATGAAAAAAAATTTGTAAGTTAAATGGGTATTGTGGTATTTTTTTAAAGTTCATATATGATATTTGAACAAATGAGAAAGTACGTATCTGATAATAAAACAAAATTTGAAATTTGAATGGGTATTGTGGTATTTTTTTGAGTTCGTATATGATAATTGCACAAATGAAAAAATACGTTGCTATTAGATATCATTAACCCAACAAAAAACTCTCCATATTACATTTAAATAACAGATTAGCATAAGAAATTCCTAATGTATCATTAATTTATATATCATGTATCACTAATTATAATTAAACCCACTATATAGGTATCATTGTTGGTCAGTAGCCTCAATTAATATTATTAAAAGATTATAAAGTTTATTCTTATGGTTTTGTTGTTACCAAAGAGTGAAAACACAAAAAGAAAGAAGAAGGATAATGAGGGTTCAAAGCAATAAGGGTATTATGGTCAATCTATGACAGTGCAAGTATTTTTTGATTTTTTTATATATAAATTGACTATTTGGATATATATGATAATTTTTAAGTTTTGGGAGGATATATATGTAATTATAAATTTGAGTCGGATATATATGTAGTTATGGTGTTTAGGAGGGATATATATGCAATTCCCCCAAGTTTTTTTCTTTTTACATACGGGCATTGATACTTACACCATTACAATTAATGCATACACTATAATGTTACACTACTAATGTATATAGTAATAAAATATGATATGTGTATAATTATGATGTATATATTAATTGTGGTGGTATAAGTATCAATGTCTTTTACATATCCGCACTATGTAATCATGAAGTCAGAATCTCATACTACTACTCTATAAAAAGTAACATAACCAGATTAGGCTCAAAATCAGGGTATCTAAAAATATTCTCTTCCTAAAATAATTACTAAGTAATTAATAAGGGGTTGTCTAATTAATGAGTGCCCTCAAGGCATTGTTTAAGATGATTATGTAAGGAAATTTTAAGTTTATTAAATTAAAAATCACGATTAATTTAGGTAATTTATAAGTTTTATAAATGCGTATTAAATACAATTTCTAATTTAAAAGGAAAGTTTGTGATTATTTAATGCATCATAACCAATGCCCGAGGGCACTAGTTAGACACTCCCAATTAATATAATTACTAAGTTTATCCCACGCAATATTAGTAAAGGTAAAAGTTGTTTTTAATTAATATTTCTATTGCTTCTTCGTTTCTCTTTAATTCATATATTTTATATTAAAAAAAATTCTATTATCATTTTAGATATTTAAATATATTATTTTGTGTCATAAAATTCAAACATAATATAATAAACACAATAAGTCCAATACAACTCCAACACGCAACTCCAAAGTATAATTTCTGTACCTAACTAAAGTTCTTTTCATGGCTGAAATTTAAATAATAGGATTGAAGACCAAACGATATTTTTTACATATTCCAAAATCATACAAAAAACGTTTACTATTTTTTATTTCTTTTGGTTTTTTTAGGTCTTTGT
Source organism: Chrysanthemum makinoi (assembly GCA_910596185.1). Classification (NCBI taxonomy): domain Eukaryota; kingdom Viridiplantae; phylum Streptophyta; class Magnoliopsida; order Asterales; family Asteraceae; genus Chrysanthemum; species Chrysanthemum makinoi. The sequence goes on along the minus strand of OU343224.1, from coordinate 148,400,178 downwards.
ATGATTTCTTGTTCTACTAGGAAATACAAAAAGGTAAGCAACAAATTATTGAGTACAAAAATATTTACTCAATTGGTAATGCGTACTTGACCGAGTCACTTAAGTCTTTTTCTAAGTAATCAACATTCTTAACATGTACTACTACACAAAGTACTTTGTGGATTTTCATGAGAGTTATAGGTTGCGTTTTGTAATGCAAAAGTTTTTTTAGTTTTCATTTTTCTTGAGAATGGGAGAGTTATTCTTTCTCTTCAGAACACTTAAAAACGTGTTTAGATGGGGTTTTTTTAAATGAGAAACTTATGGAGAATAACGTAACTATGAAAGTTTGTAATAACTGAACCAGTTTGTCTAACACAACAATGAAAGTTTTCTGATGTACGTATTACCGGGATATACACACGAACTAAGGAATAACGTAACGTACCGGAACATATCCTGGTAATGCTCGGCAAGAAAACTCTGGCTATATATCAAACCTTTCCAATGACATAGATAGTCATATAGAGTGCATGATACACTAGGAATATTACACATACACTCTTATGAATATTTTACTTGATCTACAAGTTGATTTTATAAACACATTGCAAGCAACTAACACTATACTTTTTAAGATTGAAGTATCTTCTAACGTATAATTGTCTCTTATTGACAATCATCATCTTGACATTTTCGCACCACGAGTGCATTAAGTTTGTTGATCAAGTTTCATATTTTTGTGATATAACGTACATTTGTGTTATACACGCTCAAGTGCTGTGTTAAATAATTCATGCAATACACGTACATTTCGTATCATGCACTTCTATTTTCGACGTTGTTAATTTATTTCTTTGTTTGTAATTTTTGTATTTCGTACTTATACGTTACATTGTACACGGGTTTATGATTCCTTGTTACCAAAATCCATACTTAATTACTACTTATAGTTTAGTTACAGCTAATTAATATATTAGATGATTCATTTGCATGTAAATGGTTTTCTCTACTTATAATATTTCACTTTAACACTTTTCGACAAATAAATTAACTCAATTTCATATTGAAATTATACCTAGCATTTTATTTCAGATTTTTTTTTGAACGACAATTTTATATTAAAAACTAACAAAAAGCTAACAGATACAAGCAACAACATATGAGTTCTCCTAAAGAAGCGATACAACCGAAAAAAAATACCTTACGCGATTGAAATAGAGAACCAACACCTAAAAATATACTAAACCTGAAGATTCACACTCGAAAAACCAAACCAGCCACGACTCCATAAACAAATAAAATTAACACGCCGCTTTATTTCAGATATGATATAAGACTCGAAATAGTGGTAGTCGCTCTCTTCCATTAGCCTAATTTGTCATCGATTTTTCTTTCAGAAATATTGACCATGAGTAGGACTATATATCTTGGTTCGTTATCTTTACATACTTGATATCGACCACCACTAAACTTTCACTTTATGTATTCTCCTTGTGATCCTTTGCTTAAGTCACCTTCAATGCAAAAATGTTTATCCACAATTAGTTATCTAGTGCATGGTTGCGTACTTGCATCAATAATCATCCATAAAATCATATAGCAAGAAATTTCATATCATTCAAAAGCTTACTAGATGAAGTGTGTCTAACTCTGTGACGCTGAGCTTAAACTCCATAGATTAGTCAGCTAAAAAATCAGAAACTATGGTTACTAAAAGTATTACATTAAAAAAAGAAATGAATTTATCTAAATGTTAAATTTAGAATTTTGCCGTGATAAAATTGTTGCAAAGAAGTAAGAACCATGTTTACATATTACTCTAATCTACTAGTGAATGTCATAATGTCACTTTTTGTTGTGTTAGATAAATTATTACCATTAGTTTCAAAGTAATCTTTAATACTTACTATATATAAAAAAGATAATAATACATTTGATTAAAGCTTAAATTTTTTAAAATAAGTAATGCTGTTAGAAATACCATTACTTATAAAAGGTAATATAATTTATTAAATATTTAAATATTTAATTACAACTTAATCCACTAACTTTCTTAATCACATTTACACCGCACCCATATATACATTAAAAAAAGTACTCATTAATTGCTGCTATTATATGTCGTCGCTGCTATATATGCCCGAATAATTGTCAAGTACTTTTAAAACAATTTTCTAGTACTTTTAAAACATGCATCCAAACATATTCGTGTCTTAGTGTCTAGACAGCGCTATATCTTACCTTTTTTGCAACTTACTACGTTAATAGGTAAAGAGTATGAATTAACCATCACTTTTCTGTCGAAAACTAATGCACGTCAAATGGTAAAAAGTGAGTATAACACAAGATAGAGTAATTAATTAATGAGGTTGATAAAAAGTTAATTATCTTTCAATCCTTTAATTATTTATATTCTACTTAATATCTCTCCACTCATGTGTAGCAATTATGTACTCCAACATAATGCATATAATTAACCAAAACAAAATAAGTTATATAGTATGGGAAAATATAAAATTATATTAAACCAATAGCAGCCGGGTATGCTTTTAGTATACTTTAGCTAACAAGTTGAAGTGTGATCATGATTTCACATACTTTTAATATAAAATATGTACTCGTATATAAGTCATTTTGGGATTGACTTAAAAAAGAATAACGAATTTAGACGTTGGAGTAAGAAATGAGTAAAAAAGTTGAAATTCGAACGTTAGCAAACATGAGTTTTTATATATATTGAATATCTTTGCTCAAAAATATATATTGAATATCATGCATGCATTTATATGCATGTATATAAATATTAACCTACTTGATCATTTTGTTCTTTATATTTTAATGGTAGAATCTTTTTGGATTTACGATATATGTTTGCTTAGTTGACAAATTTAAGTTAAGATCACAAACTACCTTGTTGTTGTGATTTGTTATGGACATTTGCGGAACTCTTTGGGGGCAGGGGAGGGTCCCGGGCCTCCCTTAAAAAATTTGCGATACTTAGTGTAAATATTATAGGTTTTAAAAGTAATTTAGTTGAGGTTACAAACAAATATTCGATTTGACCACCTTAAAATAAATTATGCCCTCCTAAAATAACTGGTCAAGTTCTGCCAGTGGTTATGGACACTTTCTGTTCTGATTTAAGGATATTATTGTTTCATGATCATATATACAAACTAGTCTCATGACCCGGCCGATGGCCGGGCTAATGTCATGCAAATTGGTTAATATAGAAAAATAAAATATCGTAAATGCATGTGTACTATTCGTGATTATGAACTCCAACACTTGATATTTTTCTGCTTAAACTTGTTTATACAATCCTTTGGTAATGAAAAACAGTAATAGTATTTATGAAATTGTTTAAATAATATGTCAACTAAGGGTAACTATTACAGCTACCTAACCCTGGGTTCTATCCAAGAAAATTGTATACAAAACTTTCGCGCCAAAACCGGAATGTTTTGCACATGGCGTGCTTGGATTATCATAATCCTTAGTATTTTATGTTAAATATCTTACTTATAAGTTGTAAAGACTTGCATAAAGTAGCTAAAAACAATAATTACAACTTTCTTTATTTGAACTAGGTACTTAATTAGTGTTTTAAAAGAGGTTTATGATCAGGTCTTGTTAATTTAATTGTTATACAAAATTAGGGGTGGCAATCGAGTCGTGTTCGTGTTAACCTATTCCGGTTCGCGTGTTGGCGGGTTATTATAGCCTTTACCCAAACACGACCCATTTATTAATCGTGTCAAGAAACTCAACTCTAACCCACACCTGCATAATACGTGTAACCCATTTGTGACCCGTTTAACCCATTTAAGTACATAGGTCAAGTAGTGAATAAAGCTGGTGGTTTGTCGATTTAACTAGTTTAAATGCTAAAAATAATATAAGGATCTAAAATAAGATAAAAATAACATACAAATGACTATGCGACAATTTTCTGAATTATAAGCGTCAATTTTCATGATATCTAAGGTATAAAATTATAATTCACTCATACTAAGTAAATAACAAAATATTTTAATCCACATCCAACATAAAAATCAGGTTATATATTTTATTTTTTAGATCTAATATACTGAAACGGGTTCACGGGTTGACCTGTTTAATATTTACTCAACCCAAACACGACCCGTTTATTAAACGGGTTAGACGGGTTGACCCGTTTTTGACACTAACCTGTTTATCCTTAACCCAAACATGTTTAACTTCGTATCGGGTTCGTGTCATTTATCGTGTCGTGTCGAAAATTAACACCCCTATGCAAAATGCATGTCGGTTATCACAAATTTGATGTAAAAGAGATCATATATGACGAGAGACTTTCATATTATGCGTGCACACATTTTTCATATACTACCTCCGTCCCATAATAATTGTCCACTTTGACTTTTCAAAGTCTTTTTTATTAAACTTTGACCATAAATATTTTTATTTGTATAACATAATACTTGATGAATAATATATGAATAGATTGGGTTTTAAATGTATTTTCATTTGGTATAATTTTTATCAAATATTATATAACACAAATAAAAATATTAGTGGTCAAAGTTGAACAAGAAAGACTCAAAAAAGTAAAACTGGACAATTATTATGGGACGGAGGGAGTATTATATTTTCTTTTTCTTAAAATAAGCGTCCAGTTTGATTTAAAAAAAAAAAATTCTTTTCAAGTTTGACTTTAAATATTTTTGTTTGTTTTATATAATAACTGATAAAAGTTATATCAATAAAAATATGTTTAAAATCCAATTCAATTATATATTTTGCATCAGCTATATAACATTAAAAAAATAATTAATGTAAAAATTAAAAAATATATATATTTTAAAAGGTCAGACTATACACTTATTTTAGAACGAATGTAATACTAACTAGCACGGATTACATTGACCAAACTAAAACGCCAGATTAGTTCTCTTATATTTTGATTATTATTATTAAGTTTCAATTATTATGCTTATACATTTTTCATATTTGATAATTACAAGTTGGTAAAATAAAATATTTTAGTTGGTAATGGCTTATAGTTACTGAAATAAATAATAAGCAAGATTATTGTCATCTCATTTGAGTCTTGTTTATATAATTTTTTTTTATATTTTATTTTAGTAAACTCATTATTAAAAAAATCATAATGGGCTGTACACATGCATTACTCATACTTAATTTCATCAAAATAATTTTATCAACATTAATAAAAGATTAAATATATAAATACTCCCTTAATTATATTATATGAAGAATTGCATTAGTTTTTTGAAACTATTAATTGACAAATTTTATTTATCCATGAATACAAAACACTTTATGAATATTAGATACTATGAAACATCCTAGAATTTGCATATTTAGTTTTAGGTTTCATTAATTATTTCAATATTGCTACCTATCCTAATGATCTTTGATTTGCTTGACTATCTTTATATCGAACAAACTCGTCATCATACACTCACTCATTCAGTAACATTAGGTAAACTTTGACTTGTTTAAGCAAATTTATATGACTTAATTAAAGTTAGAATTGATACTCCAACATCTAATAAGATTAAATTTAGACATTTAATTTTAGTTCATTGGATGGGAAGGGTGATAGGAAATATACAATAAAGATCATGGGCTGCCAGGTTGGTAGGTATGGATATTTACTATATTTTTCAACCAGTTGCCTAATTTACATAATAAAATGTTTAATTCCATATTATACTTCATTCGTCTCAAAATATAAGTTCTGTTTTAAATTTTTGAATGACTTTAAATATTTTTGTTTGTATTATATAATACTTGATAGACTAGCATGGTACCCGCAAAATGCAGCGGTTCGGAGGGAATGCTGTTTAACGATTTAATGATTTTACGTTTTTTTGCCGAATATTATTTAACGATTTTCTATTAAAGATAATTTCTAGAAATTGTGTGTTTATGTTGTGAGATTGTAAAGAATTATTATATATGCAAATTCAAAAGTTATTAATTTTAACTCTATAAATATTAAATTCTTTGTATTAGTTATATTTTATTTATTGTAACATGTATCCAATTTAATGTCACAATTTAATGTGCAATTAGTGTGTTTTTAAAATTTTAATTTCAAAAAATACTAATAATAGCAAGTGTGTAAGCTTAAAATTTTTAAGACTTCTAAATATAAAAGTCCTAAATGCTTTATAAAGAGTAAAGATTATACCGATGAAAAATATATTTAAAATACAATTCGCTCATATATTTTACATCAAATATTATATAATAGAAACAAAAATATTTAAAATCAAAGTTGGATTCAAAAAGTTCAAAAAGACTTAAATTTTGAAACGGAGATAATAATCAACAAGACTCCTCAAAATATAGCATCATTTTCTCTTCATCCAATTTCTTTAGGTCATGCATTCTTTAATCCGTGAGTTTTGTCTCCACTTGTTTTCACAGTAAACAAACTAGACATAATAGAGTTGTGCCTTCATTAATTAGAAAACTCATAGGATGAAAATTTATGCCTAAAATGAATAAGATTTATAAATTGACACCTTATTTTGGTTTTCATATGACACAAGTTAATGCAACATATCATGATACTAGTATAAACAAAAAAGTTTTTTCTTGTTCAAGTTATTCAGAAAAGACTAGTATTTTACTTCGGTTTAAACGGCATAACTAAGGTTACTCGTTACAATTTTTGAACATTTCACTGGCTACCCTAAATGTATATGTAATGTATTTGAATGCTAGGAATTTATAACATTACAAAGGGCATATCATTTTCATCCCTGAATTTATCCATAGCTGCTTTAACTGGAATTATTATTAGGTTAGCTCCAAAAGTTTGAAACACGAGATAAACACAAACATGATTTTTCATATTTAGAAAATGCAAGTCTACCCTAATAGACCATATATTTACTCTACCTACTCCACAAAGCACTCTCCAATGATAAAGAAAATAATACTATGGCTGCTGGCAAGCATATTGTAGTATTTATATATAGCAAAATAATGTAAATATCATTCGGGTCGGGTCGGGTCGGGTCGGGTCACATGCATGGAGGCTAATATCATTGAGTTGTATTTTGTTGATCATGCCAAAGTAGTAGTTATCAAAAGTTCAAAAGTAGTATTTCTTTTACATAATGTGACAACTTGATACATGTTTATTCGTCTACAATCAATGTTTATTTGTAATGGCTGTATAAATCACATGTCTTGATCATAACGTTTATTCAACTCAAAAAGGATCATTTGACTTGATATATGTATATATAGGTTGCTACTAGATACCAATTGTATCACTTAGCTTAAACACATTCTAGTTTCATCATGGTGAGTTCAAGGAAATTGCACACGGCTTATCCTTACTACTCTCCTCCACCACCATCACCACCACCACCAACGCCTGCTTGTCCTCCTCCACCACCTCCACCACCACCACCTCCTCCAGTTCTATGTCCACCACCTCCACCACCACCACCTCCTCCAGTTCTATGTCCACCACCACCACCGCCACCAACTCCTGCTTGTCCTCCTCCACCAAAACATCATGGACATCATGGACATCATGGTTCAACCCCTCCGGCTTACCCTCCTAAGGCTTCACCACCTAAACCATCATATCCTCCACATGGTCCAGCTTCCCCTCCTAAGGGTTCTAAGCCTCCTAAGCCAAGCACACCAGCTTACCCACCTAAAGGAGCTACCCCACCTAAGGGATCTAAACCACCTAGTCCAGGTGGACATGCACATCCACCAAAAGGTCCAAAGCCACCAACTCCAGGTGGACCCCCTGGTGGACCAGCTTATCCACCTCAAGGACCAAAACCACCTACTCCAAGTGGGCCAGCTAGCCCACCAGGCAAATCAAAGCCTCCAGCACCCGGGCCAGCTAGCCCACCTAAAGGATCAAAACCACCAACACCAGGTGGCCATGGTTATCCACCCAAGGGACCAAAGCCACCAAAGGCTAGCCCTCCGGGCTCATGGCCACCAAAGGCCAGCCCTCCTCTACCATATGGACCAACTGTCCCACCACCACAACCTTACAATGCAGTACCACCATCCGGTAACATCCTAACACCACCACCTTCAGGTGGTGGTGGACATGACCACACTGTTGTCATTGCAGTGTGTGCATCACTAGGTGGTGTGTTCTTGCTAGCATTCTTAGCTGCCGGTCTCTTCTGCTTAGCTAAGAGAAAGAAGAAGCCAATCTTGGTACCAGCAGCCGCCCCATACGGTCATGGAGGCGGTGAAGGACATGGTCATGAAGGTGGTGGTGCGGGTGGTGCTCATGGTGGTGGACACTCAAGCTACGGCCAATAATAAGCATAAATGATCACGTACGTAAGAAATGCATTAAAAACATGAAAGGTGGTGCATGTGTGACAGTTAAAACTTTTATGAATAATATTTTATTAAAATTTGTTTTGTAAATCAGTTTCATGTTGGTTAAGGTTAAGTTGTGTGGGATTTAAACATTTTAATTTTCATGTTTAGCAACTTGTGTTCTACTTATTATAAGTTGCAAGTTACATGGAAAAAGTGGTTTACTTTTTAGGTAGGGTTCTTGAAATTCAATATTTGTATTTAATTTAATTTGATCAATAAAAGTTGCGATTTGTTTGCATTTATTCTTCTTTATTTGTTAACAAGTTTCTTAATCATATTACAGTTGCATTGCGGTGCATTAACGGGTATATTTGATATGCAAGATCATTGAGAGATTATGCTAATTTTTTAAAAACTTCGTTTAACTGATCGACATAACCTATAAAAGATTATATAAAAAGTAATTTTTCATAATTTTTGAAAATCAAAACTTATAAAAATAATTTATTTTTATAATCTCCATCTACAGCTTCATTTTCATATCCAGATTCCGCAACATTTACTTTAATTTTACCAAACATATATACCCAACGTTCTTTCTTACATGAAGTTATTCGTGACTTCTCTACACGATTCTGGAAATATATATTCAGATTTATCACAAGAGCATACAGTTTATAGCTAGTAGCTTTAGGTTTTACATTCTTTCATTTTCATGGAGCTCAAAAAATTTAAAAGAAAGATAACGGTATCTTATTAAAAAAATCATTAAATAGTAATAAAGTTTCATTAGTGTTTCAATTTAGTCCCTCATACTTTTCTTGGTAAGGTTTAACCACTCAAGTTTCAAAAGTGTTTCATTCTTATGTAATTTTTATGTTTGAGTGACCAAAACGGAACAGTTCTCAAACTTCGTTATTATTTAGTAACTGATATTTTCTTTGAGTGTGCATAAGTTGGTTGTACATTGAGTTGGTTGAGATTAGTGAAATTCAGGGGTAGGTGTTTATTATCAAGGTACAACCAAACAATGCACTTATTTGAAACATTTACACAACAATGGAACACTATTGAAACTTGAATGGTTTTAATGATTAATATAAAGTTCGAGTGACTAAATTGGAACAGTGATGAAACTTTGTTACTATTTGACAACATTTTGCCTGTTAAAATATAAATGTGTTTGACAACCTTGCTTCACTGTGAGAAATTGGAGAAAAAAGAACATGCATGTTTGGTGAATGGTGATGCACTTTTGTTTTCTTTTTATCGATCATTATCGTTGATAGTTACTTATAAAATAAGAAGAATATATAAAGGTTTTAACGCCAATTTTTCTTCCAAAATAGTTATTGAATCTGCTAAAATAATACAGAAAACGTGAAATGGAAAAAATGCTTTGTAAACAAAAAAGAATTCTACATGATTAAAACGTTTTTCATAATGGTAGGCGAAAAAACATTAACCAAATTATTATGGGCAAATCGCACAAAAAGGTATCAAACTTACCACCAATTTCAATTTAAGGTATTCAACTATTTTTTTCTCAATTTAAGGCATCCAACTTATTTTTTATTGCAATGTCGGGAAGTTTTTACCTACACAAAAGGTTGCAGGTTACCATCATCATACTTCATCTTCCCCAACCAACTTCCGACCAATTTCCGGCCAACAACTTATATTTTTTGTTTTATTTACTATTCCAATATATACGCATCTTCACATCATTTGATTTATACAATTACACGTCAAAACATTATCTCCAAAATTCGTATAAAAATGTTTTTTTTTTCTCCTCTTGTACCACCACCACCACAAATTAGTCATAGTTCAAAAACTTATGCAAGTGCCAAAAACATAGCTCGGTTACTTCCAAACTGGATGAACAAGCCTCAAAAATCTTCACACACGAGCTTCGAAAGCATTAGTACGTAGTGCTCAAACTCACGGCTCTTTTGATGGATTGTTTTCAAGTCCTCCGATAACTTCAATATGGAATCAACAACAACTGGAGCAATATTTCGGATGTATCACAATCGGTTTCACCTGAAATAAGTTTATTCCAAGATAAAAGTAACCGAATATCCAAGATGAGCAATTGCCATCACTTAGTTTCCTAGAGAAATGGCTTCTTGATGATGCTACTGTTCAAGAACAAGAAGATAGCCTTATGAATCTTTCTTTAGAAGAAACTAATGGCTTGTTTTAGCTTTTCTCCTCTCTTGGTTTTTGGAGTATTTGTTTATGGACCTTTAACTGTGGTAATTAAGGTACTAGTAATATACAAAAGGGTGTCTGGCAAAACTTTGGTAACCGCAAAAAGTTGATAACGGGCAAAAACTTGAGCAAGTTGCTGGAAAAAAACAAGTCATATGTTCTAAAAAATGTGGTAACCTGCTGATTGCATAAATGTGACCCGGTAACCTGTCAATTGTCTAACATTGCAACTAAAAATTACTTGGGTACCTTAAATTGAGAAAAAAAAATTTGAGTACCTTAAATTAAAATTGAAGGTAAGTTTGATAACTTTTTGTGCGATTTGCCCAATTATTATCAATATCAATACAACTTATATAGCATTTAGACACTTCCACTACAAAAAAATGTAATATTTGGCACTACTTTCTCGTGCCAAAAATGCAAAGGAAGTCGACCCAAACCAAAAAAGGCACGATATGTCGTGCCTTTTTGGCAGACCCCTTTTTGTTGACCCAAAAAAATTTGGCACGACACACCATTTGAAAGTTTGGCACGACAAACGTGTGGGGCCCAAAATGAATTCAACTTGAAAATACAGTTTGGCACGACAGGTTTATGCAAAATGGTACGACAATGTAGTACCAATTTTTATTTTATTTATCTTTTTAAAATAATAATAAAATGAATTTTTAAATACAGAAAGGCACGGCAAAGTCGTGCCAAACTGTAATTCCACGTGGCATACGATACAAAATGGGACGATCCACGTGGCCTTGTGGTTCAAAATGGGACGACACTTCCAGTGTAATTTAGGGACGACAATGTCGTCCCTAATAATTCTGGGTGGGCAAAAAAAAATGCAGCAAATTGCAGTTTTTTCATATTTTTTCCGGATTTTTTTCGGGAAAAAATCTACCAAAACAAATACAACCTGTAATCAATCACAATCCACAATACCAATTCGACAATATGATACAATACCAAATTACTAAACGGATCGAATAACATTCCACAATTCCACGATACCATTCAACAAATACGATACAAAGTAAACTACTCTTAAACTATACAAGGCGCAAATTTCCTAAATAACATGTCTCAAACTAACAAGGCACAAGCTTATAAAGCTAACATGTCTCAAAGTTATAAAGTTAACATAAATCCACGATAACATTCGACAAATTCAATACTATTCCATAATATTAACAAGTCTAAAATTCACAAACTAACTTCCCGCCTACTACTCAGAGAACTCGCCGCCCGAAAGTATTCAACACACTCTCAAGTACGTTCTTTTCGATGTGTATGACATCGAGATTGTGTTTTAGTAGAAGAACGGGCCAATACTCCAGTTCGTAGAAGATAGAACGCTTACTCCAATTCAATCCGATTTCTCGATTAGGTTTAGGGTTATTTTTTAAAGTATTTGGATGCTTCCGTGAGACACGTTTAAATACTTTACTAATTTGAATCATGATTTCCTCATGGGTAAAGCTTCTAGGAGGATGGTTCTTTTCAGGTTTACCATGGAATTCCTTATGTTTATTCCTCAGTGGATGCCTTACGCGTAAGAATCTTCTATACCCAACATAAGCGATTTTATGCTTCACAGGAAGCGATGGAGTGTGCTGATTACATGTGGGGCATTCATAGTAGCCTTGTCCAATCCACCCAGACAAACTACTTCGAGCTGGAAAGTCATTGATAGTTCATAAAACCGCCGCTTTCATTTTGAAATGAGTACTCGTAGCAGCGTCTAAAGTCCACTCTCCTATCCATAACTCTTTGAGTTCTTTGATCAAAGGCTGCAAGAAAATATCAATGTCCTTTGCGGTGATTTAGGGCCGAGAATTAACATCGTCAACATTAAAGAAGTCTCTTTCATACACATCCTAGGGGGTGTGTTGTATGTTGTCAATATCACGGCCACATCTTTGTAACTTTGACTCATGTTGCCAAACGGTTGAAACCATCGTGCCAACCCTAATCGGACGTTTCTAGGGTCACAAGAAAACTCAGGTTTCATTATGTCAAAATTTTTCCATGCTTGACAATCACACGGGTGATTCATCTTACCGTTTTCCTTAGACTGTCCAGTAGCATTCCAAGTCATCCACTTTGCGATATCTTTTGTGTTGAACATACGTTATAGTCTAGGTTTTAACGGAAAGTAACGCAACACCTTGTTGGCAACTTTCTTCCCCTTTGTCTTTTGGTTTTTCCATCTACTCTCGTTGCAGATTGGACAATTATTGAGACTTTTGTTCTCATCTGACATTTTTTCCGATATCACATATCATTTTCATTTTAACACGGTCACTTTAAGTATTATAACTAACAATTAATAACATATCACATGACATTTTTTCCGATATCACATATCATTTTCATTTTAACACGGTCACTTTAAGTTTTATAACTAACAATTAATAACATATCACATGACATTTTTTCCGATATCACATATCATTTTCATTTTAACACGGTCACTTTAAGTATTATAACTAATTTAAAATAATTTAAATTAGTTATAAAATATTTAAATTGATTAAAAATGATTTAAATTTAATTATAAATTGTTTATATAAATTAAAACGGATGAAATGTTAAACGAACGAGTCAATATGATATCGTTATACATGAGATGTTATACGAATTATATTGTCTAACATCTCATGATGTTAAACGAACGAGTCTAGGTGATATCGTTATACATGATATGTTAAACGAACGAGTCGAGATGATATCGTTATACATGACATGTTAAAACGGATGAATCGAGATAGTATCGTGATACATGAAATGTTAAACGAACAAGTCGAGATCTTCCCGTTATACATGATATGTTAAACGAACGAGTCAAGATGATATCGTTATACATGAGATATTAGACGAATGATTCTAAATGACATCGTTATACATGATATGTAACACTAACGAGTCTAGGTGATATCATTATACATCATATGCTAAACGAACGAGTCGAGATGATATCGTTATACATGATGTTAAACGAACGAGTCGAAGTGATATCGTTATACATGACATGTTAAAACGGATGAATCGAGATAGTATAGTGATACATGAAATGTTAAACAAACGAGTCAAGATAATATCGTTATACATGATATGTTAAACTAACAAGTCGAGGTGATATCATCAAAACTGGTTAGTCTATAACTCTTTATCTCATCAAAACATCCAACCAAAATAATGGCGCCAAAACTTCCCTCCAAAAATACTGGCACCAAAACTTCCCACCAAAAGCTACCAGATCTGCTCTATATATCACATAAAGAAAACTTGAGATCTTATCCTACCAAAAGCTACCAGATCTTATCCTCAAAACCACTCAACCTCACAACCTCTTATCTTCACACAAATTTCAAAACCTGAGATGGAGCCATTTAATCCTTTTATGTGTTCTTGTGGAGCAGGAAATATAAGATTAAGAACATCACATAGAGAATATTCATCTGGACGGCAATATTATGCATGTCCTCTGTCGAGGGTGAACAATCATACATTTCTTATTTATGTAAATATACAAATAATTGGGTTGTAATCTCTTATAATTTTCTTATTATGTAACAGCTTAGAAAAGAAGATAATGGGTGCGGATATTTTATGTGGAAGAGTGAATTTGACGAGTACTTAAGAACAATCTCTTCTCGTTCAACATCTCAAGGTTCTGGATCTGCACCAACAGAGTGCTCGAGCTGCCATGACAAAGATCTTAGGATAAACTTGCTGGAATCACAAAAATAGGTGCTAGAGACAAGAGTAAGGTTGCTGGAGGCAAGACTTGAAATGACAAGGATTCCTAACGACCACGCATGTCAGTCGGATGCATTACTTCGTGAGCTGTTACGTGACATGGAAAATCTTCGTATGTAGTAGTGTTGTTGTTGTTGTTGTTGCTGCTGCTGATGTTGCTGCTGCTGCTGCTGTTGTTGTTTGTAACACCCCCAAATTTGGTTTAGCGGAAGCATACGTATTATTTGGGAGCGTTACAAAATTGGTAAATCATAACTCAAGTAATACAGAACGGAACACATACTCCGTTAAATTTTATAAAATATTTTGAAACATTATTTTACAACATTGTTTGGATAAATGGGCACATCCCCAAAAGTTTTGTGTGGTCCCAATATAAAAACATCGTTTTCTGTGTAAAACTCTTCTTTAGAAATTTCTACGACCATTTACCATCTCTTGCCTTGCATCCATGATCACAAATTAAGCACCTGAGAAAATATGCTAAAATGGTCAGCTAAACGCTGGTGAGTTCATAGGTTTAAATTAAAACAGTAGGTAAGGACCAGAGTAAAGACATATAATCATTACCAAGAATATAATGATATATGGATGAAAGTCTATTACATTAGCTCTAAGTTCATGCAACCGATACTACGACAGTTTCTGTATGCTAAAAGATGTCATACAATATAGGGGCCCATAGCAAGTGTTTTGTCCCTCGACACTTGATTCCGACATGGTATACGTTTCGCCTTGGCCTAAGCATGGCCAACCGAACGGAGGAGTCACCCTCAATAGATCTATTTATAACATTCGCGTTTCCCAATGGGAAATTGACGGTTCATGAAAAAGGGCATTCTCTAAGGACATAAGGGCTTAGGCTAAACCACGTAATAGTAATCATGTTATAGTTTTGATCCATAAAATGTTTTGCATATTTCTCACCCCAAAATGTATAAAACGATTTAGCAAGTAAAAGTGGGGCTATGAAACTCACCTTAGCAAATGTGCAATCCAAATGTGGGATCTAGTGAATGTTGTGAAGCGGCACCGACACGCGACCTAGATAAGGAGGGCAATGTTTTAGTTCATTGTTTTAAGTATCACTTACTTAAAGTAGTTCAATGGCTTTGATAATCGTATTAATACTTAACGTAGTTTGTAAAAATCGTTAAAATGATTTTACTAGTAAGTATACCAAGTATGTATATACTTTTCATGTAGACACTATTATATGATTTTGAAATTCAAAGTTTGATTTGAAAAATAATTGCAATATTCCACTAGTAAGTATATAAATGTGTATATACTTATTTAAGTTGACACAAAATGGTATTGTCAAAATTATATATATATATATATATATATATATATATATATATATATATATATATATATATATATATATATATATATATATATATATATATAATTGATTTATTTTCTAATTGTATTTAGAAAATGTTTAAGTTAAACTTGAAGACTTTCAAATTTAATACATGATAAAATGACATAGTGGTCTTTAGTTATTTATCACAACTTGTTCTTAAGATATAGTTCTAAACGGAAAGTTTACTTGACATACATTTGTTTACTTATTGATGCTAAATTTTGACGCAAGCATTATTATGTGAATCATGTTTTTAAACATTTGTTGTTCATGTCAACTTTTGTATATTTTTCGTTAAGTTATGACTTGTGTACATACTTCGACGCTAAGATGATATGTAACGAGATGAAAAGTAAGAATAGACGGGGACGGGTTTGCATGTTTGATATTCTATTAAGTCGTCTCGGGTAGCACCTTATTCGAACACCCATAGGTACTATACACTTAACCATGGGCTGTGGCCCGATGTCATTAGTGGTAGGGTACACGAGTTGGGCCTAAGCCCGAAATGATGTAAGAAATGGGTTTGTACAAGTAAAGGGTTTTTAGCTTCTTGGTTAGCTAATTATACCCTTATGGGTAGTCTTATGGGCTACGGCCCAAGGTGTTTCTGAAACCAATTTGACACTAAGTTTTTAGACATTAAAATGTTTTGTCAAGCTTTTAATACTAACATCTTTACTCAACACAAAAATATGACATGAATGGTTTTTGACTTGAGGTACGAATCGACCTTAATATCCCTTGGATTGTGAAGTCGAGACTCCTCAACCAGGAATCACACGTACAATATTCGCAACCATCAACATTTTCTAAGGGGACTAATATGAGGCTCGACTAGACACGAGGAGATGGTCAAGAGTTTCAGGTTCGACACAAGGGTGTCCATAACAAACCTGTCTCGAGCCATTGCCACAATATAGGAAGGCTTGGAAATAATACGTTAACTAAAATGCTAGATCGGGGAAGTGATAAAACGTATACTAGTTGTGTACTACACAAAATATTTCCTCTAGTATTCGTTACTCTCGACAGTCAAGGACTAAACCAACATGATGTCAAAGACAACTTAAGTTCAAAGGTGATAAAACAAGAATGTCATTTGTCAAAACACAATGGTTATTAGTATCTCTTTTTATAAACTCAACTCCTCTATTTTTCTTGTTTCCCCTTACTCTCGACAGTAGAAACCAAACCGACCCATTTGCTAAAGACAACTTAACTTTCATGGTCACATATCAAGATTTTTAGCATCAAAAATTCTAGTTCTTTGGTTAACTTTTATAAAAACTCAATTCTTCCTAACTTCTTGATTTATACCACTCGATAGGAACAAGATTATCATAACAAATGAAAAACTCAAATTTCAAACAACCAAACTCACAACTCGGCTTGGAATTCAAGAACAAATAAAAATCGACATGACCAACATATAACAATTTCATTGAGAAGATTTTTCCAACATAATATCATAAAAAGAACATAAAAACATTACATCGAGAAAGATAAATAACCTTAATTCGAGAGTGATGGGTGAAGGGACGAAGGTTGTTTCTTGGATTCGAACCAAACAAGACTTGAATTAGCTCCAAAATACTTCCAATTGCAAAACCCCCAAATCAATTTTAGAAAACCCTATCTTTTGAAAACCCTAATTTTTGGTAAACATTTGATGAAAACTGAGTTTGAATCTTCTGAAATTCGACTAGAGATATAGGAGTTTGTTGAGGATGAGTGTGGTTAACTTCCTTCTCTTGGGTCTTGGTTTGAAGCCAAATTTGGCTAGCTTCCAAAATCTTAGGCGAATCATAGACTTTACTCTAGGTAGATAGATGTGAAGATATGAATCTCTTGTGTGATTTTCTCTTGATCCTCTTTGATTTCGTATGGGTAGCAACCGGCGCATCTAGAGGAGGATTTGGAAGACAAAAGCTTGCATGATTTTGGTATGAAAGAGGAAGATATGTTGGATGAACATGTTGGGTTATCCCCTTTTGGGGAGATTCGGCCTATGGGACGTTGAGGCTAGGGTAGGGAGAGGTTGAAGATGAGATTTTGCATATCTTATTTCTCTGCTTTTGTTCTTGTTTTTGTCGTGGGTGGGAAGAGGAGGACAAAAGGGTGCATATCTTAAGTTTTATTAAAGGCTTTCATTTTATCAAATGTATATATATATTTTACTTATAGTATAATTTGTGGAAATGTAAGTGTATACCTTACACTTAGGTATTTAATTGTATTTGAATCTTATAAAAGTTATTGTTCAAGTGATGGTGTGTTAAATATTTTGTGTCCTGCGATATCAATTCGTGATTAAAGTATCATTGTTTGATAACCTTTATAACGTAGTATCTTCTTATTGAGTGAAATGTTTTTTTTTTTTTTAACTTTGTAATATTTCATATCACGGACATTCGTCATTTGTTTTATCAAGTCCCTATCATAGTGTCGGTACGCGTGCAGTGTCGGTCACTGTGGTAAACGAGATAACCTCTCGCCTTACAATTTAAATCATAAGACAAAATGAAATATTCACGAAATGATATGAATGCAACAGTGGTGCAATTGTCTACAGTATGCGAGTTAACTACTCAAATGATCAGGTAAAGCTTATGCGTGCTTAAATGACTTATGCTTAGTAATTATAAATTACTAATTATCAGTTAAATTTTGGTGAAAATTTACCGTGTGTCACATCCTCCCCGCCTTAGAAGAGAAAACCGTCATCGGTTTTCAGTTAGAATTATTTGAAGAAATAGAGAAAATGTGTGGGTATTTACGCTTGAATTGGTCTTCGCGTTCTCACGTGTATTTCTGGACCTCTTTGAGAGTTTCCAACAGATTCTAACGATAGGAGTGCGGCTTTGTTTAAGCCGTTTGATTTCTTGATCCAATATTTCAATTGGGTTTCTTGACAAAATTGAATCTTTTGTCGATTTTGAATTTCTTTCGTTTGGAATGGCGAGAGTTTCGTTGTAAGGGCAATTCTTCGAGTTTCACATGTGAAACACGTTATGCAAAGAGTTGAGTTCTATGAGAATTTTCGGCTTAGTAGGCTACCGGCCCGATTCTTGTGTAAATTTTGACGGACCTAAAGTAACGAGGATTTAGCTTTCCCCATTTCCCAGAACGGATTTCGCCTTTTTACGGCGTTACAAATCCTTGGTATGAGGGGTGGTTCTCCGAGTTGTTTGCACCAAACTATTTGTGCATCACGTATAGTCCTGATGGTAATCCGAGTTGGTAATTACCAGCTTGGTCTTGGAGAGGATCCGATAAATCTTACGAAACAAGGTATTGCCCCTTGCGTTCGGTTAAAATGGTTTATGCTCTTACGGCGTTACCTCAACCTAATTTTTTTTTTTTTTTTGACTTTGACGATCAGAGTTGTTTGCACTCAACCTCTGATTCACATAGTATCATCAATGGTTCTTGATAGAAGCTTGGAGCCATTGGACTGGTTCCTTGCTGGTCTCTGTTCTGAACACGACTGATTTGCGCCCTTGACCCTACGGTGTCTTATGAGGGTGTCTTTTGTTGCAAGGGGATTAGGTCAGGGCAATTTGCCTGCTCCATTCATTTCTTAAACAAGTTACTCATGTTCGAAGTATAGCTTCTATAGCTTGCATGGCACTTCCGTTCAGCCTAGTAGTCGAAATACGGCAAATGGTACTCATTTCTCATTGAATTTCTTAGAATTTTGGGAGTGGTCCTCGAAGGTTTAAGGTGAATGGCTGTCGCTATTTGGAATGAAGAGAATTGAAGGGCTATGATTTGTAGTGCTTTGCTTTGAGCAATCCTTGCGAGTTTGTTCATGCTGTCGTTCTTTTTGTCCGGTAGGAATAGGTGAATTTGAGGAGATGATCAATTAGTACCCACGTAGAGTCAAGATCGATAAGGATCCTTGGTGACTTGGTACTAGAGTTTATTTTTATGCATTCCCATTTCTATCTAAAATTTCCGGTGCGTACCGGTTGATTTGTTGGTTCCTGGTTGTTTTTGAATTCTTCCTTTCAAACATGTTGAGTATGGTTTGACGTTGGTCAATTACTAACCTTCGTGTTCGATACTCATAATAGCCTTCTGGATCAAGGTACACCCTTGCTGGACACTAGATGAGTATAACTCCTGGTCTTAATAAGGTTCCCACATTGGTTTCTAAATCCCTTCTCGGCGTGGGTCTCAACGTTGGTTTTTGGGGATAAGATTCCCTTTGGCCTTTTACAGACTCCATTACACCTTTAGGTATGTCGTAAGAGTTTTATTTAGTCGGTTCTTCCTTAGAGTGCTACTACTTGTGCTTCAGGAATCTAAATGGGAGGGGTGTACTAGATCTTTCGTTTCCCCCAATGATCTGGCTCTTAAAAGGTTTAGTTTGCTAGGTGTTGCTTGGAGTATATGCGGTTATGACTGTTTTGCCCTGGGCGAGTACGAATGTTGTAACTGAACCTAAGTTGCGACTCCAATTATTGGTGTAGTCACATGGTCAACTTCCTTTCCGTTTCCGTACATTCCGTAGGACATTGGGGTCGGTGTACACTGTACTTCCTTGATGTAGTAAGGATAACATTTCTAGGTTTTCCTAGTGTGATCAAGTTAGGTTCCATTTCTAATTCGTGCACTGCGTTGTGCTTCTCATGGATCTTTGAGTGTTGAGTATTCTTATACCATTATTTTCCTCTTTGGATCAGGAAAGCTTCTAGCTCTGGTGTAAAGCGTCTCCCTTAAATGGTAGAGTCTCTGTCATACTCAGGTATGCTTAAAACAGGCGTATTACATGATTCTTCCTTGCGCAGTGTGTGTAGGTGCTTGTTGGGTTTGCCTGAGGTGTATGATGATCTATTCCTGTCTTGGTTTAGTGTAGGTGATAGGATACTGAGTAGGAATCGGTATATCCGGGGCGTCAGTATCTGCGTCCAGAGCTCTATAGGATTCTAATTTATTTTCGAGGGTTCAAACATTTCACATACGTTTCCTTAGTAGGAGATTCCTTCTCCCAGGTGGACGGTTTATTCTATTCCCGTGTAACGTGAAATGTATGGCATTTTAAGGTAGGGTGTCGACGTGAGATGTAGACACGAACGTTTCTATTTCGTGATAGTGAGTTAAGCACTTCCTTTAACATGTCCGGGTAAGAATTTCAAGAATTTAGCCATGTCCGTGCACGTTACCCCTCTCGAATTATACATAGGTGATCAGGCTATGTATAATTGGGGACCGGTGACATGTCGTTTGGTATAATCTAAATCTTGGTGTACTCATTCTTTGGTCAGCGGAAATGTTGCAAGAATTCATGTGCGAAGTTTTGATGCGATGGTTTATAAGATTTGCTAGGCCGACCAATTTTGTCAGTGTGGCCTATAGTTCGTTTGACCAAGATGTGTGAAATAATGACAACTTGGTTAGGAACGAAACGTTGTATTCGTGATTGCGAGGTATTAGTTTGAGTTGGTCTTATCAGTATTGGTAATAATACCTTCGAAATTTTTGGAATGTGGATTTTCTAAAACATCTCGTTGGGTGATACTAATTTGACAAAGAGATTAGTCAAACACTCAAGATGACTTTCTCTTATCTTCAGAGAATTCTTTTCATTGTGACAAGATAGTTGGAATCCTTAGTGATATGGTGAAAACGGTCATGGAGAGGACATATATCAAGATAACAAGATAAGAACAACAGATACATTACTTAGGGAAAGGTTCAGTACATTAAGGTTACGTAGAGAAGTGCTTAAAGTAGATTCTTAAGGCTACGTCTTGGAAGTTTAAACTAAGCTTTATTACAACCAGCATCTCTAGCTAACTTAGTTTCTTCCATGGTGTCCGTTGGGAGTCTGAATCATTCTTCACACTTTCTTCAGGAAGTTGTTTTGACAGTTGTTGTCTTCACTCTTACTTTCCCTGTCCGGGCACATGCTTTTGATGTGGCCTCTCTTTCCACATCCATGACATGTCATTGTTTCCCTATAGAGTTGCTTACAATCTTCTATTTCATGCCCAACTCTTTTACAAATCCCACAAGGTATAGGGCATTTTCCATAGTGGTAATATGGGAATATATTACACTTGGGTTTTGTCCCGGCATACCTTACTTCCCGTTTATTTTTAGTAGTCTTAACCTCAGCCGTCCATTGACGTTTGCTTGATTGTTGCATTTGATCTTTCTCACCATCATATTTCCAGTTCCTCTTGCTACCACAGTACCCCATTGCCTTGCCTTAAGGCAGTGACCTTGTAAATCCGGGTGCGGTAGCTTCTTGAGTGACGAGTGGCGAATGCAACAACGCTCTTTCGAGTTTTGGGAGGATATCCCAAAGAGTATGCCTCGAGTCTCTTTTCCTCGAGTCCTATCATATTAGGACATACTTGGGATAGTTCGCGAAAGCGTTGGTGTACCCTCAAGGTCATTCCCTAGCATAGTTAGTCCACAGAGCTCTCTTTCCATCATCCGCAGTTCATTTCTTGGCGGTACTCTGCAATCATCATTTTCTTCAGAGGGTCCCATTGAAGAGAGTAAGCGGCGTCTATTCCCACTAATCGGACATAAATGTCCCACCATGTGAGGGCTTGGTGTCAAAAGGTGCAAGTAGCATACTTGACCTTACAATTGTCCGCTACTCTGTTCGCGGAAAATTGTCTCTATCCTTTCTAGCCATTTTGCCAAACTTCTAGCTCCTTCAGTTCCCTCAAATGCTGGTGGTTTACAGTTCCTGAATTCTTGGTAAGATAAATTTCGTGATGTGAGCGTCTTACCAACCTCTTCTTTCCTATCCCCCTGGATGAGGTTGTTGATGTTGTGATTGATTTGGTAGTTGGAAATTCTTGCAGCAACTCGTTCGCTAACAGGTTTCTCAGTGGTGGTTGCGTTCATGTTCTGCTTTACTGGAAACATTTTCCTTCAACCACAAGAAATGACAACAAAGAGTTCTCTATGAGTGTGAGGACCATGGTGGAAATAGAGTTACAATGTATATTACTTCTCAATCAAGTAATTTCCAGGTTGTATTGACTGAATATCGCGTACTCTTAGTCTATCAAGATGACATTAAGAAAGTAAAGACTAGTTGAAGCGGGTTTTAACAGAAGGTTATAATCCACAAGTCGTTGTTTATTATGCATAGTCGTTCGTCACAATAAACTTGATTACATACTAAGGAGATTCATGGCTCATAGGGCCGATACATAACATGCGTTCATTGACTCGCTCTAGCTTGTCATACAACAAAACTACTACAAGCGTTTTTATTGAAATCACTCATTACAACGTCTAACACAATTGCAAAGTGAAATTTAAGCATTCCCCGATGCTGTCCCGAGTTGACTTTGTTGAGTTGCCTTCCATTCTTCTAATTCCCTGAGTTGGGCCTCAATTCTGGAAAATTTGTTGTTGACCTCATTTGTCCTACTTTCCATAGTACGTCTTTGATATTCTACAACACCCTCCAGATACCCTGTCTCAGTTAATGCTATTGTAGCTACGGTCTCCAACCGTGTTAGCCTACTTTCAATCTCTGTGAGACGTCCCTGAGTGTCTCCTGGAGTTTGCAGAGCACTCCTTTCAATGTGGTCTTCAAGACGGGCAATTACTTCGTTTAACTTCTCGCGGGTTCCCTCTATTGCCGTCCTAACATCGTTGTAGCATTCCTTGAGTGTTTCGCCAAGTGCTTGTAGTTCTTCCACTACTTCTTCAATTCCTCCAATCCTTTCTTCTGGTAGTATCCCCAGATGATCCGACATCTCTTCTATTTGTTCTTCATGGCGTGTTATACGCGCCATAACTGTGTCGAGAGTTGGTCTAGCAGTGGCTGCTCCTGAAGTTTCCCCAACTTCGAACAAACTAGGAGGTGGTGTATCAGAAGATGATGGTGATGATGCAGAGAGACAGATTCTCTTGCTAGCGGTATCTCCCAACCGAGGAGTGGATCTCTTTGGTGTCTTGGCGAGAGTGTAGGAGTAGTGGGCTGGTAGGTATAGTCTTGGCGGTAGTGATGATTTGGAAGTGGCGGTGGAGTGTGGGTAGTACCTCTCGGTGAACTTGATACACTACCCGTATGGGTTTCCAATGTCGAGTGAGTTGAGAAGGGCTGGGATGCGTTGGCAGGTGACAAACCTTCATTATGTCATCGCATCCAGCAGTGAGGGAAGGCATGGTGCGTGACAAGACGGTGCATATGTGTAAGTATATGTAAAAATATACTTATGATAGATATGGAGTAGTAAATAAATAAATACGCAATATGTCATGCAGTCATGTCTAAATGAACTCTAAGTAGTATGGCAAGTAAGGCAAGCGGTAACTGGCGGTCGTAGAGTGATGTTTTTGTAAAAAGTAGTTATAGTTTAGGGTTTATATGTACCTAGTTCTCTATAACCTGGCTCTGATGCCAATCTGTAACACCCCCAAATTTGGTTTAGCGGAAGCATACGTATTATTTGGGAGCGTTACGAAATTGGTAAATCATAACTCAAGTAATACAGAACGGAACACATACTCCGTTAAATTTTATAAAATATTTTGAAACATTATTTTACAACATTGTTTGGATAAATGGGCACATCCCCAAAAGTTTTGTGTGGTCCCAATATAAAAACATCGTTTTCTGTGTAAAACTCTTCTTTAGAAATTTCTACGACCATTTACCATCTCTTGCCTTGCATCCATGATCACAAATTAAGCACCTGAGAAAATATGCTAAAATGGTCAGCTAAATTTGGTGAGTTCATAGGTTTAAATTAAAACGGTAGGTAAGGACCGAGTAAAGACATATAATCATTACCAAGAATATAATGATATATGAATGAAAGTCTATTACATTAGCTCTAAGTTCATGCAACCGATACTACGGACGGTTTACGTATGCTAAAAGATGTCATACAATATAGGGGCCCATAGCAAGTGTTTTGTCCCTCGACACTTGATTCCGACATGGTATACGTTTCGCCTTGGCCTAAGCATGGCCAACCGAACGGAGGAGTCACCCTCAATATATCTATTTATAACATTAAGCTTCCCAATGGGAATTGGCGGTTCATGAAAAAGGGCATTCTCTAGGGACATAAGGGCTTAGGCTAAACCACGTAATAGTAATCATGTTATAGTTTTGATCCATAAAATGTTTTGCATATTTCTCACCCCAAAATGTATAAAACGATTTAGCAAGTAAAAGTGGGGCTATGAAACTCACCTTAGCAAATGTGCAATCCAAATGTGGGATCTAGTGAATGTTGTGAAGCGGCACCGACACGCGACCTAGATAAGGAGGGCAATGTTTTAGTTCATTGTTTTAAGTATCACTTACTTAAAGTAGTTCAATGGCTTTGATAATCGTATTAATACTTAACGTAGTTTGTAAAAATCGTTAAAATGATTTTACTAGTAAGTATACGAAGTATGTATATACTTTTCATGTAGACACTATTATATGATTTTGAAATTCAAAGTTTGATTTGAAAAATAATTGCAATATTCCACTAGTAAGTATATAAATGTGTATATACTTATTTAAGTTGACACCAAATGGTATTGTCAAAATATATATATATATATATATATATATATATATATATATATATATATATATATATATATATATATATATATATATATATATATATATATATATATATATATATATATAATTGATTTATTTTCTAATTGTATTTAGAAAATGTTTAAGTTAAGCTTGAAGACTTTCAAATTTAATATATGATAAAATGACATAGTGGTCTTTAGTTATTTATCACAACTTGTTCTTAAGATATAGTTCTAAACGGAAAGTTTACTTGACATACATTTGTTTACTTATTGATGCTAAATTTTGACGCAAGCATTAGTATGTGAATCATGTTTTTAAACATTTGTTGTTCATGTCAACTTTTGTATATTTTTCGTTAAGTTATGACTTGTGTACATACTTCGACGCTAAGATGATATGTAACGAGATGAAAAGTAAGAATAGACGGGGACGGGTTTGCATGTTTGATATTCTATTAAGTCGTCTCGGGTAGCACCTTATTCGAACACCCATAGGTACTACACACTTAACCATGGGCTGTGGTCCGATGTCATTAGTGGTAGGGTACACGAGTTGGGCCTAAGCCCGAAATGATGTAAGAAATGGGTTTGTACAAGTAAAGGGTTTTTAGCTTCTTGGTTAGCTAATTATACCCTTATGGGTAGTCTTATGGGCTACGGCCCAAGGTGTTTCTGAAACCAATTTGACACTAAGTTTTTAGACATTAAAATGTTTTGTCAAGCTTTTAATACTAACATCTTTACTCAACACAAAAATATGACATGAATGGTTTTTGACTTGAGGTACGACTCGACCTTAATATCCCTTGGATTGTGAAGTCGAGACTCCTCAACCAGGAATCACACATACAATATTCGCAACCATCAACATTTTACTAAGGGGACTAATATGAGGCTCGACTAGACACGAGGAGATGGTCAAGAGTTTCAGGTTCGACACAAGGGTGTCCATAACAAACCTGTCTCGAGCCATTGCCACAATATAGGAAGGCTTGGAAATAATACGTTAACTAAAATGCTAGATCGGGGAAGTGATAAGACGTATACTAGTTGTGTACTACACAAAATATTTCCTCTAGTATTCGTTACTCTCGACAGTCAAGGACTAAACCAACATGATGTCAAAGACAACTTAAGTTCAAAGGTGATAAAACAAGAATGTCATTTTTCAAAACACAATGGTTATTAGTATCTCTTTTTATAAACTCAACTCCTCTATTTTTCTTGTTTCCCTTACTCTCGCCAGAAACCAAACCGACCCATTTGCTAAAGACAACTTAACTTTCATGGTCACATATCAAGATTTTTAGCATCAAAAATTCTAGTTCTTTGGTTAACTTTTATAAAAACTCAATTCTTCCTAACTTCTTGATTTATACCACTCGATAGGAACAAGATTATCATAACAAATGAAAAACTCAAATTTCAAACAACCAAACTCACAACTCGGCTTGGAATTCAAGAACAAATAAAAATCGACATGACCAACATATAACAATTTCATTGAGAAGATTTTTCCAACATAATATCATAAAAAGAACATAAAAACATTACATCGAGAAAGATAAATAACCTTAATTCGAGAGTGATGGGTGAAGGGACGAAGGTTGTTTCTTGGATTTGAACCAAACAAGACTTGAATTAGCTCCAAAATACTTCCAATTGCAAAACCCCCAAATCAATTTTAGAAAACCCTATCTTTTGAAAACCCTAAATTTTGGTAAACATTTGATGAAAACTGAGTTTGAATCTTCTGAAATTCGACTAGAGATATAGGAGTTTTTTGAGGATGAGTGTGGTTAACTTCCTTCTCTTGGGTCTTGGTTTGAAGCCAAATTTGGCTAGCTTCCAAAATCTTAGGCGAATCATAGACTTTACTCTAGGTAGATAGATGTGAAGATATGAATCTCTTGTGTGATTTTCTCTTGATCCTCTTTGATTTAGTATGGGTAGCAAGCGCATCTAGAGGAGGATTTGGAAGACAAAAGCTTGCATGATTTTGGTATGAAAGAGGAAGATATGTTGGATGAACATGTTGGGTTATCCCCTTTTGGGGAGATTCGCCTATGGGGCCTTGAGCTAGGGTAGGGAGAGGTTGAAGATGAGATTTTGCATATCTTATTTCTCTGCTTTTGTTCTTGTTTTTGTCGTGGGTGGGAAGAGGAGGACAAAAGGGTGCATATCTTAAGTTTTATTAAAGGCTTTCATTTTATCAAATGTATATATATATTTTACTTATAGTATAATTTGTGGAAATGTAAGTGTATACCTTACACTTAGGTATTTAATTGTATTTGAATCTTATAAAAGTTATTGTTCAAGTGATGGTGTGTTAAATATTTTGTGTCCTGCGATATCAATTTGTGATTAAAGTATCATTGTTTGATAACCTTTATAACGTAGTATCTTACTGTTACGAGTCTGAATTTTTTTTTAACTTTGTAATATTTCATATCACGGACATTCGTCATTTGTTTTATCAAGTCCCTATCATAGTGTCGGTACGCGTGCAGTGTCGGTCACTGTGGTAAACGAGATAACCTCTCGCCTTACAATTTAAATCATAAGACAAAATGAAATATTCACGAAATGATATGAATGCAACAGTGGTGCAATTGTCTACAGTATGCGAGTTAACTACTCAAATGATCAGGTAAAGCTTATGCGTGCTTAAATGACTTATGATTAGTAATAATAAATTACTAATTATCAGTTAAATTTTTGGTGGAAATTTACCGTGTGTCACATTGTTGTTGTTGTTGTTGTTGATGAATATGGTTCTTATAAGAACTCATCTTTAATGAAGTTCTTAATGAATATGGTTCTTATAATACGTATGTTTCACTTATTACAATGACATTTCAATTTGACCATGTTCTAAGTTAACAAGATTATGGTTTCCAAACACCCCTTTTCCAATACTAAATTACACATGAATAAAGAAACAACTTGACAACAAAACGAAACAGATCAAACGAAACAACTCGGCAAACAAACGAAACAACTCAAATGATATGATACATACGACATAGACCATAACAAACATCGCCCATCTAATTTTTTTTCCTGCTACTTCCCGCTCTGCTAGAACCTGCACCATCTTTTCCCTTCCTTTGCTTGACGAACTGTTCAAATAATGCTTCAAGATTTGTTACCCTATTTCCCGCATCATCAAATGTGTAATAGAACGCGCTTTCTCCAGCTCCATCTTTTTCCTTCCTTTGCTTGACGAACTGCTCAAACATTGCTTCAGCTTCCAGCGTGTTTTCTCCTCCAACACCATTAGCTTCACAGTCCAAATACACCCTGTAGAATGGCTGTTTTCTTAACCATTCCAGAATGCGGTCTCTCATCAACGAGTCTTTGTTCTTATAAGAACCATATTCATCATAAGATTCTGACCCATACGTATCAAGAATTCGAGTAAAGAGATATATCGACGATAAAACCAGTGACCACTCTTTTTCCGGCGTGTAATCAGCCATTATATTGTTATGTGTGTTTTGTGGGAATTGACGATGGGGTTATTTATGTTTTGTCGGGATATATAAGGAAAACTTTGCGGGATATATAAAGTTGAAATTTGGCGGGAAAAATAATGGCGGGAAACTATTAGCGGTAAAAATAATGGCGGGAAACTATTAGCGGTAAAAAGGTTTGCTTGTCGAGTTGTTTCGTTTTCTTGTCGAGTTTTTTCGTTTGCTTGTCCGCGAGTTGTTTAAATAAAATATCCACATCATGATCTTTTACTCTTCCACATTAAATATATATTTTTTTAATTCTATAAATGTATTTAATTTTAAATTAAAGTATTTAATTATAAATATAACTATTTAATTTTAATTCTATATTAAATAAAAGTATTTAAATTAAATAAAAATAATTTTTTTAAATTAGATACTTTAATTAAAAACTGGTTTATAAAGTTTATAAAAAATAGAGTAAATTGCAAAAATCGTCCCTGTGGTTTGCTCAGATTGCAAAAATCGTCCCTGTGGTTCGCTAATTGCAGGCGGCCTCCCTGTGGGGAAACTTTTTCATCATTTTGGTCCCTGGCTTTTAACGTCTTCAAAAGGTGAAGATCGGTGGGATCACCCTGGTCCCATGCATCCTAAGGATGCCAACCGGACCCTCCCCCAAGGACCCGGTCCCAGGCAATGAGCACTGTCCCATGGTGGATTTTATCGAGGAGTTGGGCTTTGAACCCCGCCATTTTCTTCAATAGGCCCTCGCTGACCAGTCAATCTGAGCATTTGCGGTGGGGGGATGGTACCAAATGATCTTTAGTGCCATGGAAGAGGTTTGAACCCGGGTCTATTGACCCAAGCTCAAAGCTCTTACCAATGGACTAAACGTCGTTAAGTAGATTTCGTTAGGTGTTACACTTTAGCCCCTTTTGCCCAATGATTGTTGCAACGTACATCCTTTAAACCACAAGGACGATTTATGCAATTACACCGTTAGTCTTCAATAAAAAAACAATTGCACCGTTAGTCCTTAATACATAATTTCAGCTAAAAAAAGTCAAAAAAAAAAAAAATTGTAAAAAAATCTTCTAAAAAATTTTTTGATTTTTTTTCCAAAATTTTCAATATTTTCGAAATATATATATATATTTTTTTAAAATTCGAAATATTTTTTTTCCAAAATTTTATATTCGAAATTATTTTTCCAAAATTCTAAAAAATTATTTTTAGAAAAAGAATTTTGAAAAAAAAATTATGGAAAAAGTATAAGACAAAAGAAATGCAATTTTTTATTTTCGAAATTACTTTCCACATTTTGAAAAAAAATCCTTTTGAAAAAATAATTTTTAAGAAAAAAATTCAAAAAAAAATTATTTTTTTTTCAAAAATTGCAATATGTCGCATTTTTTGTGTCCGATATTTTTTCCAGAAATTTTTTTTCAAATTTAAAAAAAAAAATAATCTTTTTGAAATTTGGAAAAATAATTTCAAAATTAAAAAATAAAAATATTAAGAATTTTTCTTAAAAAAAAATCGAAATATTTTTATTCCAAATTTTTTATTTTTCCAAATTTCTATGAAAAAAATTCAAAAAAAAATTGATTTATTTTTTTCAAAAAAAAATTGCATTTATTTTGTCCGATATTTTTTCCATAATTTTTTTTTCCAAAATTCTTTTTCCAAAAATAATTTTTTAGAAATTTGGAAAAATAATTTCGAATATAAAAATTTTGGAAAAAAAATATTTCGAATTTAAAAAATATATATATATATATATATATATATATATATATTTCGAAAATATTGAAAATTTTGAAAAAAAAAAAATTGAAGATTTTTTTACAATTTTTTGACTTTTTTAACTGAAATGATGTATTAAGGACTAACGGTGCAATTGTTTTTTTATTGAGGACTAACGGTGTAATTGCATAAAACGTCCTTGTGGTTTAAAGGATGTACGTTGCAACAATCATTGGCCAAAAGGGGCTAAAGTGTAACACCTAACGAAATCTACTTAACGACGTTAAAAGCCAGGGACCAAAATGATGAAAAAGTTTCCCCACAGGGAGGCCGCCTGCAATTAGCGAACCACAGGGACGATTTTTGCAATCTGAGCAAACCACAGGGACGATTTTTGCAATTTACTCTAAAAAATATATATATATAGATTTATAGTTTGGGACGACAATGTATTTGGCGGGATAAAAAAAAGGACGGGATATATTTATTTACGTGACTAGTTTATTAAAAACAAATAATTATAAAAGCGTCGTGCCAAAACTTTTAAGTTGACTGCCTTTTTTGTTGAAAACGTGTGGGTCCTACCTGCATTTTGGGACTACATTGTCGAACCAAAAAAAAAGGGTGTCCCCAATTTGTGATTTTGGTGTAGTGTTCCCTCATACTTAAGTTTTAAGATTTTTTAAAATAGATTTTAAGCAAATACAATTCAAAAAACATAATTTACAAGTATGTAAAGCACAAATCAAACTACATACAATTATCTATGCACAATGTATAAATACAATATTTTTAAGCAAATACAAGTAAAAAAACATAATTTACAAGTATTTAAAGCACAACTAAATCTAAAATCCAGCAGTATAAAATAAAATGACATTTGCTCGCCAAAAAATTTAGTTACAGGGTACCCGCTGCCACATCGTGCGGGTACCCTGCTAGTGTTTGTAATTAACAAACTACAAATTTTGCATTAATTAGTTTCATATATTTCAACAGATTTTAGAGCCTTTTTTTGGTTCTTTAGTAAATCCAGTGATTAGTTTATTAAAAATTAATGCTGAATCATTTCTTTGGTATTGAATTATTGTTGTCTAACAAATACAAGAAGTTAATCTCTAGCTGTGTTCTTATTAGTGTCTTCTCAGCTAACAATCTTGATTGAAGAAAATATAATTAAGGCAATAGCAGTGCTGTAAAAAAAAATCTACAAGGCCGATTAATCACCGATTAGGTGCTACTGGGCCACCGACCTTGCCCATTTTTGTAAATCGTTCAAACAAATCGGTCAACCATGGTCAACGATTGTCAAACTTGCCAAAAAACTTGTTAATCTTGCTGGAAATACCCTAAACTCGTTGTGAATTAGTTTTAATCACTTATAGTCACTATTTATATCTTTTACAAGATGTTTTTCAAAGAAAATCATGCCGAGAATACAAAAAATCTTGCCCTAAATACCCAAAGCTTGCAAAAAATGCGAATACGATTTATCACCGATTCGTTTTTTTTGCAACCCTATACAAATGTAATCACTTATAGTCGCTATTTATATCTATTATAAGATGTTTTTAAGGAAAATCTTTCTGAGAATACCCAAAACTCACTGAAAATACCCAAAACTTGCCAAAAATATCAATCCGATTAATCACTGATTAATCCCGCCTAGACCGATTACAAGCTACAGGGGGGTCAACCGCCTCACTACCGATTCACGATTTTTGCAACCTACCTTAGGCAATAGTGAATGAAATAATGTAAACAATAAGATAATCCATATTATTTATGCTTCAAAAGAAGAGATGCTTTATATATATCCAAACCACATATTGACATGAACATAAAGTAAGAGGATTTTATGATTTTATCCATAACCTGTTATAAAGTTTGAACTTATTATATTTCCAAACATACTTTTTGAAATTTAAATATAATAAACAAAGAAGTGAAATTATAGATGATTACCACCTTCACCAACTCCATGACTTAAATGTTAACCAAAAGAAAAATGAGAAAAATGTGGCGGCTATCAACAAACTATCCCTTTTAACGGAAATATTGGTAGCTTTAATGCTGTGTATATTCGGCGGTAATGATAGATAATAATTTAAAAAAAAAAAAAAGCATGTGTAGATGTCTACTAGAAAAATTCCAAAAAAAAAGGTAATCTTGTTTTAGAAAGAAACAGTCTAAGCTTAAGTGCTTTACTGAGCTTTAAGTGGAATGTGGATCGGACCGGGCTTGAACCGGTATGTACTTTGTACCAGTGATGGAACCAGGGTGGGTCTTGGGACATGGGTCTTGGGACATCCACGGATTATTGTTGCGTAGTGCTAATACGTGTAAAAAATCTCACATTTTCGTAAATGCAGCTTGTCCCAAAAAATGTGTTTGTAGTCATATTTAGTTTTTCGTATGTGCACCTGGTCATTTTTAGGTCTGATTCCGTCCATGCTTGACAACGAACGTACTAGAGTCGGTTTTGGACCAGGACCGAGGCTAATTGGCCCAGGCTTTGAACCAATGCTTGGTATATATGAACCAAGGTCGCTAGGATCAGGACCACGAGTATTCGAGCAGTGCTTTTTAGGTCAAGTCTGAATTACTCGGCCCGGACTTTATACATAAGGGTACTCATTTGCATGATACTAGAACACAAAAACCGAAGGAATTTGCATCGGATTGGTAAGTTGTGTTATATGATCAATCATCTAGCTAGCCAAGTTACTTTATGTAGCAAAAGAAATCAACTTGAAACTGAGATCTTTAACTAACATTAACAATCTAAATAGAAGTAGAACCACAAAATGTTACTAGTGAAAGAAAAATACCCGTAACGATTATAAATCATACCGAAGAGTAATCAACTTGAGCCAAATCCTTTGATCGATGAAGCGAAGATTGCTCTTCACTCTTCTTCTTTCTCATGCCTTTATACTCGCCATAAAAATAAGACGTAAATCCCCAAAGAGATAGAACAAGTGCAACACCCTTTTCGACTTGAAATGGTTCCTTGTAAAAAATCACACCTAATGCCTCTGTCACCGGAAGCAAAACCGCGATTATGATCCCTGATAACAATGATGACGCGCAAAAGACCACTCCGATGGCTCCCAAGAAGAAGCATTGCCAAAATATTGCACTCGTGCACAATACTATGTAATATGATGTTACACCCAAACCAAAATTCTTTGACTCGCTCTGAATCGCCTGCCAAAATGAAAAAAAAATTACATAATACTTTACAAGATTACATGTATCTTTATGTATAAACTTTTATAACAAGTATTGAGATTAATTTGGTACCTTGAAATCATTATTGATGATCATTCCTATTGAACAAAATATCGTAGCAAAAAGACACACCACCATTTGAATCTCCAACACCAGTGTATACGTTATCGCTTGCTTTGCCTTGTTATATGTGAGTTCAACCAATGGCAAAACAAATCCATACAATGCCGCGGCTGCCACTGTCAGAAAAAACCCTTTGAAATATTCCGCTTTTGACTCCCCGTTGGGGCGGTCACTGCTGGTATGCAATGCCAACACTGCCGCCCCAGCAGTCAAAAGCACCACTGCATTGACTGTATACGGTGTAAACTTCTGTTTCACTAACAAAAACGCAAAGAAAGCTGTAAAAGCAAGCTGGGACGCGATAATTAACAAAGTTGTCGAGATTGGGAGACGTATCACACCACATGCATAAAGGTAGTCGTCAAGCCCGGTCAAGACACCTATAACCACAGCCGCGCAAAACACACGTGATTTCATATAAACCACGGTTGTTGAGGCTGCGGATATGCCTTTTGAACAGCGACGATAAATATACAAAATAAAAAGCACGACAACAATAAATGGCCAGCCAGCAGTCTCGAGGAAAGCCGATAGCCAAACACGGTTGCCACCATGGATGAAGTAGAGACGCATGATCAATGGACCGCCACAGTTTCCGACTGATAAAAGAACACAATTTAGAATCAAGAGAGCTTTTTTAGCTGATGGACTTACTTTTGTAGGCACAACTGAGGTGGCTACTACTTCTTCTCGGCTATCCATCATTCAGCGTTGCTGGTTATCAACGTTTTTGCCAGAATAAACGAGTTATCACTGTATTAAGCTAGCGATTTTTATATATAGTAACTTCATAATGGATTATAATTTCCGAATATTATGGGTTGTCGAATCCTAATGTTCTTTTTATGGATGTTAAAGTGCATGGTTTTGATGGTTATTGTTGCATGATTCTTTTTGGTTACTACTTTAACGTCTTTTATGAAGGTATCTCGGCTTTACTACTGCTTTTTTACTAGCTTTTGTCTTTATGGTATTCTCAGTGAAAGCATCTGTTATAAGTGTGGCATTGCGTGTATATTACACGCTAATCCTGAGTAAAATGTTTTAAAAACCGGTTTTTGGCTGGTTGAGCTTATGCTTCAACCAGCGTCATTGGTTTTTTGCTCAAAACCAGCTTCCGACGACCCAACTAGTTCTCATGTTGAACCGGCAGGGTCAACGCGAAATTTTAAAACGTTCATGGGCAATCTTTGTGCTTTTGGTTAGTGAACTAATTGTCATTTAATACAGAATCATGCAATTCCTGTGTTTAATGAACCCAACAAAGATTCAACAAGGCATATGAGCTTATATGTAGTGTCAAAACACATTATAAATACATGTTGGCAAACAAAAGATAACACAAAAGTAGAACTAATACAAATAAGCTAGAGAAGCTAGTGTAAATAGCCTTTTAAAATTGGGCTTATCTGAGCTAAAATAAGCTACTAAGCTTTTGCTACTTAGCAATATCCAAACACTTTTGTGAGCTTATTGTTTTCTACTTTTCTTCAAACTATAATAAGCCCATACACTCATTCGAATAAGCTAATCCAAATACAGGCATGATTTGGCTAGGGATGTTTTGTATGATGTTCTTAAATGAGCAGGAATTTCTTCTAAAAAAGAGGCACCCGTGAACTTTCTGACAGATCCGCTTGAAGGAAGGTCTACTTTACGGCCAGCTGATATACTTGTGTTTGGATGGGCCAGAAGGAAACATGCTTGTGTGGATCTTACTGGAGTGTCCCCTCTTGTTGGGCCAAGGGACAATGAGTTTGTTGCGGGACAAGCGGCATTGAAAGCGGAATCGAGCAAAGTTGCTAAACACGAGAAAACTTGTTTAGAGAATCAACACGTATTTACCCCTTTTGCTTTTGATACATTTGGGTTCCTAGCTTCGACAGCTGTGGAGTTTTTGACTAGGGTTCAATGGGTTGTGCAAAGTAATTTTGCGACCCCTAAGTCACAAAATTTCATTTTTAGTAGAATTGGTTTTGCCATTCAAAAGGGGGTTGCGGCACAGCTTGTTGCCCGTTTGCCTGCCATCTTATTGTAATCCGTTATAAAAGTCTGTTTTAAATAAATAAAAATCCAAACACCCTCTAAAAAAGTGTACCATTTAGTGCTACATCTTGATATAAAAACGACGTTAGGTGATTACACTCATTACTCATATTAGCCTATAGTTTTGCGTTAGTTACCAGAGTTTAGTTTGTTATATTCAACAATGAACGAAGAACATATTAGACGATAAATATGACCAAAACGAAGAACATTTAGCCTATAGTTTTACGTTAGTTACCAGAGTTTAGTTTGTTATATAAAAACGACAATCCAACTTGGGCCATATTTATCGTCTAATAGAACAACTATGTAAAAAAGTAACCCCATTGACAAATATACTACATTAACTTTTGAAATAAGACAGAAAAAAAGATCGAATAAAATTACCTTGTATGATTACAAATCATACCGACGAGTAGTTAAACCAATTCAATTCCGTTGATCGATCATTAGAAGATTGATCTTCGTTTTTCTTCTTTTTCATCCCTCTATACTCGCCATAAAAGTAAGACGTAAATCCCCAAAGAGATAGAACAAGTGCAACACCCTTCTCGACTTGAAATGGTTCCTTGTAAAGTATTACGGCCAATGCCTCGGTCACTGGAAGCAAAACAGCGATTATGATCCCTGATAGGAGTGACGAAGCACAAAAGACCACTCCTATAGCTCCCAAGAAGAAGCATTGCCAAAATATCGCGGTCATACACAATATTGTGTAATATGCTGCTACTCCCGAACTAAAATCCTTTGCCTCTTTCGGAATCACCTACATGATTAAAACAACTATGATAATTTCACGAAAACGCAAGTATGTTCTTAAACTTTTCGACTATTTTTACCAATAATCATAGACAAACAGATTCATATAATGGGAGTATTTTAAGTTAGATAACTTTAATCTGTCTTTGTTTTCATAAAATCGAATTCGAAAACAAAAATGACCTTTGATGCACTAAAATTTTGTACCTTGAAATCATTGTTAAAGAGCATTCCTATTGTACAAAATATGGTAGCAAAAAGACTCATCACCATTTGTATCTCCAACACCACTGTATACGTGATCGCTTGCTTTGCCTTGTTTTACGTCAGCTCCACTAAGGGCAACACAAACCCATACAGCGCCGCTGCAGCCACCGTCATAAAAAACCCTTTAAAATATTCCGCTTTTGACTCCCCATTGGGGCGGTCACTGCTGGTATGCAATGCCAGCACTGCCGCCCCAACAGTTAGAAGCACCACAGCGTTAATAGAATACGGTGTAAACTTCTGTCTCACTAACAAAAATCCAAAAAAAGCCGTGAAACCAAGCTGAGACGCAATGATCAAAGACGTTGTCGAGACGGGGAGACGCGCCACACCACACGCGTATAGGTAGCCGTCGAGCCCTGTCAAGACACCTATAACCACAGCCGCGAAGA
The DNA here is from genome assembly GCA_910596185.1 of Chrysanthemum makinoi. Classification (NCBI taxonomy): domain Eukaryota; kingdom Viridiplantae; phylum Streptophyta; class Magnoliopsida; order Asterales; family Asteraceae; genus Chrysanthemum; species Chrysanthemum makinoi. The sequence continues at coordinate 148,362,952 of OU343224.1, read as the reverse complement.
ACACACGTGGTTTCATACAAACTGCTTTTGTAGCGCTTGTTTTAGTCTTTGAACAAAGACGATAGAAGTAAAGAATTATTAGTATGATGAGAATCAATGGCCAACCGGCTGTCTCGAGGAAAGCCGAGAGCCATACATGCTTGCCACCGTGTAGGAAGTATAAACGCATGATTAACGGACCGCCACTGTTTCCCACGGCTAAGAGAATACAATTAAGAATCAAAAGCGTTTTTTTCGCTGACGGACTAACTTTGGTTGCCGTCGGAGCTGAAGCTCCGGCGGCATCAGCAACTTCTTCCCGGCTGCTCATAACTATTTAATCAGTTGTTATCAAGCTAGATTCTATTAAAACGGAACTAGTATGTTTTTAGTTTGATTAGGTTAACAAGGTCCGTACATTATGGGCATGCAGTCAAAACACAAATTTTTTAAAATCTTAAGTCAAGGATAATAATTTGTATTTATCAACAGAACTTAAAATTCCAATAATTTATCTAATTAAAGATAATTGGTTCACCATAAGCTAGAGTACATCATTTAAATCTAGGGCCGAGCATAAAGGACCGTAGCTGAACAGGACCGAACAAATTTTGCTCCGTCCTCAGTTCGCCCTTTTTCTCTCGTATTTGGTCCAGTCAGGTTCAGTCCGGCACACGACCCACCAATATGCTTTCTTAAACCGGACTGGACCGAAGTCCACTTTTTTCCCATTTTGGGTTTTTGGTTCCATTCGGTCCACACCGGTCCGGTCGGTCCGGTTTTGGACCGATGCACACCCTTATACAAATCAACTTAAAAAACGAACAGCACAAGTATAAAACCATTAAACACCTAATACTTTAGCGGTATATATGCAAATAGGCCCTTTCTAGAAACAAGTATTAGTTATGCACACTCCCACATATTTGCTTATCTTGTTGCTTGACTCAACTTACAACCAAGGGCTTTACTCAGTTTGAGTCTGTGTGGCGGTGGGCTCAAAAAAAAAAAGCACAAGCACAGAAAATGCAACTCAGTCAAACAAAAGGAGCTTCGTACTTTCAAAGTAAAACCAAACACAATGTGATTGAAGTTGTATATTTACAGGCAATGTAAAACTAGATAAAACTTCTTCGAGCAACCGATGCTATATTTTCATTAAGAGCAACATTTTTGGTTTTCTATCAAACAGGTCATAATGCAAGAATACCTCATCTTGAAAACTTGGACCACATGTAAACCAGGAAAACGCAAAAAAGTGCAAATAGAACGACATGAAGAACATGACTTGATCCCGACTCTATGATGCTTTTGTTCAACTTCCTCGCGTTATTTTTCACCCCTGCTTGAGCTTTGATCAATGTCATTTGCTGCAAAACAGAAAACAATAGGACGTTTAAGGTCTCATCGTTCAAATAATATAGACGTATAGACTCAAAGTAAGAATAACAAAATGTTAAATAACTAGACAAGCAACCAAATATTAACCATGTCAAACCTCAGATTATTTAAACTAAAACTCAACAAACTAAAAATCAAAAGCTAAATCTGATTAGCTGATGGTGCTGTTTGAACCGGGCAAATTAGTCCACAGATGCTACAAACTAGCTAACCAAACAAAATACACACAAGCAGTTTAACAGAAATACGAAATAAGCAGTTTAGAAATGAGTACTTTAGGACAGCTAATACTACAGCAGGATTATCATAAGAACAGAACTATGAAGCTTAATAAACGCAAATACCATATTATCTATGCTACAAACTAGCTAAGCAAACAAAATACACACAAGCAGTTTAACAGAAATACGAAATAAGCAGTTTAGAAATGAGTACTTTGGGACAGCTAATGCTACAGCAGCATAATCATAAGAACAACCAATTAAGCATTTAATGACTTATAAGGGATAACAAATTATCCTAATACTAGGGGCTATTTAAGGAACAACAAATCAATCACTAAAAACATCATATCAAGCTGATATTAAGTAGAGAATACTACTGATATGAAAAGAAAGAGGAACTCAGATGCAAGTAATTTTAACACAAAGAAAAGCAACTAATACTACTCCTAATGGCAAATCAGCTTATAACAATTAAACTAGGGAATTCTAACTATCAAAAAAACTACATTACACAAACTTAGAGTAGATTTAAAACTTACAAATCAAATCTGAACTGATCAACTATGTAATCCAGTAAATGGCAGTAGAAATGATACATGCATATGCTTTACCAACATCTAAAGTATAGTGAAAAAGGATAATATTTCTGTACGTAATGACATGCATGTGGATACTAACGGTTGTTATATTGTTGTATATCTTGCACAAAAAAATCACTTACATCTAAAGAAGGCAAACACCAGCAACACCCACTGATGCAATGCCAAACACCCTTAACACAAGATTGTACTACACTAAAAACAACACTATGACTCCCAAACACCCTAATCATAACACATGTACAAAAATTACAAATACCACAAACACTTTCAATGCCACAAAACAACGAACCACAATCTGAAACACATTACTTGGCCCGCTGATATAAAAACACCAAATCGTAAAGTACCAGATATGACTTAATTGAAAAATCCATCCCAATAGACCCACTGCAACACAAATCACAAATAACTTAACACCTACACATTGCACACCTGATACTTCATACAAACTAAAACGACGCTGCAAACAAACATGGTTACACAGATTAATCAATGTCGTTTGATATCTTATAAACCTCATGATGCTACGTTTAAGTTTAACCCAACGCAAATGATCACTACATGACTAAAACATAAAAAAATAATAATAACACAAATTGACAAAAACATCCATAAAAAAACATTCAAAAATACAAATAAAAATGGATAAACAAAAAACCCCCAAAATAAAAATTAATTAAACCCTAATTACAAAAAAAATTAATCAATAAATAAAAAAAGTGCAGCAATAACTTACAATTTATACAAGAAAATCTCCAAACACCTTGAATCAACAAATTATCCACAACTACAAACGACTATCGATCATAAATTATCAACACCAAACCCTCGCTAAACTTAAATAACCAAAAACATACAATCAGTAATACAAACCACAAAAAAAACATATACGTATATTAAAACGAAACAAATGAGCAACAATTACATTTCATAACTAATTTACCTAGATATTTGATAAAAACACACACTAGCACCAAAGTATGCGCATACAGGTAAAAAAAAAAGAAATGAAAAAAACGTTTATAGTGGGTTAAAAACAAATAATAAACGTTAAAAAGATTAAATTTAATAAAATTTCAATATTTACCCTATACTATAATCAAATATCATGTATGGTACTTCAGAATTAAAAAATCAACTAATACACCCTAATTAAATTTCCAATTGCATTTCTATCCCCTACGTGAAATAAAATTACAAAAATATCCAATGTAACAATTTTAAAACAAGGATACTTTGGCCATTCAACAACAACCAAAACCATAAAATACAATCTAAACTACACAAATAAGACTATTATTGCACTTTCAAAATAGGAAGAAGCTAACCGCCAATATCATAATACCACAACAAAAAAAAATTTAATCAATTGCCGTTGATTTATAATAAACGAGTAATAATCACTACAACGACCAAATAAAAGTAACCAAACATGTTGGACTCAGGTGGTTAGAGCGATTCACGGAAACGATGGTATGTTAAAGGAATCTCTCCGGAAGTCATACCCAAACTCAATTTGGGTCATCATTGTCAAAGCTATATCTTCTCTTAAGGATAAAGGGGTAGATTTAATGAAGTTTTGTCAAAAGAAGGTTGGCGACGGGCAAGGTACTCTCTTTTGGTCAGATAAATGGGTGGGTGATCAAACTCTTAAAGATGCTTATCCACGTATCTTTGCCTTGGAGTTGGATAAAGAGATTAAGGTAGCTACAAAGTTAGAGCAGAGAGTTGGTTTGGGTTCATATCGTAGATTGCCTCGTGGAGGGATAGAGGATGAGCAAATGATGGAGATGCGTTCTGCTATCTCCTCGATTATTTTGTCTCCTGTTCCTGATAGATGGGTATGGACGTTGGATGGCTTACGGTTATTCACTGTCAGGTATGCTCGAATGTATATAGATAAAAAGTTAATGACTTCTGGTGGCGAGCCTACGCGATGGTGCAAAGTTACCCCTCAAAAGGTAAATATATTGGCTTGGAGGATTTCGTTAGATAAACTTCCGACACGTATAAATCTGGATATTCGTGGGCTTGATGTTCCATCTATCCTCTGCCCAATATGTGGAGAAGATGCTGAAAATACGAATCACTTGTTCTTTCAATGCTCGTTTGTCTCACAAGTTTATGAATTGTTTGGTCGTTGGTGGGAGATCCAGATTCCGATGTTGCTCTCGTTTCAGCAATGGCGGGATTGGTTACTGAACTTGCGGTTAAAGAGGATGCAAAAGACTATACTGGAGGCTTGTTTTTTTTTTTTTTCGCTTTGGTGGCACGTGTGGGCTCATAGGAATGCTTGTGTTTTTCGTGTAGTGCGGCCGAGGGAAAACGTCTTCTTTGATAACTTTGTTTTGACGACGTTTATTTGGATTAGTAGTAGATGTAGTTATAAGCAGTTTAGTTGGGTCGGGTGGCTTCAAAACCCGTCTCTAGTTACTTCTAATATGTAATTTTTTTTGGTTTCTAGCTCCTTGCTAGTTTTATAAAATTTCGCCGTTCAAAAAAAAAAGTAACCAAACATGCAATTTCCCAATACCCAAACGAAAAAAAAAAATCTTATACATATTAACCATATTATTTATTATACTAACATAAAATATACCAGTCTATACTTAATGCATTCGAGGTATGTTTTAATCATTTGCTATTATCATGATATGGACACCTCTAATAAAACTTACAAAATTCTATACATTATGTATTAAATCAGATAAAAGCCAAATAAACAATATCAAATACAAATCTTCATTGGTAATCTAATTATTAGTCTTCTCATTAATAATGGACGTCCTTAAGGATAACTGATAAATTAAATTCATATGAAAAAATATGTTCACACTATATCAACAAACATAATATAAGCACATTCTAACTTTTCTTTTTATTAAACATAAACAATTAACAACAAATAAAAAAAAACAAAGCAAACCAAATTACTAACCTTCTTTAAGTAGTTTAATATATTATACAAAACATCAAATAAACATGTTTAACCTTTCATTTAACTTTTAATTACTTTCTGCTATATATATGATAAACAAAAACATAAAAATGAAAACTACAAGTCATACCCGTCCATCGGACGGGTTTTGACACTAGTATGTATATATATATATATATATATATATAGGATAAAGATCAAATAAAAAGTCAAATATCCGTAAAAAGATAAAAAGATTTTTTTTTCAAAAAAAGTTCTTGAAAAATTCCAAAACAATTCCACAAGATCGGATATGAAGGCACATGAAAAAGTTGTGAAGGAATTTTTTCTAAAAGTAGATATTTTTTCCCAAAAAAATTATGAAAAAATACGTTTGTGCATTAAATCGTTTTTTTGTGCATCAAAAATAGGTTTTTGCACCCAACTTCTTTTGACTTTTTTCATCAAAATAACATTGCGCATCTAACTAAAACAAGTTGAAAATTTTGCGCATCAATTTTTTTTTGCGCATCAAAAATTCGTTTTTTGTGCATTAAAAAAAACGTATCAAAACTCAAAATTATAAAAATGTTTTCACAAAAGGTTTATGCACCAACATACCCGATCTTGTGGAATTATTTTGGAATTTTTTTTTTGAAACATTTTTATTTTTTTTACGGATATTTGTCTTTTTATTTTAACTTTACCATATATATATATATATATATATATATATATATATATATATATATATACATTTACATATATCTATATATATATATATATATATATATATATATATATATATATATATATATATATATATATATATATATATATATATATATATATATATATATATATATATATATATATATATATATATATATATATATATATATATATATATATATATATATATATATATATATATGTATATATATATAGATATATGTATATATATAGATATGTGTATATATATATATATATACGTATATATATATACGTATATATATATATATACGTATATATATATATATAGCGATTTAATGAAAAAATCTAAACAAACCCCTAACTTGTGTAACAAGTTACAAAAAACTACCTTAAACTATTACTTTTAACAATGTTTTTGTATAACAAATTCTATAAACCCCTAAACTATATAACAAGTTATAAAAACTACATTAAACTATTACTTTTAACAATGTTTTCATATAACAAATTTTACTTATCAAATGACAAATATTTGATAAATGTTTAGCAATTTTCTTCTAAAAAATATACCTAACAAAAAGGTCCTTAAATTTCGAATTAAATTCAATATCGTAATGCTTTTGACTTACATGTGATTTTTTTTAAAATAGTGATTAAAATTTTTAAATCCGGCCGATTCTTAATCTTTTAATAAATTGTCAAAAGTTTAGCAATTTTCATTAAAAAGGTCTTTAAATCTTGAATAAAATGAGTCAAATATTGCAATTTTTTTACTTACATATATACGATTTTATAAAAAATAGTGATTAAAGTTTTAAGACTAATTTCTTATTTTTCCAATAATAAGTCAAAATGATTATAATTGTTTGAATGATATAGGGTAATGGATAAAGAATTTGAATTGTATTATATAATTTATTTATATGAAAATACATGAAAATCAAATTAGATAGACATATATACAATATCTTTGGTGCAAAAAAAGTAAATTAATTAAACGATTTAACTAATTGATCAATAAACAGTCACAACGCGCGGATATTTAGTTCTCGTTTACTGTATAAGGTATCCTTTTTGAACAATCTATTCACAGCATTAATAATTAACTAATGAACACACCTCCAATCACACCATAAAAGGGCATCCAACAAGGCCACAATGCAACACTCTTTGAACACTAATCATCCATTTCTTAGAAATGGGCTCAAGAAGATTTCTTATATGGCTAGCCATAGTTATGGTCCTTGTAAGTTTGTCGAAAGGAGACTATGATCAAGACAAACAACGATGTGGAGGAACGCTTATCGGGTTATCAACTTGCCTTCCTTATGTGAGTGGTCAAGCCAAAGCTCCAACTATGGCTTGTTGTACTGGCCTCAAACCAGTTGTGAAGAAGAGACAAGTTTGCTTACGCACCTTCATTAACGACCGCAATGATCCCAGTCTTAATCTTAAGATCAATGCGACTCTTGCATTGGGCTTACCTGAAACGTGTCATACGACTTTTAATGTCACTGACTGTCCTAGTAACGTTTTTTATTAACTTCATCTGTTTAACACGTAAGATTTGTATTTGGTCACTACAAGAAGATTTATTGGATTTTTTTTTTCCGTTATTTGATGTTTTCAGAGCTTATGAACTTGCCACCCAACTCCACAGATGCTAATATTTTTGAAGATTATGGTAAAAGCAACCACACGGCTTCATTGGGTAACATTTATATTTCTGAAAGTTCCATCTTGGAAATGAATTACGGTTTCAGTTACATATAAGGATCATGATATAGGAGTTAGTTTAAAATGGCTTTTTTTTCTTCTTCTCAATTCTACTTCAAATCTTCAACAAACCATCATAATTGTAAAAGCATGATTTTATATTTTCAACAGTTATCTTGGTTACTTTTAGAGTTATCGGCAAGATTTTTTCTAAACATAAGTATATGAATGATAAATACAGTACATTTAAGTAATTGGAAGTATGAAATTATATCTATATATATCTTTTGTTCAGAAAGATAAATAATTGACCACCTGTGCATAAGTGCATTAGTTATGTACACAAGTTACTTAACTCGTGCATGAACGAATTATAATCGTTAAAGTTTCAACGTGACTTTAAATGCGCAATGGATATTTTATTGCTGAAAATGTGTGAATAGTTTTTTAGTAACCATGTAATCTGACATTTAGGTCGACAAATTCAATCGTTTTATACTCACCGTCACACATACACAAACCAATTAAAGTCCTCTCCATTTAAGAGATTAGCATAACCACCGTACTTCAGTGTTTGTTGCACATATCAAAAACTGAATTTACAACTTTGCATCTTTTAATGTGATAGTAACAGCCTAAGCCACACTAGGATATAAAATGAGTATTTATTTATTACATTAAATAGATAAAGTTACATATTTGCGTGAGAATTATTGTTATCAATCTTTTTTGGTAGGTAATGCAAGCAATGGGAAAACTGGATCAAGTAGTGATGTGAATAGCGATGCTGGAAGAGGAAAGAAATGGTTGGGAGTTGAAATGATTTCGAGTTTTGTATATATAATTGTTATATTTCTCTTGCAAATTGCTTGATCTTTCAAGAAATGATTGATGTATTGCCCCACCCCATTTATAATTTATGTGCAACTCTTGTATCATTTAAGGGTTTTAGGTTTGTGATATTGAAGATTGTTAGTCGTCTAGTGGTAAAATAAGATGGATGTAATTGTCTTGTTTGAAACCAATATGGTTAAAATATGTATATGCATATATGTAGCTCAGTTGTGAATTGAATGAATTCATAAGGTTTTTAGTTAAGAAAACTTGGCAATTAACATTGAACGGTATGGTAACGATTTTTATTTAGCAAAGCAGAAAAACTATATGACATGACCAAATAAAGGTTGGATCAAAATATACTCTAATTATAAACTATTTTTTGATCTCATGAATAAACGAAGCGAAGCTGTGAAATAATAACTTTTTTTTTAAAGTATGTGAAATCTTTTAAACTTATATAGTTACAACACATGTCCACACGCGAGTTTTACATAAATATTTTATTTTGTAATAATATCGATTAATATTTTGTACACATATTTGTTAGTGTTAGACTTTATTTCATTGACATAGGTCGTTCGTATATTTACAATCTCGTGTATTCACTTACATATCATAGTAAGACGTGTTTTTATTTTTATGTGCATGCATATATGTTAATTTAGTATATACTGATAATAATATTTGTTAATAACAACATGGTACATGTTCTTTTATATATATATATATATATATATATATATATATATATATATATATATATATAGATTTAGGATCAAATAAGAAGAATAATAAAAATAAGAAGGATAGGAAGTAACCACAACCACTCATTCTAGATGCACCTACAAAAATGGATGCATCTTCATTCAAATTTTCCCTCCCATATTAAAATGTGTGGCTAGAATTACTTCTTACCCTTCTCATTTTAATTATTCTTCTTATTGGATCCATTCCCTATATATATATATATATAGTATAAGGGGTATTTGATAAATTTATAAAGTTATTAAAAAACATGAAAACTTATAAGTGTTCTTAGGGTGTGCTTGGTTCAAATTTGAGAAAGGTAAAGGAAATGATAATGATTATAGTAGGGAAAGGCAAAGACAAATAAAACCATTTCCCCCAATTTATTATGCAATAGCTCATTAAGCACTATTGGGTAATGGGTCATTCCATTATACTCCATCAAGCATCATTATTCATTATCTTTCTCATTCTTTACCCCCTATAACCCTTTACCAAACATGCCTAATTAGATCCTTAAAATTCATTTAATATTTAACCATTAACGTTTAATTAAATACCCCTTTTTTATAGTTTTTATTTTTCGTAAAATCGACATATATGTTTTTATACATATTTATTTTGTTGGATGGAATTTATATAGGTCTGACCAAATTGAGCAAATTTTGACTTTCATTGACTAAGTAAAAGAATTGATTTCAAAATCGAACTTTTCCATTGGTCAATTCAAAAAATCAATTTTCTCATTTTGTATCCCTTTTTTTTTAACGGCAATTGTGGCTACATGCCTCATAGCCCAGAAGGCGTAGCGAACCCACACAACCAGGTTGGGTACAGCCAATAAGGCAATGACACATTTCTCTTTACGCATTCGGGAGGAAACCCATATTGCCCTAGACAAGACTCGAACTTGAAACCTTGACTAGAAAGGTAAAACCTCCATACCGTTAGAACAGAGGTCCGTTGGTTTTGTATCTTCTTTTATTATATAAGAGATGTAAACTTGTTCTATTTAATTTTCATGATAACAAATTTTGAAATCAAATCTTTCTAAGAGGTTTCAATTGAACTAATAGGAAAGCTTACTTTTGTCATATAGAAAAATAGAGTCGTCACATTAGAAATTAGAAAGTCATATTAAAACAATTTGGTCAAATCCAACTAAATTTCATCCACCAAAAAAATATGTATAAAGACATATGTGTCGATCTTGTAAAAAAAAGGAGAATAAAATAAAAACTAAAAATTGGAGGGGTTAGTTAATAAACTCTAGCTGTTAAATATTAAATAAAATATATGGACTTAATAAGTAAAATTATTTGTTTTCAGGTTTTTTTATAAGTTATTATAAATTGAATAAATAACCCCTATACTTTATACCCCCTTTATAAATATTATTTATAATTTTCATAATAAAAGCACGAGTTATATGATATGTAAATGAATACATGAGATTATACATATATGATCGACTAATCTTATTTTTCTTTATGAGATTAAGTAAAAATGTATGTATGAGGTTTTTATTGTTATTATTATCCACATTCATTAACGACTCGAAATGACTTCTGGAAAAAAAAATTAATTATTATTATCCATATTCAATAACGACTTATTTAATTTCTCTTCATAAGTTTAAACTGCGCGTACACGAGTTTAAAATTTAAATACGGCTAAAAGTATTACTTGTTCAGAAATATAAATAGAGGCACATGTTACTGTCAAATTAAATAAACACATGAGATTGTACATATAGATATGTAATTCCTCTTTAAATTAAATAAGAGATATACATAAAAGAAAATTTTTAAGGGTCATTATGTGTTATTAAACATACATAATGTGTAAAACATTATATCAATAATCAAATTTAAACAACATAAATCTCAACACCATTTCAATCAAACAAAGTCAAATTATTCGTCAACAAAAATCTATACAAATAATTAATCGATGTTAATACATAGTGAAAATTTTAAGTAAAAGTTGTCGTATGCATGATTATTATAGCTATATAAGTATAAATTAATTTAAATAATATTATAGACAAGCTTTATATTAGCACCTCAGAATATATATTTATATTATTAACCAATTGTATAACTAAAATTAACTAGTAAATAATTTTTATGTACAAATAATTAAAATATAGATAATCGTAACTTATGTTGAAACACATTATGTATGATTTATGTTAAAACTTTACTGTTGTGATACTCTAAAAAGTGAACACCATTTAAAAAATCTAAAAAGTTGTCATATGTTGATAAGTGTCCTCTCATGCTTTTACTAGATCATTTTTTGCTATTTTTACTCTTAACTGATGAATATTGTGAGCTAACTTATGAACATCATGATTTTCTTTAAAGAAATTTGATAAAATGATGAATATTATGATTTTTTTTTAAAACTAATGAACATCATGATTTTTTTTTAGAAAACTAATGAACATCCTGGATTTTTTTAAGAAAACTGATGAACATTATGATTTTTGTTAGAAAATTTATGAACATTCTCAATTTTTTTAAGAAAACTGATGAACATTGTTATTTTCTTTTTTTTAGAAAATTAATAAACTGATGAACATTATAATTTTCTTTTAGAAAACTGATGAACACAATGAATTTTTATATAAAATCAAGAACGTTATGATTTTTTTTAAACTGATGAAAATTATGACATTTTTTTGTTAGAAAACTTAGGAACAACGTATATTTTTAGAAAATTGGTAAACAGATGAATATTACATTTCTTTTTTAAAAAACCAATGAACATTGTGTTTTTTTATTAAACTAACGAACAATATGATTCTTTTTAGAAAACTGATAAACATTATGATTCTTTTTTTAGAAACCTGATAACAACATGAATTTTTTCGGGAAACTAATGAACTGATGAAAAACTTGATTTTTTTTTCAGAAAATTGATGAACAAGACTAATTGACGAACAACATTATCTAACTGATAAATATTGTGATGTAATCAATAATTAACGTGATTTTAATTTATTTTATAAAAACTGATAAACAATTAGGTTAGCCTAAAAAAATATTATTTGACAAACAAACAATACAAAACTCATGTCACCAAAAGTTTATTGATTTTTCTTTAGAAAGCTAAATAAGAAAAAAATCTCTAACAGCTCGACAAACAAATTCCCATCAGACCCGCGGTCCTATGTGACAATTACAACTTGTTAATACAAATATCGTCATTAAACGTTATTTATATTTTTGATCTTTACCTAAGTTTTGTTAATGACAAAAGTAAATTTAATTTGTATAAAGCTTAAAGCTTGTCAAGTTTAATAGCTATTAAAACAAGCTTTTTCAAACAATATCTTCATCATTTAAGCATTTACATTGTGACTAATCATATCTTAATATGAGTCTAAGCATAATGTATGATAGTAGTTTTTAGAATGTTTTAGTTTCTTAAAAACTAAACATTACTTATGTATTTGCATATTTCTAAAAATAGAAAAACAACATATGACATCATGTGATGCATCATGGAAATCATTGGAAGATTTCATTAGATATTTTGTGTAGATTTGTACTCTTCATATCTTAAACAATCTTACATAGATATGGTTGACTTTGGCAAGATCTTGATATCTTGCTGTCAGACCTGGCGGCACCAACATATATAGCGGACGGAACCCTTTCAAGGGGTCCGCCGTCCGTGGTGTCTGCTGATGGTTTTGGCTATAAATAGCAAAGCCAAACCAAGTAGTTTTTCATCCCTTTCTATCATACTCTCTTACATATCTTCTCTCTAACCTTTCTAACTCAGTTTCATATCATATTAGTGATCTCTTTTGTAGCAAAGAAGATCAAGTCACATTCAAGCTTCAAACGAGAAGTTGGAAGTCTTGTTTGTTTAGTGTTGTATGATCTTGTGTTGATTCATACTTCATTGTTGTATTAAACCATCATAATCTTGTGAGTGTGAGTGGTTAGTATTTTAGTCCTCAAAATACATTGTGTGTGGGAGTGGCTGTACCCTTGGAAAGAACTCGACATCTAGCTTAGTGTTGGAAATAGTGTAAGCGAAGTGTAAAGGTTTTCTCCGCCGGTGAAAGGAGCTTGTTGACTAGTGAAGTTAAACTCTCGAGTGTGAGACTCGGAGAGTGGAGTAGGGCAAGGAAAAAGAGTCCTTGTAGACCGAACCACTATAAACAACTTGTTGTGGTTTGATCATTTCTTTCCTTATTTACTCTTTACATATTGCTTGCATATTTCATTAACATATCTAAGATCAATATCAATTGATCTTTTAATAAGTTTCAAAACAAAGTTTTTAATTAGTAAACTATTGAACCCCCTTCTAGTTTTCTACAATTGGTACCAGAGCCTCGTTGCTCAATAATTTCTAAAATAATTTGTATTTTATAAATTTGAAACGATCCATGGATTCTGAAAACTTGAAAGGAGGGCAATCTATGAAAACACCACCACTCTTTGAAACCAATGGATTTATCTATTGGAAAACCGTTTTGAAACATATGTAAAATCAAAAGATATAGATCTTTGGTTTGTTATTGTTAAAGGGGATTTTAGTTCTACAACAAAGGAATTCTGTTGATGAACAAAACAAATTAGTTGCTAAAAATAATGATGCTAAAATGATGCTTTATAATGCTTTACCTAGAAAAGAATATGAAAGAATTTTTATGTGTGAAACCGCCAAAGATATTTTGGAATCTTTGATTGTTACACATCAAGGTAATTCACAAGTCTAGGATAACAAAATTGATCTTCTTGTTCAACAATATGAACAATTTGTTATCCCTGAAGATGAAACCATTGATTGTGGCTTTGCTCGCTTTAATACTATTATCACGTCACTTAAAGCACTTGATGAATCTTTTCGTAGTAAGAACTTTGTCAGGAAATTTCTTAGAGCACTACATCCCAAATAGAGAGCTAAAGTGACCGCTATTGAAGAATCAAAAGATCTCTCAAAAATGTCACTAGACGAGCTAATCGGTAACCTCAAAGTACACAAAATGGTGATGGAAAAAGATTCGGAGATCATCAAAGGAAGAAGGGAGAAGATCAAATCCGTTGCTCTAAAAGCAAAGGCAGAATCAAGTGATGATGACGAATCTTGCTCCGGTAGTGAAGATGAGGAGTATGCCATGGCCGTTAGAGATTTTAAGAAGTTCTTTAGAAGAAGAGGAAAGTTTATAAGACAACCTCGATAAGAAAAGAAGCCATTCCGAAAAGATCGGGATGACAAAAAGGGTAAAGGTGAAAGAAAGTGTTTTAGATGTGGTGATGCAAGTCATCTCATAGGAGAATCTCCTAAGCCACCTAAAAGCAAAACTCAACGAGCTTTTGTAAGTGGTGCTTGGAGTGATAGTGAAGACGATGAAGAATCAAGCAAGGAAGAGATCGCTCTAATGGCACATGAGTCAAACGAGGTACTTTCCGACTCTTATTATTCTTCTATTGATGATGACACTTTGCAAAAACAATATAAACAATTGTGTGAGCTAAGTCTAAAAATCATAACTAAAAATAAATTTTTAAAAACCAAAAAGGAATTTTTGGAAAATGAAGTTTATGAGTTAAAAGAAAAAGCAAAACGAATTGAAAAAGGAAAAGCAAATGACGATGGTTGTAAATCATGTCAAGAGCTTAATCTTGAAATAGAAAAACTAAAGCTCGTACAAGATATTCTAATCGAACAAAATTCTAAATTTAAAAGGTTTAACAAAAACATCGCACTTGCCGATGAGATAGTTAAAATACATAAAACACCAGGAGATATGAATAGGCTAGGATTTAATGAGGTATTAATTCCAAAGAGTCAAGACAAAACGGCCGAAAAGGACGAACAAACTGTCAAAACTGCTGCAGTACAGCACGGACCAGATGGACCCAAAATAAGGGTTCCGTCCATTGAACCAAATGGTGTCGTGAGTACTTCAGCAGGACAGAATGTTTGTGATACGGTCCGTAGTGAATTTGTCAAACTAACAAAGAAAACCAAGGATAGTGTTAAGCTAAAACCAGTTGTTACATTAGGAGTAGGACTTGCAAAAAATGAATTTAGATCAAAAACAACTCAACAACGACATAAAACACCTTTTGCCAAACGCCCCTTTCCTAAGAGCAACCACAACGTACATCCCAACTACCAACACAACGGTTGGAATCAAAACTTTCCTAGACCATATCAAACTCCAGATTACATGTCATGGAACTCTTACCCATCGTTTCCATACATGAATCAAATAAATGGTATGTTTAACCCAAACGGACCCATGAGATATTGGGGACCAAATGCTTGAGTAATTTGCTTCTTAGGTATGCTTAAAAGTTGGATTGGAACCTGATGAATGGATAAAAGATAGTGGATGCTCACGACACATGACGGGAAACAAAAGTCTCTTCTCATCATACCAAGAGTATGACGGAGGTAATGTCACTTTTGGTAGCAATCTCTAAAGCAAAATCATTGGCAAAGGTACGATCGCTCATAACTCCCTGACTATTGAAAATGTTGCTCATGTAGATAGGTTAGGATCTAATCTACTTAGTATTAGCCAATTATGTGATAAAAAGTATAAAGTACTATTTGATAAAAATGGTAGTAAAATACTAAAAGATGGTATCACCATAGCTAAAGGAGTTAGGAAAAATAACATATACGTCATGAAAATAGATAAAACATCTAATGACAAACTTTACCTAACAACGTTAGATGATAGCTCATCTCTTTGGCATAGACGCTTAGGTCACGCTATTATAAGACTTATACAAAACCTATCTTCAAAAGAGCTAGTTAGGAATTTACCAAAACTAAAATATGACCAACACTTTTGCGACGCTTGCAAAATTGGTAAACAAACCCATAGTAGTCATAAATCTAAAAATATGGTGTCCACATCTAAGTGTCTAGAATTATTGCATATGGACTTGTTTGGTCCATCCGCTATAAGAAGTTACGGAGGCAACTTATACACTTTGGTCATAGTAGATGATTACTCAAGATTTACTTGGACGTTGTTTTTGAAAACTAAAAATGAAGCTTTTGATGAATTTGAAATTCTAGCAAGAAAATTCAAAATCAACTAGTTGTTAAAATTGTGTCGATCCGAACGGATCATGGTCGTGAATTTGACAACGAAACTCAATTTGGAAAATTTTGTGATACAAATGGTATAACACATAACTTTTCGGCTCCACGAACACCTCAATCAAATGGAGTGGTAGAACGTAAAAATAAAACAATTCAAGAAATGAGTAGAACAATGCTTAATGAACAAAACATTCCTCAAAAGTTTTGGTGTAACGCGGTTGACACTTCTACATATATTTTAAATAGAGTCTTAATTCGTCATTTCCTAAACAAAACACCATATGAGCTTTATAAAAGTAAAAAGCCAACTTTAGGATATTTTAGAATCTTTGGTTGTAAATGCTTTATTCTTAATACTAAAGATTATCTCACCAAGTTTGACCCAAAGTATTATGAAGGTGTATTTCTTGGTTATTCTCAAACTAGTAAAGCTTACATTGTCCTAAGCAAAGAAACAATGATAGTCGAGGAATCGTTGAACATAACATTCGACGAAAGTCCACCTCCCTCTAAGACATTACCTTTGGTAGATGATGACTTAGTTGAAAGTCAAATGATAGAAAGTCAAGAAATAATTAATAATAACAAGGAAGATGAACCATTAAATAAAGAAATTATAAACATCAAAGAATCTAAAAGCCATCCTTTAGACAAGGTCATAGGACAACTTAATCAAAGAACGTAAGGTCACAAGCCCAAAATCAAAGTAATTATTTTTGTTTTGTATCCACCGTTGAATCGAAAAACATAAATGAAGCAATAAAAGATGAATCATGGGTAATTGCCATGCAAGAAGAGTTAAACCAGTTCGTTAGAAATGATGTTTGGAAATTAGTTTCAAAACCTAAAGATCAAACTATAATTGGAACGAAATGGGTCTTTCGAAATAAAATGGATGAAAATGGTGTGGTATCTAGAAACAAAGCTAGGCTTGTTGCACAAGGTTATAATCAACAAGAGGGGATTGACTATGATGAAACTTATGCACCGGTAGCTAGACTCGAATCTATTATAATATTACTTGCTTATGCATGTGCTTATGACTTTAAATTATTTCAAATGGATGTTAAAAGTGTTTTTCTTAATGGGTTTATTAATGAAGAAGTGTATGTTGCTCAACCTCCCAGTTTTACCGACTTTGAGAAACCACATCATGTCTTCAAACTCAAGAAAGCATTATACAGTCTTAAGCAAGCACCAAAAGGTTGGTACAACCGACTTAAGACTTTTCTTATTGATAACAAATACACTATGGGATTAGTAGATAATACTCTTTTTACCAAGAAAAATGAATCACATATTATCATTGTTCAAATATACGTTGATGACATTATATTCGGATCAACTTGTCAAGAGCTATGTGATGATTTCTCTAAAATCATGCACGACGAGTTTGAAATGAGTATGATGGGTGAATTAAGTTTCTTTCTAGGACTTCAAATTAAACAACTAGAAGATGGCATATTTTTTAACCAATCTAAATATATAAAAGACATGCTTATGAAATTTGGTCTTGAAGATTCCAAACCAACTAAAACACCCATGTCCTCAGACACTAAACTCACCAAGGACGAAGAAGGTGAATCCGTAGATAACACTAAATATAGAGGAATGATTGGTAGCCTACTCTATCTTGCGGCTAGTAGACCCGACATTATGTTTAGTGTTTGTCTATGTGTTCGCTTTCAAGCAAAACCCAAAGGCATCACAGTTAGAAGCCTTAAAAAGGATTTTTAGATACATTAAGGGAACAACGTGTTTAGGATTATGGTATCCCAAAGGAACGGGTGTAGAAACCATAGTGTATGCCGACTCGGATCATGCCGGTGATTATGTCGATAGAAAAAGTACAAGTGGTATTTGCACTTTCGTTGGACATTGTCTCACCTCATGGTTTGCAAAGAAGCAAACGGCTTTAGCCATCTCAACTACTGAAGCCGAGTACGTCTCAACCGAAAAAGCATGTCAACAAGCTCTTTGGATGAAGCAAGCTCTCGTAGATTACGGAATTCATCTCAACGACATTGTGATACTTTGAGACAACAAAGGAGCCATCGATCTCAGCAAGAATCCCGTTCAACATGCTCATACAAAGCATATTGAAATCCGTCATCACTTTCTTAGTGACAATGTTCAAAAAGGAAACATCTCAATCGAGAAAGTATCCTCCAAAGACAACATTGCCAGCATCTTAACTAAGCCTCTTAAACGAGAACCTTTTAATCTTCTTAGACTTGGTTTAGGGTTAATGGAACCAAACATGTAGAATAAACATAGCCCAAAACATTATAATAATCAAAACAAAACAATTTTGTTTTGTATCTGCTACTGTAGCCACGACACCAAACGACAACACGGACGGAACCAAAAATTTGGTACCGTCTGGTCCGTGGTGTCTACAGAAGCAAAACTGCTACCTACAAAACATCTTCTTCCTCAAAACCCACTTTACCAAAACGTGTTAAAATTAAACCAAGCTCATTATTGACACCTTCCCACTCACTAATCACTGGAGATAACATCATTGTAAGTATCCTAACTACATTTATCTCTTAATTCTGAGTCTAGGATTCTTATTTATGCACAAAACCATTACAAATCATTACATGGGGTTTTATGTATGCTTTTATACTAAATATGAATTCAATTGGCAAATTGCATAACTAGTCATTGAAATTAGGCACTACATTATCATATTGCATAAACAAATCATGCTTCCCACTAATCAATAGATAATGAATATAAGGCCTTATTCAAATAACCAAACACCCCATGTCAAAAATTTTGAAAAGCTTCTCACTTGTAGGAAAACAATTTTTTTCATTGTTAATACAAATAGAAACGTTAGACTTTCATCACTTGCATGCTCTTGAATACTAAAGGTATTGCATAACTAATATGCATTCCCGGGTATATTCAAATGAAGCCACATTGAATTAGGAGCATTTGGGTTATCTCATGGTATTTGCCAAACACCCCACTAAAACCATTTTTGTGCATAAAATGAGTCGAGATAACCGCAACTCCAAATCGTTTTCATATAGGCACACACTAGAACCAAAATGTTAAAGTTTAATCTCATTTTTAACACATTAATTCTTGCTCTTAGGAATAACCATGGTAGCCGCAAGATTCTATGATCATAAGGACACCCTTGGCTATATTCCCAAACATCACAAAACCAAAGGACTTTCCAAGGAACAAGTAGAAATCTTTAAGAGTCTAGAATCAAGGTATTTCCATGAGGGTAGAACCATTCACCCATCTTTCATTGAAAATACCAATATCCGAGAAGAATTAGCCGCCATCTAATTCGATTGTCTTCTTGACATCGATGAACCAATTTGTCCTAGGTTTGTGTTAGAGTTCTATGCTAGTGTGACCGGCTTTAGTGATGAAGATGATGATGAGTTTTGTCTTAGGTTTAAAATCAATCAAAACGACTACACCATCACCTTAGCCAAATTTGCTCAATTGCTAGGAATTCCCAACCGAGGGACTTGTGTCTACTCGGATAAGTGGTCACTAACCGTTCTTGATGCAATCAATGACCGCATTTCTCCCTACCAAACACCTCTAGTAAATAAGGATGTCATCCATGAGCACCTATTTATCCCAAGGGGAGATACAACCCGAGTCACCCGAAAAGGAAAAGAAATGAACCGAGACCCATATGGAATGGAGCTAAATGAACTTAAGCCCGAATTTAGGAAATGGGAAGAACTACTTAGAGCCAACGTCATTAGCACCATAGGAAATAGGGATCACATCAATGCTTGTCTTTGCCATATGCTCTACAACTTGTCCACCCGTCAACCATTCAATTTAGCCTACTACATTGCTAGGAGAATGATTGATATTCCAACTCAAGGATCGGTTGCTCTTCCATACGGGATGTTTCTCACCCGTCTCTATAGAAACTTTGCACCAATTCCACCAAGCCCCAAAGGGATGCACCTTCACTATGAGCTCATCCCTCACATCTTTGTACCTTTGAGTGATGCACGAGTTGCTAAGGCAAAAGGCAAGAGAGCAAAACCTCCTACTCCATCATCATCATCATCAAATAGCTCCGATGATGGACTTCCAAACTCTCGCCTTCCACCTCATGAGTATTATGCATCTCTTCCCGAGATTGAGAATGAATCAGCGGAGTTCAAGCAAACCAAGGGGATGTTCAAGTGCCTTGGTAGAATGATGACCAAGATCTACAAGAAGTTAGATAAGTGAGAATTGTTTTAAGGAGCGTTTGAAACAATACATTATCTCTAATGTTTGATACAATTTGGTTGTTTTTCATCTTGTAGGATGATAATATAACTTGAAACAATGATGTATGCTAACAATCTTATGCAGGGAGATAGCACAAGTATGCTATCAAATTTTACCCATTTTCACTATAATGTGAAAATCACTTAGCCTTGCTCAAAATCTATGCTCGATGATGTTTGTACTTGTGTTAGTTACTTTTCCTAACTAGAAATGTTTAGTATCACTTGTTTTGAGAAAAATTTCAGGTTTCAAAAATGTCCCCAACGCCTAAAATTGTACTCTGTGAAGTTTTCTGCACTTCACGGATCAGACGGCACCAACGTTTTGGTTTCGTCTCTTATAAGAAATGGTACCGTCGTACCTGTACAGGCGGACCAGATGACACCCTTTTTAGGGGTCCGTCCGTGTAAACTTTTGGTGCCGTGGATCCTCCAGGTAACTTTCTGAATTTCGATTCTTTCGTCATTCTAAATTACCATCCATTGCTTCTAGGTCAATCTTAACTAGTTTATACCCTTATTAGAACTAGTATAATTCACTTAGGCATATAAGAAGTCCATTTCCCACCAAAATTCAAAAATTTGAAAAATTCACCCAATGAGCCTTTTGGCATAAAGGAAGGAACCAAATTTTTGGTACCTTGAAATCCGTGGGTAATCTGATTGTTAAGAAATTCCACTCATTAGAACACATTTATTGCAAATCTTTGCTTCTTCACTCCATCTCTCTTGTATGGCTTGACTTGGGTGATATGACTAGCATTTAACCCACTTCCAAATCATTAGGAACCTCATCCCTTCTATGGTTTAACATCAAATCAAACACATTTCTCCATAATTTTTCACTTCTATAAATTGAGAGGTTTTACCATGATCATCCTCACACCTTCCTCATTCTTACCATCATCTAGCAAAGAAAAACACAAGTCAAAATGACAAAATCCTCTCCTAAACCTTGCAAGAAAACCGCTAGAATTAGCGTGAGGCCTTGTTGCTTCGTAAACTTGAGCTCCTCATCCGAGTCTTCTCCACTCACAATCTCATCTCCCATCCGAGATGATACAAGCCTTACCTTGGCTACACCTACTCAATCACCAATTGTGATCACCACTCCACCACCTACAAAAACACCAACTTCACCTCCACCGGCACCCATCCAAACATCCAAAACACCCTCACCACCAAAGTCTCCAACTCTCATTCCTTTGGAGTTATTTTCCACACCACCCACTTCTCCAAATCCTTTCTTGGATGACTTGCCTCCTAGGCCAAACCATCCACCACCATTGCCTTCCTTTGGCACAATTGAGCGGATTGCTCATGCGTCACCTAAGCCATCCTTTGACCCAAACGCCCCATTAGGGCCAAAACCTATTCTCTTTCACCCCATTCACAAAGACATTCATGGTCCTTTGTATGGGGACCAACCACTCCCCACATCAATGTCCCCTCACCTAAAGGACATTGAGGAGTGCATGTGGGATGTTACTCCCACAAGAGAGGAGATTCAAGCGGAACTCCAACACCTCCACCAATTCAAAGGCATGGTGGATTCTCACCTAAGTGAGGCTATGCAAATGCAAAATGCTTTGCTAGCCTCCATCATGACCACCCCAAACATTCTCACCAACACCAACACATCTACCATTCCACCACCACAACCTCACCAAACATACTATCCCCCTAGGCATGGTTGCTCAACTTGTGAGCAAACCGCCCAAACCGTTGAACGGACCCGGGTTATGGTCCATGACATCCAAGAGGAAATGAGGTTCGTCCTCAATCACATCCTTGAGCGCCTCAATGCTCTTTCTCATCCACCATCTCATTAGAGTGGTCATAGATTAGCATTTCTAAGTTTTTCTTTTCTTAGGATTATTTTTTTTTTCTTGTACTAAAACACATCATTGTGTTCTCTTTTCATGATTTTTATTCATGAAAAATTTTAGCTAATGAATGGTATTTTCTATATTGTTGGTGCCTTTATATAGTGTTTGGAAATGCTTGTGAATGATCATTATTACAAACATTTTTTTTGTAGCTTTATTTTCACAATCCATGTATCTTCCCATTAAGCACCCAATTTAGGGGGAGCTTTGTTCAAGGGGGAGATAATGGCTCGGGCTCATTCCATTCTGCATCGCCTCTTCTTTTTGTTGAGACAAAAAGGGGAGAAAATATAGAACTTGTTTATATTTGACTTTTCTGAAAAAGTCAAACTGTATACATTGACTTTCTGAAAAAGCCAAACATGATACTTCATTGGTAATACTTGACTTTTCTGAAAAAGTCAATTGCATACTTTGACTTTCTGAAAAAGTCAATATCATGCATCAACTAGTGAATACTTTGACTTTCTGAAAAAGTCAAACATCATACACTTACATTATCATTTCCTTTTCAAGTTCTAAAACTAATATTTTTATAACTCTTGCACAAACTTTGTATCCTTTATAAAAATAAAATTTATATTTTGTCCTCAACAAAAAGGGGGAGATTGTTAATACAAATATCGTCATTAAACGTTATTTATATTTTTGATCTTTACCTAAGTTTTGTTAACGACAAAAGTAAATTTAATTTGTATAAAGCTTAAAGCTTGTCAAGTTTAATAGATATTAAAACAAGCTTTTTCAAACAATATCTTCATCATTTAAGCATTTACATTGTGACTAATCATATCTTAATATGAGTCTAAGCATAATGTATGATAGTAGTTTTTAGAATGTTTTAGTTTCTTAAAAACTAAACATTACTTATGTATTTGCATATTTCTAAAAATAGAAAAACAACACATGACATCATGTGATGCATCATGGAAATCATTGGAAGATTTCATTAGATATTTAGTGTAGATTTGTACTCTTCATATCTTACACAATCTTACCTAGATATGGTTGACTTTGGCAAGATCTTGATATCTTGCTGTCAGACATGGCGGCACCAAAATATATAACGGACGAAACCCTTTCAAGGGGTCCGCCATCCGTGGTGCCTGCTGATGGTTTTGGCTATAAATAGCAAAGCCAAACCAAGTAGTTTTTTCATCCCTTTCTATCATACTCTCTTACATATCTTCTCTCTAACATTTCTAACTCAGTTTTATATCATATTAGTGATCTCTTTTGTAGCAAAGAAGATCAAGTCACATTCAAGCTTCAAACGAGAAGTTGGAAGTCTTGTTTGTTTAGTGTTGTATGATCTTGTGTTGATTCATACTTCATTGTTGTATTAAACCATCATAATCTTGTGAGTGTGAGTGGTTAGTATTTTAGTCCTCAAAATACATTTTGTCTGGGAGTGGTTGTACCCTTGGAAAGAACTCGACATCTAACTTAGTGTCGGAAATAGTGTAAGCGAAGTGTAAAGGTTTTCTCCGCCGGTGAAAGGAGCTTGTTGACTAGTGAATTTAAACTCTCGAGTGTGAGACTCGGGGAGTGGAGTAGGGCAAGGAAAAAGAGTCTTTGTAGACCGAACCACTATAAATAACTTATTGTGGTTTGATCATTTCTTTCCTTATTTACTCTTTACATATTGTTTGCATATTTCATTAACATATCTAAGATCAATATCAATTGATCTTTTAATAAGTTTCAAAAAAAAGTTTTTAATTGGTAAACTATTCAACCCCCTTCTAGTTTTCTACACAACTCTTTCATTTTCAATTACAGAAACCAAACTAAACTCTCACACTTCACACACTTCACACACCTTACTGATTAATCCCAACCTTCTTCGCATCTCAACACTTCTCACCGTCACCGTTACTTTACACTATTAACTAACTAAGGTGTCTTTTATTTTTCTAGAGGTTTTATGTCTTCATCTGTAAAATCATGTCTGCAGAAAAAGAACTACATCTAAAGTCTTCATCTGCAAGGAATAAAACCGTTTATTTGTTGTGCTTTTGAAAGAAAAAAAAAATGAAAGAGAAATAATTCGGGTTTGTGTTGAAGAAGTGAAATTTTATGTCTAATTTTTGAAGATGTGAGAAGTGAAAATAAGTACTTATATCAGGGGAAAAAATGCGCCTGCAACGAAAGAAGTGAAAAAAAGAAAAAAATGATTAAAATAAAACACCTAACTCAACAAAAACTAAAAGAAACAATAAAAAATGGCTCATAAAGTCTCACATTTCTCAGATCTAATCCAACGTGTCACATCTTCATGCTTACTTCAC
Source organism: Chrysanthemum makinoi (assembly GCA_910596185.1). Classification (NCBI taxonomy): domain Eukaryota; kingdom Viridiplantae; phylum Streptophyta; class Magnoliopsida; order Asterales; family Asteraceae; genus Chrysanthemum; species Chrysanthemum makinoi. The sequence goes on along the minus strand of OU343224.1, from coordinate 148,338,269 downwards.
CCGACTGAAACGGGTGGTGTGAGGAATCCGACAATGAGCGATGGTGGCCGAAGGTAGACAACGGAATCCGGAAATGGCCATCGATTACAATGGTGATGTCGTCAAATTTGATGGTGGTTGTGGTAGCAGCTTAGATCGTGGTTATTCTGGCAATGGTGTTGGTTGTTGTAACGACAGATCTTGGCGATCGTTTGGTAGTGGTAGTGGCGTGATGTATGGTCAGTTGAGAAAGTTTGTATGTGTTTTTATGTGTGTAGTATGTGTTTTATAAGATGATAGTGGTTATTTTGATATATAATGGATGGTTTAGATGAGATAGATCTAATGTTTGAGATTATTTTGTAAACTTTTTTTTTGTTAGGCTACTGCCAATAACAACTCTCAGTAATTCATATTTTTTCTGTCACATCAGCTCTCTCATGCGACCTACAGACAACCTTTTAAGCACAGTAAGGCGACCTACACTAAAAAAACATACCTCACAAAAATAAACTATAATTAATTAACACACACACACACACACACAAACACACATTTGTTTGTTTCTCACTTTGACTGATTATACCAATCGGTTGGCTCCTCGACCCACATGCTTCTCGACTGACTGCAACTCACAACTCCACAACAAAAATGACTCAATGCAACTCTTACAACCCAATCAGTTTAGTGTCTTATTGTGCCCGGCCTTACTTTGTATTTGAATTTGAACGCTATTCTAAAGCCCTATATGTGTACGTATATAATTAGTTAAGTTATATGAAAAGTCAGATAATATTTATTTTCTAATTGTACCAAATATAGAGAAAAATTCATATGCTTACTATTATTTTATTGCTTACCAATGAACAAATCCCCACCATCCATCTAGTTTGATCTAATGGTGAGGATTAACCTAAGATTTAATAGATAAACCTAAGTTCCTGTTTTTTTTCATGTCTTTTTGTCTTTCTTTTTTATTTTTTTTTTGTCATTTTTTTTAATTCACCTTTTTTTTTTTTTTTTAAAATTCACGTTAGTCACGTTTTTTTTAATTCACGTTTTTTTCCTTCTCTTTCATACGTTTTCATCTGTTTTCATATGTTTCCATCCGTTTTCATACCTTTTCGCCCGTTTTCATACGTTTTCACCCGTTTTCATATGTTTTCGTCCGTTTTCTTACGTTTTCGTCCATTATTCATACGTTTTCGTCCATTTTCATACGTTTTCGTCCGTTTTCATACGTGTTTTTACGCTTTCATACATATTCGTCCGTTTTTAAATGTTTTCGGCCATTTTCATACGTTTCTGAATATTAAAAGTGATATTCTGAATATCACAAATGATATTCTGAATATCACAAGTGATTTTCAACTAATGCTTTGTAACATGAAAATTACAAGTGATATTCATAATATCACAAAGTGATATTCATAAAATCACAAGTGATATTTAGAAGGGCTAATAACCTTTTAAAGCACTATTGATTCGTTATAGAGGAAGCGGTTTTAAAATTTGTATTCCCAATTAAGAATCAATCACTACTTGAAGACAAGTAATAATCAACCTTCCGGATGTCGTATTCCTAGGCGAGAGATGAATTGAATTTTATGTATTTGTTTGTTCGTTTAAAATGATGCTTGATTATCGTTTTGGTTTTTGTTTGGTTTTGTAGGCTAATTTTTAAAACTTTTTATACTAATTAATAAAGAAACTATTTTAAGCGAGATAAAAATTTAAACTAATAGCAAATAATACCGACTAACAATATATGATAAAAAGCTATGCTTGTCAAGTGTGATGAAAAGTTCATTAAGTGTGGATTTTTCCTTAAAAGCACTAATGTAATTAATACCCGTCGAAACAAATTATTTCCTCACAACATTGGCTTATATTGAAAACAATTATTTTTCGAGGTAAAAATTAGTAGACTTTAAATAATTAATTATACCAACGGCTTTTGCCCGTTAAAATAACCAACTACTCAAATCATCGATTATCCGAAAATTATTAATTAACAACCTTTAATTATCCGTTTAAAAAGTAGATTTTTCTCACAACGTTGGTTTATATTGAAAATCCTACTTTTTATCTAGATAAAATCCACTTGGTTAAATAGTTAAAATCCTTAACGGCTTTTGCCCGTTAAAGTTTCTAAAAATCAAACCAAGTAAACCAAAGGCTACCAATTAATAATCTCTAATATTCCACACTTAATTTCACAATTCACCAATCACTTAACAAGCATAATAAAAATTTACTCACTAATAGTCATAAGTAAACCAACAAAGATAATAATAATAAGCTCAACAAACATCATTTTTCCACAAGCTAAAAGAGAAAGTAAGGAAAATAGAACCCGATCTACAATACGAGACGAATAAAACCACCCGATTTTATAAACTTATCAAACCCTAAAGTTTACTTCTTTATAAGCTTTAATAAGACCAAATATTTAATAAAGTTTGTGACTTTATTAACTAATTAGCTTATTAAGACTAAAAAGCTTTAAACTTTAGTTAATAAGTAAGCTTATAAAACCCTTAAGCTCCTCGTCTTAGGTTGAAAATGATGAGACACTAAGCAAGATCACAACTTTATCAAAGGTTAGAGAATAAGCAATATTATGGATCAAATAAGCTATGGAAAAGCTTATTGATCTAAAAAGCACTAAACTTTAAACAAAATAAGCAAAGAAAAAGCTTAAAGATTAGATCCAATATCCACCCAAAACTAAAAGGTTCAAATCCGAAGATTAAACGTGAGTTGGGTATATTTAAGTACTAGATCTAAATAAATAAGCTAGAGATAAGATAAAAAGATTAAAACCTTTTTTTTTATTTTTTTATTTTTATTTTTTTTATAAAAGAAGTTGTAAAAGAAAATAAATCTAAGTAAATAAAAGAGTTTTTGAAAAGAAACTAAAAATAAAAAGTGCTTATTGAATAAGCTATATGAAAAGCTTACCCAAAAAGCTAGTCTTTTATATCTAAAAATAAGCTATAAGGAAGAGCTTATTCAAGATAAAAAGATATGTAAAAAGCTTAAAATGAAAAAGCTATAAGAAAGCTTATCACTAAAAAGCTAATCTAATAAACCACAAAAAGCTAATAAGCTATTATGGCTTATTAGATAAGAAAAAGAAAAAGAAAAGAAAGAGATGAAAAAGAAATAAGCACTTAAGTAAACTCAATAAACTTCATTATCATTAATAAGCTAAAAAGATTTGAGTACAATAAGTTCTTAAAAATAAACTAAAAGCTTAAGCAATAAGCTAAAGAAAATAAACTACCAAACTATTAAAAATAAAAAATGAAGTGTGTGTCCATTAATGTGTGATTGTCTCCAGCATTTATATTCCAATCATAGGCTTCTCGATCCTTCCCACAAAATATCTTATCCTCGAATTCCATTTGGTAGTGTCCACGTATACAAAAGCAGATCACTTGCAATTTCTATAAAACAAGGATTGCCCCGAAACCGCCGCGTTGCGGCGGGGCATTTTCTATTTATCGGTATACATGTTTCGCGTTAAAATGTAAAGAAACCTGTTGATGTATTGACTTCAAAGAAAGCAGACTGGATCGCAGACAGCACTGGATCACATCACAGACAGCAGTAACGAAACCAACGTTATCACGTACTGTGAGCCAGTCCCTTTCTCCGAGGTCGATGGACGCAGATTTTAACTTTCTAACCTAACTTTCTAAGGCTGGTAAATGAGAAAATAAAGAATATTGTATGCCTAAACTAATATGAATCAGATTTGGTTTATTTTGAATCTCAATGTATCCAATCAACTTAAACATATAATCAAATAAATTATTGTAATCTACACGTGTACAAATATACCAACAAAATTCAAAAACATACCACTCCATAAATTTGTCATGAACGCGTCTAACCACGGAGAATTTCGGCATATCACCCATCACTTGCTTCACTTTGGCATAAGACACCACTCTTCCACTTCTGTGCAGAATAATAACAATGTAAGATGCACTTATTTGTAGGTAATTACAGCGTTAACTTTTGAAAAAAAATAGTGTACAAAATATCAAAAACATTATGACAAAAAACGTATAGACAGCTTTTCGCAGCCAACTGATCCGAAACAACACACGGAGGTGACCGGAAAGAGGTTATTCAAATTTTGTGGTGCAATCATACTCAAGTGTTATTATTCTAACCATGATCGCCATTTATTTGACTACAATCGGCAAGTGTATATCAGCAACCTATTATCGTAATCACCAAATAAGACTAAACCAAGCAACAAATATTTGTCTAACAGTTGAGATTTTTTTTATTTTTTCCCTTTTTTTTTATTGTTTGTTAATGAGATTATAAGCTCATTTTTATTGCCGACGATACTGGTAATGAACACATTTAAGTTATATCAATTAAGATAAAAACAAAACAATAGATGGTTGCAAAGTGTACTTACCACAGCAAAATCACTTTCAGACAGCAACCGCTCTCCCAGTCGATCTAGGTGCAAGTTGAAGATACATATAAGCAAATGGTATCAACGTTGAACATCACATGAACAACTCACCAACTTCAGTTTGTTTCTTAAACGTTGAACATCACATGAACCGGTACGTTTGAGTTACAAATGCACACTTACAATTTCTTCGAACCACATCGGCATAGGTCAGGAACATTGGTATGCATCTTTATGGCGTAAGAAACCATATGACTGTTAAAATCTTGCCCTGCCAAAAACTCTTGCGAACAACCTCACATGCTACTTCCTTTGTCCGCGCCTACATATGTAACCAAAAAACATGTTTAATGGCTGGGATATTATTAATGATCGAAAAGTATAAGAAAAGTTTACCTTTATATTACCTTGCTGATGGTGACAAAGATTATTGCTTTGTATGTTTATATCTCATTTAAATTTAATGCAGCAATCAGGTAAACGCCGTTGGTACCAATCTGACGTCGGAAGCGTCACTAATAGAAAACCGACATCATCAGCAACCCTCATCAGTAGCAATCTGCTAGAAGCAATAAACGACAATCGTCATCCATCTGCAATCATCATCAAGCCTGCATGAATAGAAACCTGCAGTAGCTTTGAAAGTCAAAAAAATAAAATCATACAATACACTTGCTACTTTTAAAATTGAATCCCAAACATCCCTTAAAACAGATATTTGCTACATATCATAGTTGGGAAATAACTGGTAACAAATATAATTCTTACCTTGTAATGTTTGAAAATCATCCAAGAGGGGTCTTGAATGCTACTAATGGTGAAAGCTGGTCAACATTTTGTACCTGCACAACAAAATAAATAAATATAAATACTAAAATAAAATTAGGCGTCCTTTGAAATGCAAGAAATACCAACAATTCACGACTCCTTAAACAATATACACTATGTATTCGTACAATTGATGTGAACTTGTGACTGTTTGAATATATCAACAATAGCTTAGGATTACCAGCTTATATTTAATGTTTTGGAGTTCTTCACCTGAAGAAAGCATGAGTTTTTGCAACACAACCTGAAAAGCGCATGAGAAAATAATTATTTTTTCTATAGAAACTGAAAAACGGTTCCGCTTTTGTTTTAGGCAAATTAATTGCAGTACCATGATGGTTTATGAATCAAGATTTGAAGCGACAGTTGAAACAAATAAATCTTGAAAAGTAGATGGCGGTGTTATCAAAGGCGGTGGGATGTTAAACGATGAAAATTATGAAAATGATAATAACCAAAGATCCTTAAGAGACAGGAAAGCCACATATGGACTTACATATCTGCAGCCAATAGAACTTGCCATACTCGAAAAGGCTGTAACAACCATTACAGTTATTTAAGATCCGGGTCACGTATAGTAATTGGTAAAAAAATTCAGAGAATGACCGATTCATGTTGGTTTTTGTCAAAAGCAAGTTACCGTTATTCTAGCTCTTAAATCCGGTTGGATTTATGCTCAAGTTTCTTCAATTCTTCGCCGGTTAGTTTTATAATGAAGTAGTATAGTTGTTGCTCGCTTGAAGATCGCCCACGGCCCGCTTTAAAACTTTACTTTTGCAATCAACCTGTAACTTTACCAGAATGCTTTTGAGTAGTCTGTACTCACAAACAGCTATAAACACATATTGGCGGGCTTTTCCTAATTGTGTATAAGAACTTTGTATCGCAAGTATACCATTATATAAAAGTTAGGTAGTAGATGCGTTTGTAAACAACAAATACACATTGATTATAGGAAATTACTAATTTTCGGGTTACAGTTGGAACACCTTCATATATGAGAAATGATTATAATCATATTCTTTATCCGAATCATGAAATAGTTTAACCAAAATTGCTTATATTCATACATATATATAGTCAAGCAGCTTATTTCACTTTTCACTTGGTTATAATATCTCATACATATACATATGCATCAATAAGGACTTGTACATATGCATATCCAAACACAGCTTATAATTTGAATCTGATAATTCTATATCACATAAAAATTTACAAAACACACATCCAAACATCTTTAAAAATTTGAAACTCGCCTCTCAACATATCATTGTAGGCAGCATCGGCTACAGCATACGGGTTATAACATGTGAGAATGTCAAATAGAGATTCGTTAACCTGGTCGCCGCCTCCCTCAACCAAAGTCAGTTGACCCAATCCTTACCAACCAAAAGAAAATTTGTCAATGTTACCGAAGGCTTAAACTAAATACATAAACCAAAAAATTTGAAACAAAAACGGAACAACAACAAAGCAATCTAAAAAAAAACTTACTTGAAACCTAAAGGTCTTTGTTTTCTACTTCTAATAATCCTCCATCTGATCTTGTTCGATTAAGTTTCACAACTTGACGGTATTCACTCATCATTAATAATTAGATTTTCACCCTGTTAATATGCAGCGGCGAGCATTTTCTTCATCATCTGGCTTCGGATAAGAAAAGAGAGGGGTAAAGAGTGTCTGGTGGATTCTAGATACTGTCGGCTTTGATATTGTATCTATCGTCTTCTACATATGATGTCGGTAACTCCAGCAGCCTTTGGGCCAAACCAAGCGAAGAAGCCCAAAAAAAAAATTTAGCCCTAAACGACATAGGTGGGCACCGTTTTGTGTCCACAAATTATATATATAGTAATGTAACTTCATTCATTTATACACATGGGCCAGATCATGCTTGGGCTGTTAGTTTCGTGGGCTTCAAGGGTGCATTGGCTTTTCTGGACTGGGCCACCCAACAGCTTGGGCCTGATCTGCGCTGAGATGGACTGTTACAATAAATACCAAAAATTAATCAAAGAGTATGCCACTAGTGGGAGTTGAACCCAAGACCTCTTGCTTGAAGAGCATGCACCCAACCACTAGACCAAGAGCCTTTTTGTGTTAAGTCTTTTGCATTTAATTCTTTTTATCTTTCTTTCACTTGATCCAATTTTAGCCATTATCTTTAAAAATAATCTTCGTTCGAGCTCCGTTAATCTTTCAATTTTTCTTCTCTTTTATCGATGCTCCAAATAAAATAACCATTTGACTCGATTTTCCGTGATCTTTCCAATGGTGTGCTCGGATAATTTTTACGACTTCGTTTGAACCTCGAAAAATATGAAAATGTCGTTGAAACTCATCCGAAAATCACCGTTTTTGCTTTGTTTTCAAACCCTTGTACCTGCAAGACATAATAACACATATACAACATTTTTGCAATATAATTTGACATATTTCATAGTTATTAGTCCGATTTAGCATATATTTAGATATAAGATGATGTGTGTTTTAGCACTCATCAAAATACCCCACACTAAAACCATTGCTGGTCCCACACGCAATGTTAATTACACATGTAGTGAAAGAAAATCTTTTAAAACCCCTTAACTAATGATCTCTCACATCAAACAAGAACAGAAAGATGTTCATCAAGGGGTACAAAAATCTTTATCTTTGAAAACGCCCCGTTTTAAACCATTTTATTTTATATATAGATATATCATTAAGCACTTTCCTTTTTGTGTGACGGTTTGTTGAACTTTCATGTCGATCAATAACTCCAACATTTTTCAAACGACACGTTAGGATCACGGAGTAGGAAACACAACACAGCGTGAAGTGACCATACGGATAGAATACATCGTCCCTGATTTTTCACAAGTCCCCAAACTAAGCGTAAAATCGAAATCATTGTTAAATATGATTTTAGATGCTAACACTACCCATGGAAGTTACTTGTGTAATTACCTTTTGCTCCCATTTTCCTATTTTTCCTCTATTTATTTTATTTTTGGTGAGAAATGAATTTCTTCAAGTTTCTCGTTTCGATAACTTTTATTCTGATAAAGATATGAAGCTAAGTCGCTAATTAGTTATCCACCTTCCCTCGAAAACCGTTGCACACAAGAATGAGGTCCACATCAAGGTCCTAATTTCACACGATTTAGGGAGAATATCCTTTTTATGGCGACCGAGACAACTCATCTACGAGTCCAGAGACAGAGGCTTTATTTAGACATCTCCCGGATTCAAAGTTTGGCTTAACACTTATTTCAGCACATTTACATTTTTGCAATTTAGGCCCTTGGTCTTTTAAACTACTAACTCAACGGGATTACCGTTTTATCAGAAGTCTTATTATGACTTTGGATTTTCCTCTGCCTTTATAGAAGTCTAAGACAACTTTTATAGCTTTGGATTTTTTCAACTTTAAAACATTTGGGCTTTATTTCATGTTAATTTTTGTGCCAAACTCCAAACCCTACGGCTTTTATAACAATAAAAACAATAGCAGCAAACTATCAGGAATCAGTTGTCTATTACACCGCAACACTGACAGTACCTTGATGTGTACCCAACTCTCATGAGCAAGGATTCTCTAAAGAAGAATAAAGAACTAACTATCGCCAAAAACTCAACATCTCTAATTATTTATTCACATATATGGGGTGAAACAATTTTGTGGGAACAAAAAGCCCTAAGTACCTTCGATGGGCTCTAAAGAGAACCAACTACTCCACGCTTAGCATCTAAACTCATAAGTAACTCTATCATTTCTCGATCTCCGCAAATTTAAAATCCCAAATAATGAGATCCGCGGATGCTTAGCCGATAATTAAATTATCTATGGTTAATGGAACAAGCTAGGGCTCAACACGCCCGGTCAAGTCAGAATTCTATTCCTACCCTCACCAGCGGAAAGTCAACAAGGTGTCAAAACATATATTAATTTAGCAAATGCTTCGTCTAATGAAATAAAGTTATGCATATTTAAAGTCACTCAGGGAAACTTGCAAATCCTTGGCCTTGTGAGCTAGAATTCGCTTTTTATAGCTTCTTGTCTAAGAGACTAGCAAACTTTTCAATCAAAAAGACTAGCAAAAGCTTCAAAAATTTTGATGATTTTTTTTTTTTTTTTTTTTTTTTTTTTTGATAAAACGGTTAAAAACGGGATTGCATGGGGACCATACAAAAGCAGGAAAAGTCATCTTTCGATAGAAATCCACCCCACACTTAAAACTTAACATTGTCCTCAATGTTTTAAAAATTACGGGTGTTAACCCCACACTTAGAATTGAAAAAGGCGAATGTTTTTTAAAAAATTCTAAGTGTGAAAGGTGAAAAATCATTTTTAATTATGACAAATGGTTATCCCAAGATATAACATATAAATGATCGGAGACCGAGTATTGGAGGGTTTGAAAACAAGCACGGAGGTCTTCACGATCATAGGGATTCTTCAAGCAAAACGGGAACCTGCAAACACACATGGAAAGAAACAAAACCCCACACTAATCTCCAACACACTTATTAGAAGAAAAATAAAGATAGATAGATAACACGGGTTGCCTCCCGAGAAGCGCTTGTTTATTAACGAGTCACGAGCTTGACTCGCCCCCGAATTAGTTGTCCATGGGGGAAAGATGGAGATCTGGGACATCCAAGGTAGGAATGTCCCTCCATGGTAGTGCTTGATCTGATGCCCGTTTACCTTAAAGTTTGGACCATCGGGTTGGGATAACTCGACGGTCCCATAAGGAAACACTTCAGTAATAGTAAACGGGCCGGACCAGCGGGATTTCAACTTGCCCGAGAAAATATTTAATCTAGAATTAAAAAGAAGAACACGATCACCGACAAGGAATTCTCGGTTTTTGATTTTTTCATCGTGTATCTTCTTTGTCTTTTCCTTATAGATCAAAGAATTCTCATAGGCTTGATCACGAAGTTCATTTAATTCATTCAATTGAATCTTTCGGTGATCACCCGCGGTCTTGAGATCAAAATTTGTCCATTTCAAAGCCCAGTAGGCTTTGTGCTCGAGCTCAATGGGGAGATGACAAGCTTTTCCGTACACGAGCTTATAAGGTGTACACCCGATGGGGGTCTTAAAAGCGGTACGGAAAGCCCATAAAGCATCATCTAATTTATCCGCCCATTTAGCTCGATGCTCACCTACGGTACGTTCAAGAATTCTTTTTAAGCCACGATTGGACACCTCCACTTGACCACTTGTTTGAGGGTGATACGAGGTAGAAAGCTTATGTTTTACACCATATTTTTCCATAACTTTGGAAAATTGATCATTGCAAAAATGTGTACCTCGATCACTGATTATGGCCCGAGGGGTTCCAAATCGGGAGAATAATTGTTTCAAGAATTTTACCACAACTCGGGCGTCATTCGTGGGTAAAGCTTTGGCTTCCACCCATTTTGACACATAATCGACGGCCATGAGTATATACTTGTTCCCTCGAGAAGACGGGAACGGCCCCATAAAGTCTATGCCCCAAACATCAAAGATTTCACAAATTTGGATAGAATTTTGAGGCATTTCATCCCTTTGTGATATTTTTCCTTGGCGTTGACATGAGTCACAATTTTTGACCATGTCATGGGCATCGCGATAGATCGTGGGCCAAAAGAATCCAGAATCGAAGACTTTCTTGGCGGTGTAGTTCGGGCCATGATGTCCTCCGGTGGGACCATGGTGACAAGCTTCTAGAATATCCATAGCTTCTTTCCCGTCCACACACCGCCTAATAATTTGATCAGCACAGATTCTAAACAAATAGGGGTCATCCCAGAAATAATGTTTAATATCTTTGAAGAATTTTTTCTTTTGTTGGGATGACAACCCTTTAACAAGCACATTACCCGCTAAGTAGTTTGTAATATCGGCAAACCACGGGGGTTCATTTTCATTTTTAAGAGAAATCATATTCAGGGACTCGTGTGGAAAATTATCGTTCATTTCCATATCGAGATCCCCTTTATAAGGATTTTCGAGTCTACTCAAATGATCAGCCGCTAGGTTCTCTGCTCCTTTTTTATCGCGAATCTCGATATTAAATTCTTGGAGGAGGAGAACCCATCGGATCAATATAGGCTTAGCATCTTGTTTAGCAAATAGATACTTTAAAGCCGAGTGATCCGTATACACTATTGTCTTAGACAAGACAAGGTAAGGACGAAATTTCTCAAATGCATACACCACCGCTAATAACTCTTTTTCCGTAGTGGTGTAATGTATTTGAGCATTTGATAAAGTCTTACTTGCATAGTGTATAGGCTGAAAATATTTGTTCTTTCGTTGCCCCAAGACTGCTCCGATAGCAAAGTCACTAGCATCACACATTACCTCAAAAGGCAAGTCCCAGTCAGGGGCAACAAGAATGGGAGCTTCGGTTAATTTCGTCTTAAGATGTTCAAATGACTCCATACATTCTTTAGAGAACATAAAAGGAGTATCTTTTTCTAGTAGATGGGTCATAGGCCGGGGCTATTTTAGAAAAATCTTTTATGAATCTACGATAAAAACCGGCATGACCCAAGAAACTTCTAATTCCTTTGACCGTGGTAGGAGGTGGTAATTTGGCAATAACATCTACCTTAGCACGATCCACCTCTATACCATTCTTAGAAATCTTATGGCCGAGGACGATACCCTCTTTAACCATAAAGTGACATTTCTCCCAATTTAGAACAAGATTGGTGTCTTCGCACCTTTGAAGCATCATGTCTAAATGGGAGAGGCAAGAAGAGAATGAATCCCCAACGACCGAAAAATCATCCATGAAAACTTCCATGGTTTTCTCGATCATATCATGAAAGATTGCCACCATACACCTTTGAAAAGTACCCGGGGCATTGCAAAGACCGAAGGGCATCCTACGATAAGCAAATGTCCCATAAGGGCAGGTGAAGGTGGTCTTTTCTTGGTCTTGGGGATCAATGGGAATTTGAAAGTATCTAGAAAATCCATCAAGAAAGCAATAGAACTCATTTCCCGCTAATCGTTCTAACATTTGGTCCATAAAAGGAAGAGAAAAATGGTCTTTTCGGGTAGCCTCATTCAACTTCCTATAATCAATACAAACTCGCCAACCCGTAACTAGCCTAGTAGGTATCAACTCATTATTATCATTCTTTATCACCGTCATACCTCCCTTTTTGGGTACGACATGAACGGGACTAACCCAAGGACTATCTGAGATAGGGTAAATCAATCCGGCATCTAGAAGTTTGATAACTTCTGCTTTAATGACTTCATGAATTTTTGGATTTACCCTTCTCTGATGTTGGACAGCAGGCTTAAAGTCATCTTCCATCAATATTTTATGAGTGCAAAAATTTGGATTAATGCCTCTAATGTCAGAAATTTTCCAAGCGATTGCTCGCTTATGAGACTTTAAAACCTTGATGAGCTTGTCCTTTTCTTCACTCTCCAAGTCTTTAGCGATAATTACGGGTAACTTAGACGTACCCTCTAAAAACGCGTACTCGAGGTGAGAAGGTAAGTCCTTGAGTTCTAGCTCAGGAGGTTCTTCAATTGAAGTTTTGGTCTTATCAGTTTCAACGTTTTTAAGTTCTTTTGGAGGGGGATCTTTGGTAACATCATCATTCAATAATTGTTCAAGAAAAAGAATATCCCCCTCAGAATTGTAAATACCATTATCAATTTCAGGTGAAATTGAGTCATCGAGAGCAAGAAACGCGTCGGTTTCCTCCAAGAGAAAATCACTATCCCCGAAGGGGGTTAGAGACGGGGAGAGAGAAGCGACGGTAGCATCAGAAGAGGGAGTGGGATCGCCACTCATGGGGTTAATGGACTTTTGTACGTTCAACACCTCATGAAAATGCTCCTCGCAAGAAGTGTCAATGACATCGATTCGATTGACGGATTCTTCTCCTTGCGTAAGAGGATATTTCGCGGTTTGAGCTATACTTAACACCAGTTTTTCATCCCCGACTCTAATAGTCATCTCTTCTTCTTCTACGTCGATTAGAACACGAGCCGTTTTTAAGAAAGGTCGCCCCAAGATGAGGGGGACGCGAGGGTCGACATCATAATCAACAATAACAAAGTCGGCGGGGAAGGTAAACCTCCCTACTTGTACGAAGACATCCTCAGCTATACCGAGCGGGTATGCAACCGTTCGGTTAGCTAACTCAATCGTCATACGAGTGGGAGTAAGATCTGGTAATGATAACTTTTTCCACACAGAAAGAGGCATTAGATTGATGCTGGCTCCTAGATCGGCTAGGGCCATGCATCTCTCTATCTCACTAAAATCGCAAGGAATGAGGAATCTGCCAGGGTCTCCAAGTTTCTCGGGTAACTTTTTGAGGAGGACCGCTGAGCAATTCTCATTGAGAGGAGTATTCACCAATTCAAGAAGTTTCTCTTTGTTAGTTAAGAGATCTTTTAAAATTTTAGCATATTTTGGCATTTGAGCTAAAGCTTCGGCAAAACTGATATTGATGTGAAGTTTCTTGAACATTTGCAAGAACTTGTGGATTTGAATATCAGATTTGTCTTGAAGCTTATCCTTGTTCAACCTTGATGGATAAGGAATTGGAGGTTGGTGAGGATTACGCTCAGGAATCTCATTCGATTTAGGAGAAGGATTAGGTGGCTGGACAACCGGAGGTGGGACTCGTGCGGTACTTTCTGGACATGAATCGTGCACCTGGTCCATGGTAGTCTCCGGGTCTCGCTCCACCTCCTTAGAAGAAGAAGTAGGAGGAGGAGGTGAAGGAGATGAGGGTCCAGCCAAAGTAATACTACTTCGTGTTGTTATAGCTTTCATTTCTTCCCTTGGATTTGGTATGGTGTTGCTAGGAAGCCCACCTTGATTTCCATGGGAAAGTAATTTAGCCATTTGGCCCATTTGTTCTTGCATTAATTTCATTGTAGCCTCGTGATTTCGATTTAATGCTTCTTGATTTCGGGTTTGAGTTTCTTGTTTCAAGATTAATTGTCTCAACAATTCATCCGTGGAAGATTGAATTGGGGCTTGATTTGCATTTTGAGGTTGAAACTGATTTTGATTAAAACCGGGGCCTTGATTTTGATAAAATCCTTGGTTTTGATTATAATTGTTTCCTTGATTAAAATTCGGCCCACGGTTGTTTTGATTATAACCTTGATTTTGACGATTTTGGTATTGATTTTGGGTATTCTTGTTTTGATTATTTTGATTGTTCTGATTCAATTGATTTTGATTTTGATTGTTCGGTTGATTGAAACCGGGTGGTCCAAGGTAATTGTTAGAACGATAGCTTAAGAGATTTCGGTTTCCTTGATTAAAGGTCCCCGAAGTAGCATATACGTCCTCTTGAGTGTAGCCACTGGCGGCTTGACACTCGTAATATGGATGTGGACCACCACAAGTCTCGCAGTTTTGATTTACTGCATGAACAGGATGAGAAGGTTTTTGCATATTAGCAATTTGTTTTCCCATAGCTTCGATTTGTTTTGTAAGAGCAGTTAGGGCGTCATTTTGAGATGAACTACCACTAGCACTCGAAGCTTGGGGTGTGTTCCTTGAAGTACGAACCTTTGCTTTGTTTTCTATGATTGTTAATGCTTCTTGGGTGTTTCTCATCAACAAATTTCCACCCGCAGCAGAATTGAGTGAATCTTGATCACTTTGATTCAACCCATTGTAGAAAGTATCAATTTGATGAAGGGGTGAAAATCCGTGATGAGGACATTTAGCTAGAAGCTCCTTGAAACGATCCCAAGCCTCACTAAATGTCTCACCGAAGTTTTGATGAAAATTTGTGATGGCATTTCGAAGATTTGTTGTTTTTGAGGGAGGAAAGAAACGATTCACGAACTTGGAGACTAAGTCCTCCCAAGTTGTGATGGAGCCAGGAGGTTCCTTTTCAAGCCAAGTCCGGGCAGCTCCCTCAAGAGAAAAGGGGAAGAGAATCAATTTTATCACATTATGAGGAACTTGATTAATCTTTAAAGTTTGTGTGATTTTTGTGAATCTTTTGATGTGTGAGTGTGGATCATCATTCTCAAAACCATGGAATGAGATGCTTGTTATTAGATTTAACAAGCCGATTTTAATCTCAAATTGGTTTGCGAGAATGGCGGGCATGACGATAGCATCTCCAACACCTTCGATAGGTGCTTGGAGAAGCTCCTCCATCGGGCGGAGTTCATGACCCGCATTTTGATGAATGGGACCCGCAGGAGGCGGTTCCTGATTGATGTTTTGATTATTATTAACCATATTAAGTTCTTCAAAATTAAATAAATGTGAAGGATCACAACGATTTCTATTACGAATTAATCTTTCGGGATTAGTTAAAGGAGAATTTAATTCGTTTGAAGAAGATCGAGTGCTCATGCACTAAAAATAAAGTGATTTGAAAAATATTTTTGGCTTTTTTGAAAATATTTTTGAAAAAGGAAAATATTTTTGTGTTTTTGAAAAAGTTTAATTAAAAAAATATTTTTGTATTTTTAAATTTTTAAATTTTTTTTGGATTTTTTGAAAATTTGCAAAAATTAACTTTTCGGGGAGAAAAGGTTCTTCAAGGCACCAAACTTAAAACAAAACAAAAAATCGTAACACCTCTCCCCGGCAGCGGCGCCAAAAACTGATTCGTTATAGATGAAGCGGTTTTAAAATTTGTATTCCCGATTAAGAATCAATCACTACTTGAAGACAAGTAATAATCAACCTTCCGGATGTCGTATTCCTAGGCGAGAGATGAATTGAATTTTATGTATTTGTTTGTTCGTTTAAAATGATGCTTGATTATCGTTTTGGTTTTTGTTTGGTTTTGTAGGCTAATTTTTAAAACTTTTTATACTAATTAATAAAGAAACTATTTTAAGCGAGATAAAAATTTAAACTAATAGCAAATAATACCGACTAACAATATATGATAAAAAGCTATGCTTGTCAAGTGTGATGAAAAGTTCATTAAGTGTGGATTTTTCCTTAAAAGCACTAACGTAATTAATACCCGTCGAAACAAATTATTTCCTCACAACATTGGCTTATATTGAAAACAATTATTTTTCGAGGTAAAAATTAGTAGACTTTAAATAATTAATTATACCAACGGCTTTTGCCCGTTAAAATAACCAACTACTCAAATCATCGATTATCCGAAAATTATTAATTAACAACCTTTAATTATCCGTTTAAAAAGTAGATTTTTCTCACAACGTTGGTTTATATTGAAAATCCTACTTTTTATCTAGATAAAATCTACTTGGTTAAATAGTTAAAATCCTTAACGGCTTTTGCCCGTTAAAGTTTCTAAAAATCAAACCAAGTAAACCAAAGGCTACCAATTAATAATCTCTAATATTCCACTCTTAATTTCACAATTCACCAATCACTTAACAAGCATAATAAAAATCTACTCACTAATAGTCATAAGTAAACCAACAAAGATAATAATAATAAGCTCAACAAACATCATTTTTCCACAAGCTAAAAGAGAAAGTAAAGGCTACCAATTAATAATCTCTAATATTCCACACTTAATTTCACAATTCACCAATCACTTAACAAGCATAATAAAAATTTACTCACTAATAGTCATAAGTAAACCAACAAAGATAATAATAATAAGCTCAACAAACATCATTTTTCCACAAGCTAAAAGAGAAAGTAAGGAAAATAGAACCCGATCTACAATACGAGACGAATAAAACCACCCGATTTTATAAACTTATCAAACCCTAAAGTTTACTTCTTTATAAGCTTTAATAAGACCAAATATTTAATAAAGTTTGTGACTTTATTAACTAATTAGCTTATTAAGACTAAAAAGCTTTAAACTTTAGTTAATAAGTAAGCTTATAAAACCCTTAAGCTCCTCGCCTTAGGTTGAAAATGATGAGACACTAAGCAAGATCACAACTTTATCAAAGGTTAGAGAATAAGCAATATTATGGATCAAATAAGCTATGGAAAAGCTTATTGATCTAAAAAGCACTAAACTTTAAACAAAATAAGCAAAGAAAAAGCTTAAAGATTAGATCCAATATCCACCCAAAACTAAAAGGTTCAAATCCGAAGATTAAACGTGAGTTGGGTATATTTAAGTACTAGATCTAAATAAATAAGCTAGAGATAAGATAAAAAGATTATTATTTTTTTTTTTTTTTTTTTTTTTTTTTTTTTTTTTATAAAAGAAGTTGTAAAAGAAAATAAATCTAAGTAAATAAAAGAGTTTTTGAAAAGAAACTAAAAATAAAAAGTGCTTATTGAATAAGCTATATGAAAAGCTTACCCAAAAAAGCTAGTCTTTTATATCTAAAAATAAGCTATAAGGAAGAGCTTATTCAAGATAAAAAGATATGTAAAAAGCTTAAAATGAAAAAGCTATAAGAAAGCTTATCACTAAAAAGCTAATCTAATAAACCACAAAAAGCTAATAAGCTATTATGGCTTATTAGATAAGAAAAAGAAAAAGAAAAGAAAGAGATGAAAAAGAAATAAGCACTTAAGTAAACTCAATAAACTTCATTATCATTAATAAGCTAAAAAGATTTGAGTACAATAAGTTCTTAAAAATAAGCTAAAAGCTTAAGCAATAAGCTAAAGAAAATAAACTACCAAACTATTAAAAATAAAAAATGAAGTGTGTGTCCATTAATGTGTGATTGTCTCCAGCATTTATATTCCAATCATAGGCTTCTCGATCCTTCCCACAAAATATCTTATCCTCGAATTCCATTTGGTAGTGTCCACGTATACAAAAGCAGATCACTTGCAATTTCTATAAAACAAGGATAATAGCCCGCTGCGTTGCAGCGGGTATTATATATTTTTTTCCGAATTCAAGTTTAGGCGGTAGCACTTGACACCACCAAAACCGATATTTAGCATTAGTATAGGTGAAAACCACGGAAACATATATACATACAATTACCATTTCTGGACCATAGATTCCATTAGAGGGCATCAACTGGACCATATATACATACAATTACCTGTGTAAGGAGAGCATCATCAGTTGGGAGTATCAACTACCGGATACATGATTATCTTATACATCTTAGCCACAACCATCTATAACTAGGTACAACAATCCTGCATCTATCGGCGCCAGCATCAACCCACGTCAACCGACGTTCTGCCCCTTTCAGAGACAAATCGAATGGATTTTCAACCTTCACCTTCACAACAAACAAAAAATTTAGCATATGATGTTAAAAAAACAATCATTTTCATTTGGAGTTCATATTTTCTTACTGTTTTGCTCCTGACGTTGATAGAAATCACGAATGGGAATTCCAGATTTAGAGGTAACCTTTGAAACGTTGGTGGAGTGATTTGTGTTCCTGGATACTGAAAAAAAAAAGTACTTTCATAAAAGAAATTGCAAAAACATCTTAATAAACAATTTCCATAATGAGGAAAAGTAACTCGTGATCCATTATACTCCTAAAGCACATCCTATACATAAACACCATCCAACTTCACTGGAAAAAAAACGGAACCACAAAACCATCACAGAAAATTAGATTAACCAAAAAAAAAAAAAAAATCTCATTAACCAAGAAGCAAAAACACAAATTGTGTAATAGCATGCCTTGGTTAGTGGTTGTTCGCAGTCATTTCCTACGACCCCGGGTAGTACAGGAACTGCTAGTACTACCTGCAACACAATGCAAGCATGTCGTTAAAGTAACTGAAAAGATATTTTACGCATTAATTCATGCATACCAACCAAACTGCTAAGACTGCCACTGGAACTGACCTTCAGGTGGCACCTCGTTTTGTTGACGTCGATCTTCGAATATCAAGTCGCACACTCGAAGACATCAAACTTTCAGCGCCACCATGAAACAATCTTGCTTCAAAATCCAAAACATCAGGACCGTTTACCAATCCTGTAACCAATATGAAAGCGACAAAGTGTCAGCTTACAGTGACAAAACAATAAAATATAGGGAAAACAATAAAATATAAGTGACGCAAACATAAAAGAGAATTACATGTAGGTATATGAGGCGAGGCCTCAGATATCGCCCACCCAACTGTGGAAGCTGGAGCACCAGCAGTGTAGCCGCGTGGCTTCACCCGGCTTTCGTTAATACTTTGAAGTGACTCGTTTTTAAAGACATCCTTCCTTTTAAGAACATCTTTTGGAGAAACATCATCTACTCCAACCTGGCCATTTATAGGTAATAGTGCAAACACCAAGGCGAGACTCGAAGTCCTAAATAGCAAGCTATTGTGATGGACCCTTCCCATCATCAAGAACCTGAAATATCGAAATGAACGAAAATTCAGCTTATCATTACATCCACTTTCGATCATCAGAAAGTATGGACCTTTAACTTCATTAAAATGTTTCCAAAACAGAAACTACGTTTCATTAATTTACCTGATCTGAAACAATTTCCAACACTTTAACCTTCCCATCTAACTCCTGATTCTCGGCTCTAATCGTCTGCAATTCAACCGAGTTGGATTTAGTAAAACTTGTTAAGTAACAAACATATATTAACAAATAAAGTGACACATCTGACAACTATCCCAACAGATTCACAGTAAGAACATAAACAAACGACACACATAAATAGAACAGAAGTTGAAGAGATAAAGCCAGACATCCCACCAAAGAATGAGCAACAATAAATATGGGCAAGTAACCTTTAATCCTAAAACTGTGATCCCAAGTAATTAAACCGCAACAGTGAATAAACATAACGATCCATAAACGATTCCTAATCATTAAATTACTGCCTAACAAATTCATAGCAACAACGTAAACAAACGACACACCCACATACAACATAACTAAACTATTTTGGCACCTAATAAACCTTAAAGTTCAATTCTTGAATGATTATTTGGTATTGACAGCGGCACGTCGCAGTTCATGTTCAAACCTGCAATTAGACATAAACCATTGAAAAAATAATTACAAACTTTTTATAAATTGAAGAAAAATACAAACTTTTTATAAACAAAATTTAACTGAAATTAAAAATATGAAGAACCCTAGATTTGGTTAACCTGAATTTGGTTTAGGGTCTTGTCACACAACCTGAAAAACGCAGCAACACATAACACTAACATCAAAACCTAAGAATAATATTACTTTTACCTCACCAAAATTTCAGCAAATTAAATAAAGAAAATTATGTGAAACAAAGAGGTTGAATTGAGGAACCTAAAGACATGATCCGGTGCACCTTCATCACCATGACTACCGATGAAGGTAGAATCCGCCTGCAAAGTTCCGTTGGAGTAAAGTAATGGAACCGTGTAGATTGTTTTGGATAGTCGGCGTAAATCCATCATTATCCATTTTTCAGAAGGTAGCAAAACTTTTGATATAGCGTTCTGATGGTTGGGCCAGGCACAATATCGAGCTAAAGTAGACAAAACGGGCCAAAGCAATTAAGCCCAAAAAAACGGAATATTCCATCGAATATGAAAGATGCCTTAGCGTTATGTATGATAGATATAATGTAACTTCATTCATTTATACACATGGGCCAGATCATGCTTGGGCTGTTAGTTTCGTGGGCTTCAAGGGTGCATTGGCTTTTCTGGACTGGGCCACCCAACAGCTTGGGCCTGATCTGCGCTGAGATGGACTGTTACAATAAATACAAAAAATTAATCAAAGAGTATGCCACTAGTGGGAGTTGAACCCAAGACCTCTTGCTTGAAGAGCATGCACCCAACCACTAGACCAAGAGCCTTTTTGTGTTAAGTCTTTTGCATTTAATTCTTTTTATCTCTCTTTCACTTGATCCAATTTTAGCCATTATCTTTAAAAATAATCTTCGTTCGAGCTCCGTTAATCTTTCAATTTTTCTTCTCTTTTATCGATGCTCCAAATAAAATAACCATTTGACTCGATTTTCCGTGATCTTTCCAATGGTGTGCTCGGATAATTTTTACGACTTCGTTTGAACCTCGAAAAATATGAAAATGTCGTTGAAACTCATCCGAAAATCACCGTTTTTGCTTTGTTTTCAAACCCTTGTACCTGCAAGACATAATAACACATATACAACATTTTTGCAATATAATTTGACATATTTCATAGTTATTAGTCCGATTTAGCATATATTTAGATATAAGATGATGTGTGTTTTAGCACTCATCAACTATACTTGTCAAGAATGGCAGTTCTACGTAGCGAACTAAAAAAATAACTCTTTTAGACATTAAAGTTGATATTTTGTCTTTCTTTAAGTATTATGACCATTTTATCCTTTGAAAAAAATTTCAAAAAAATTTTCAGGAATTTCAAAAAAAAAGTATTTCGAAAAAAAAATTCAAAAAAAATATTTTGGAAAAAATTTTCGAAAAAACAAGTATTTCGAAAAAAATTTAAAAAGGGTAAAATGGTCATAATATGGTCATAATACTTAAAAAAAGACAAAAATGTCAACTTTAATGTCTAAAGGAGTTATTTTTTTAGTTCGCTACGCAGAACTGCCATTCTTGACAAGTATAGTGCTTTAAAAGGTTATTAACCCTAGAAAATTATTTGTGATAATCAGAAACGTAGGAAAACGGACGAAACGTAATAAAATGAACGAATACATATGAAAGCGTAAAAACACGTCTGGAAACAGACGAATACGTATGAAAACGAAGGAAAACGGACGAAAACAGATGAAAACGTATGAAAACGGACGAAAACAGATGAAAACGTATGAAAATGGACGAAAGCGTATGAAAACAGACGAAAACGTATGAAAGCGGAAAAAACGCGAATTAAAAAAAACATGAATAATTAAAAAAAAACATGAATAATATAAAAAAACGTGAATTAAAAAAATGTGAATAAAAAAATAAAGACAAAAAGAAAAAGAAAAAACATGGACTTAGGTATACCTTTTAAATATTAGGTTAATCCCCATCATTAGATCAAACTAGATAGATGGAGGGAATTTTTTTCTTGGTAAGCATGGATTTGTGGGTAAGCAAAATAAAGTGTCTCCCAAATATAAATATATGTATGTTTTCGTTCCTTAGGATACGTGTTAAATTAATCGACATTAAGTATCATCCTTTGTCCATTTGATCTGTATAACATTAGTGTGTAGTAAGTAAGTCGACTATGACTTGACTTGGTGGACAAAATAGATCACTTTCAAGTCGGATACAATGTTTTTATTCCCATGCACAATAATAGTTATTTTTTATATATTTGTTGGCTTGACAACCCGACCTCACAAATGTTTCATGAGAGTTAGGCGATGGTTTTTGCTCTACGACAAAATTGAAGACTAAGAATCAATGAACAAAAGTTTACATAATGAATTAATGATGAAGTACGCTATGATAATACAAAACTAATGTAGTCACAAAAATTCACAAGCAAAATAAACACAATAAAATTTAGGTATAAACCTATGTGCAAAATTTCTCCATCTTGAGAAAATGTGAGGAAATATGTAAACTTGAAGGAACCATGAAGAATGGAAATGAGTGACTTTGACAGACGACAAAAGCATAAATTTTGAGGGATAATACATTACTAACGAGGAACTATGCAACATCTACAAAATAATCAAAAAAAAAATATATATATCTAAAAAAAATAAGATGACATGTTTTGATTAATTAAAAAGAAGAGAGAAATTATTTGAAAAGTCACAAATCAAAACATTACATATTATTATTATTATTTTTTATTATTATTATTTTTTTTAATTGTATGTAGCATAGCTCACTAATGAGTGGTGATTGCCCTCGCTTCGCTGCGAAACGGAACATTAAGCATACTACATGTTTTTAGTTGTACACGTACTTATTTGAATCTGTTTTTTAAATTCTTAACATATGAAAAATATAAAAAGTGTGAAACATGTACAACAGTAGTATTGTCAACTATTGCAAATTACTTGAAATTAGAATATTAGATATATAAGTGAGCAAGACTTATAGTTTTATCACTAAGAAAGCATAGAACAAATTATGAGTTGGGTTGAAAACGAGCCGAGCCGAGCCCGAGCTTGTCAGAGCTCGAGCTCGGCTCGTTTATATATGAAATGCTCGAGCTCGAGCTTGAGCTAGTTTCGAGCCTAATATTTTGAGCTCGAGTTCGACTCGTGAAATTTTTCACAAACTCGAGCTCGGCTCGGGCTCGATTAATTTATATGATGTGTAAAGTTCAAATGGAGCTCGGCTCATTAACACAAGGCTCGAGTTTGGCTCGTTAACACAAAGCTCGGCTCGTAAACACAAAGCTCGAGCTCGTTAACAATGTTATACGTATAAAAAATATATATACGTATATATTTCTAGGGCTCGTTTAGGCTCGCGAGCTTTTTACCGATTCGATCTCGAGCTTTTCACGAGTGGCTCGACTCGTTTCCAACCCTAATTATGAGGCACCCTGACGTGACGTATGTTTGGTTGTAACTTAGAGCACACGGTATGGTTACCGTTGGCTCGCCAATTGCTCCCATATTGAACCGATGGCGCCGCCATCCTCTTACCTCCAAACACGCCAAACGCAAGCCAAATGCATCTCAGTCAGTGTATTGGCTCACGCCAAAGGTAAAAGTGTTGTTGTTTTTTTTTTTGTTTTTTTTTTTGATTCAAAAGTTATGCAGTCAATGTTTAAACTGAAGGAGATATGTGAAGTGATGATATTGATATAAAATGGTAGAAGGATGATGTAGATGAAGATGTGATGCAGCAGATGTATGAATTAGATTTACTTTTGGAGAGATAAGGTGTATGTGTGTGTATGCTACTTTTGACTTTTGAGTTATATACAAATCAAATAATTAGAGTAAAGTTTTTTGGGCTATATAATACTCTGTATGTTTTAAGTGGACTAGCACTAGTGTACTACTATCCAAATGAACTGTTATTAGACTTGGACTAGTTTTTTTTTTTTGAAATCTTATATTATAATTTTATTTTATGTATTGTAATTTTAATCTATGTTTAATTAAATGTGTTTGTTCTTAAATAAAATAAAATGAAAACAAGTGGGACCCAATAACATGTTAGTGGTGTGTTATGAAGGAGGGTGTTTTAGTTATTGGGGATGTGATGAGGTGACGCTGATGTGGCATACCAATAACGTGTTATCCGCTCTTCCCTTGCTCTTAGGATATAGATGTAGGAGTAACATTTGGGCTTTGCAATTACTACTTGGGCTTGACTAATGATAAAAAGAATCATCCATCCGACCCTAAAACATTGGAAAATGGAAAGTTTACCATACAACCGACAAACAACAATGACAAACACAAAAAGCGTCATCCAAACAGCAATCGCTTCACGCCTCATCGTCCTAACACTGACAATAATCTGGAGATCAATACTCAGTCCGTACGACACGTCAGCATCCATAAACCCTAACTGTCTTACAACAACAACCAAGGGCCAACAGATTGTGTTTCCTAGTGTGGCTGAGGTTATTGAAAACGGTGTCGTTTGGGATAGTGTGTATTTCGTTAGGATTGCTGAATGTGGTTATGAGTATGAACAGACTTATGCTTTTTTGACCTTGTTTCCGTTGTGCATTTCGTTACTTTCGCGAACAGGTTGTTTATTTATTTAGACTGTTAGTTTTGTTGTAGCTAGTTTAGCTGTTAGATAAGTAATTGGCTATCGGCGTGTTTGGCGCAGAGCTTGTGATAGCTTTAAATTAACACTAGAAACTCGTTATTAGGTAATTGCTTTGTAGAGAATGAAAATGTAAATGTGAAGAGTAAAGACTCGTGTTTTTGGTTTAGGAAATACCTGCTTCTTCTTTCTAGGGTTACGAGGAGCCCTTTATTAGTAACTTAGAAGGAAGACCTAAAATATGGATTGTAAAATATCGAGATATCTTCTTTCTAGGTTTGTTAGTTAGTCTTTTTGTGAAATGGAAGGCTGCCTTACTAGGATAAAGAAGACCGTGATGAAATGTCTGTAAGCAGTTGTAAAATGCGTTGGAGATGAGTTAATTTGCTGTCTGTATCGTGCAAATGTTTAGCCTTTGGATCATGGTAATTAAAGTTTGAATATTAGTTGGCATTTGTGGTTTTAGAGTGTAGCCACTCATCATAAAAAGTTGGTTGAAAGGTCGATATAAAGGCTGTTAAGCTTTACCAGTTGCTACGCTTTTGAATTATTTTTTGTTCTGGTATATTGCATTGTGGACATATGTGTACCGCTGACTGGTGAGTCAGTATCCGATCAAAATTGAGGTTTCCAGATGATTGATTGTAAATTATAAGTTTCTTGTTTAAGAATAAGTTTTATCTTATCAGAAATGGTGAACAGCGTTTTTTGTTAGTTTTATTTCTGTGTTTCAGTGAATTGTTTTGTGAGTAAAACATTATGTGCACTGGTTCCCTGCTCGGGCTTCATACCGCCTTGTTGTCTTTTTATATGGACCATTTTTTTTCTTTCTAATTTTCCATTCTCGTTAAAAAAAAAGAATTTGGTTTGGTGTATAATCAACGCAGCCCCTTTGTTCCAGTTTCAGGAATCAGGATGTCATGCTCTTTAATAGAAGTTAATAGCTTTAAATGTTACAAGTATGTAGAGAGAGTTTATTTTGCATACTAAAAGACTGCACAAATTAATGTCCCTCTGGTCGATGATGTGTGTTTAAAAGCTGATTTAATGTGTGTTTCGTGGTACTATTAGAATCTCAATTGTAATTGTTTATGTAAGCTATTTAGGTACGTAAAGTTAAAAATCAACAAACGTTGGTGCATAAAATATTGCCCCCTTTATGGTTTTTATGTTATCTTTTGTGTATTACAAGGGGTGAATCTAAAATATTGAAGACTGTAAACCTTAAACCAACGTCGACCGCCCCAATGAACTGGCACTACCCTGAAAATCAGGTTCCGGATTAGATACAACGTGGACAACAGATAGGGGGGGGTTTGAGAGTTCGTGGAACGGGTCCAAATGACTCTCTTGCAGAAAAAGGTGCAAAAGGTTGTATTAGTTTCGTGTCCCTTCTCTGTTGCTTTACGTTGCACATAACTTGATACCTGATGTCATTTTAGCAAATTTCATGGTTGTGATAGTTTGTTGGGGGATTTGACGTTGGTTTGATTAATAGAAACCATATAACATAATATGAACCTTGTTACTTAAGAACCATTAAAACGAACCTAGTAACCACCATTTAAAGATTCAACTTTACGTGCCTACAGAGCTTTGTGTAATTTCAGTAAGGCTCTTATTGCCTTGTACATATAAACAAGACAGATTATTTTATATAATTATATATATTCTCGTAGTGGATCAACTGCTGCTCTTACTTCATCTTTTTTGTGGGGTAAAAGTCACCACGTTAAAACTTTTTTTCCGATTATATATATTTTGAAGTAAATAGCTAGATCAGTATGTTAATGTAATACACGATGAAGAGGATAACAGGTTCTGTGAAGTTAGACAATGTGTTTGTATGTTAGACACAACGTAATTTGCATACTATGAATACAGATCATTTTTTAAATCATGAAGGTTGTGCGTTTATGATTTTTGTACTGTTCTGGTTATCTATGTTTTGGAGTTGGTGTGTCCTGTATGTAAAACGGTGGAAGTTGTCATTTATGAATG
Source organism: Chrysanthemum makinoi (assembly GCA_910596185.1). Classification (NCBI taxonomy): domain Eukaryota; kingdom Viridiplantae; phylum Streptophyta; class Magnoliopsida; order Asterales; family Asteraceae; genus Chrysanthemum; species Chrysanthemum makinoi. The sequence continues at coordinate 148,311,485 of OU343224.1, read as the reverse complement.
TTTTGCACATGATTGACAGAATTGACTATAATTTTTGTTGTTCAAAACTTCTTTGGTTCTTGACGCACGTCTTACAATGGAAGATGTTTTTACAGTACAACACGTTGAATGATAGTTGGGATTTGGAATCTGTTTATATAGTAGCTTGTTTCTATGCTTTTCTTTGTTGGTTATCGATGTGCATTTGCATTTGTTTCAGAATGGTATGCTATATTCAAGTAGATAAAGTAAGAAGTGTGTATAAACTCTAGTATTCATGTTAATGTGGGTATGGATTCTGAAGATAACTAGTCATATCAGAAGTGCGACTTAACTAGCCTGAGACTAAGTAGCTTAACCAAACTCTTGTATATTTTTTCATGACATTATTAATTTCATTGCTTGGAAATTGGACTATGAATCATATCATCTTGTAACATTTCATATACAAGTTTTAATGCCTTATGTGTTAAATTGATTGAGGGTTTCATTTGTTTCTAAAGTAGCTGGTTTAGGATAAAACCCATATTCTAGTTTGTTTCAAATTGGAGATTTTTATGCTTTTTTCTGTTACTAGCTGCTTACTTTTCAAGATATGTTTTAGTGAAAAGCTTATCAGTAATCAGTCAGCAAAGACTTGTGGAGTGTTAGATCATGAAATGAACGCCTAATAGACTGCTCTATGTGTTTCATAATTAATACATGTTCTTGTTAGCTATATATGTTCTGATAGCTGTGTTATTACTTAATTTGCAGTTCTTAAGCCATTGATACCACTTCTTGGGCATAGGGCTGTGCTGGCATTATCAGGATATCTAGTTAGCAACATCTCACTGTTTTTGCTGCACTGTTTCTTTACAGGTAACCCATCTTAACGCTACATCAAGCAAACGTTTTTTTCTTTTGCATTTCATTATCTCAGTTATGGTTGCTATAGAAATGTGATCCCAAAGTCTTTGCAACCGATTAAAAAGGACCCCAAGTTGTTGGACTTATAATCATTACATCTTGCGTTATGTCCCTGACAGTTTTCTTGTTTTCTCTCGCTAAAGGCTTTCTGTTATTATTCTGAAGGACTCGAAGGCATCGTTGAGAGCAACAATGTTGTTTTGCTTCAATCCAGCATCTATATTCTATTCGTCAATGTATTATTCCTTATCTTACTGTTATTGCTAAATTTTCCAGCTTAAAGTTATTATTGTGATGTTAAACCAGTACTTTGTTTTTGTAGTTACTCCGAGAGTTTGTATGCACTGTTATCAATCGGAGGGCTTTACTTTTTGATGTCAGGTGCAAATAATTTGGCAACACTCTGGTTTGCTTTATCTGGATGTGCAAGGTCAAATGGGGTGCTTAATGCAGGGTATATTGGTTTCCAGACCATGCATCGAGCTTATGATGCTGTATTTCTTCAGAAGCGCCCATTTGTAAGCTTAAACTAACTACTTGCAGTTTAAGTCGTTGTTGAACATTATCAATATCTTCTGCTGTTACATTGTCTTTGCAGTTGGCGTTTCGGGTCATTATATCTGGAATTTTGCGTTGCATATTTGTTTTCATCCCATTTGTCGCTTTTCAAGCGTTTGGATACTACAATCTGTGTTACGGACGCGATCCAGATAAATCAAGGCCTTGGTGTAAGGCGAGAATTCCTTTGTTGTACAATTTTATTCAAAGTCATTACTGGTATGCAGTTCCTGATACTTGCGTGTTACTTATTAGCACATATGGTCTCCAGTGCTCAAACTAAAGTTAATCTTCTGTTTTGATATTAGGGGGGTTGGTTTTTTACGATATTTCCAGCTAAAACAGTTACCGAATTTTCTTCTTGCATCACCAATTCTCTCCATTGCACTCTGCTCGATCATCCATTATGTTAAGCTACAGCCTAACGTCTTCTTGACACTTGGTTTTCAAGTTGCTACAGAAAATTACGGGGATGCAAAGAACACTCCTATGCTTGAGAGAAAAAAGTCGACACCTAGTCAAGGTATAAACCTGTTACATTAAATTTGCCTTCAGTTTACTTGTTATACTGGTATATAACTTGTAGCATTTAGTTGATATGACATTATTGTTGTGACGAATTCTTGTGAAACAGAGGATCAGGCTCTTAGAAGGAGAAAGCAGAACACCAAAGAAGAGGCGCATGTTGTACTTTTCACTGACAGTGTATCAACAGACAGGTTGGGGAAATTTTCGGTCGTCATCATACCATTCATTTTACACTTGGGGTTCATGGTGGCCACAGCATTTTTTGTCATGCATGTTCAGGTTAGTAATACACCTTATATACATGATGCCAATGCATGTATGACCTTGTGTACAATATAAACGGGGTGTGTGCATCATGTTTTTGTATATGAAGTAAAAAAGAACCATACATTTTTGTTACAGGTTTCGACCAGGTTCTTATCTGCAAATCCCCCTATCTATTGGTTTGCCTCGTATGTATTAGCATCTCCCAGTACTCGGAAGGGCTGGCGATACTTGATCTGTGGGTACTGTGCATTCTACATCCTTATCGGCAGTCTGCTCTTCTCAAACTTTTACCCTTTCACTTGAATCTTTCCTTGGTGAAGTATCCTGCAGCTGAACAACACATAGATCGCCCTCATTGGCATTTGCTATGAGTATCTCATCAGTCACTCTTGAGTTTTTACATGTATCGGAGTCCACAGCTGTATAGAAAAGGCTATCATGGATTCAGAATACATTTAGCATTTGATTGCATTTGATTTAGATGGGTACTACATTCAATCTGTTAATCTTGTGTTCCACGACGTATATGTATCAGACTTCACAGTTGTATAAAAATGCTAATTTAGATTCAGAAAACATGCAGCCTTTTTTTGCATTGATGGGATATGCGGGAGTCAAATTTTGATGTTTGGTACAAGAATCTCAAAAGCTTCAGTTCTAAAACCCTATGTACAGGATACTAGTTTGTTACATACAAGTTACAACAAGCTAATCATATGGAAGGACCAGACCTAAGAACTTTCTCCAACTTCTCAGCCTTGGCATAATCACTTTCTGTGAGCGGGCCAGCAGGAAAAGGCATGATCTCAACAATCAAATGTGGTGTTGGGAGTTCATCAAACAAAGCTCTCACATTGTTGCAGCATACAGTTTCTCCATGAGCACTTTCCCTTCTAATTTGACAACCCTGCAATCATAGCCGATAATGCAGATTGTTTGATCAAATTCACAAAAGAAACATGCCCGAAATGGAAATGGTCAAGAAAACTGGAAGTTCATACCTTGTGGGAAGTGGCATCTCTGAAGTGATCATCGTCTGAAAGCAAGGAAGCTATGGCTTTGAGAAGACGACGACCTTCTTTTTTCGAAGGGATCCTGTAGTTTCGCCTAAGGGTACCCTTTGTTGTTGGGTGCCATTTGCTAACCAATTTCCTTTTATCTGCTGCTTCCCTCTCTGTCCGCAACAAAGTAAGATGTAGCCTTTAGTTGAGTTAATCCTCTTATAGCAGCATTTCACATGTATACCCTTTGTGTTTGATTCATACCACTTGTTCATCATGGCATTATTTGTTTATAAACAAGATTTGCTGATATGTTAACAATTTTAAGAAAAAAGTAGGTTCTAATAACCCATATTACTATAACTCTTGGCGCTAAGCTTAATTATCTTTATCAAAATGCAAATAGCCGGGCTTCTTTATTTGTGACAAAGATAACAACTACTTAGACCACATGAATTGGGTATGTTTATGTATGCAGCCACGGACTTGCTGCATTCTCAAAACCATAACTGTTATATGTACCCAAACAACTTATGAACTACCAGCTTATCTGGCTCAAAACATCGGTTTTATAGATGCCATGATGGACTGATGAATGATTAGAGGTATGAATCCAATAAACACAAACTCTTCATATTACGTCTAACCGAAACACCCCCTTAGCCTTCCAAATCATTTTGTTTTGACACATACTACTGTTTCATTAACTGTGGACTATTAGCACGTATAAAAATTGAGTAAATCAGAAATAAACCACTAACCTGGTTTGCCGCTGAACTCTTCAAACCACTTAGCAAAACCCAAATCATCACCATTAGTCTCAAGCTCTACAAAGTCATCAAACAAACAATCTTGCAACCTTAAAATACTAAAAAAATGACAAGGGTATTAATAATAATACATCAAGCTCAACTTTCCAAATAACCACCAAGAAACATCATATGCTACAAACTATATGAAAAAAAACATACGTTTTATAAAATTTAAAAGATCAAGAACCTTTGTTGGCTACAAGTGGATTAGAAGGAGATCCAGCCAAACCAGCTTTCAAAAGAGCATAAAATATACAAACTCTTCCAGCCCACAAAACAGGTGCCTCAATCAATGAGCTTTTAACACATGATCTTCCAACCCCACTTCTAAACCCCTTACTTGATGAAAAAGACTTGACTTTTGTACCAAAAATGGGCAGCCCAGAAGGAGGAAAAAGGGTCTTGGGTAGAAGTGAAGATGGGGTGTTTGGATGATGGGTTTTGTGGGTGAAGATGTGACTGCAAGTGGGTGTGTTTAGTAGCATTTTTTTAGGCAAGTTTGAGGAATCTTGGTTTGGAACAAGAATTGGAAGTGGTCCAGTGATCATTTGTATTGTGGTAATAGATTTTTTAGTTGAGCAAAGGGTGTGATTTGTTTTTGGGTTGCCTTTTAATATTTAAGTTTGTCATATGTTTACTTGTAGTTCCATTTTGTTCTATTTAGACCTTTTGAAAATTTAATACTGTTTCTTAAACAGTAACAGAACTTGTGTTTTGTTTATGAGCCTGGGGGCTTTTTGGAGGACCTATTAGCTTTTTGTTACTAAATAATCTCTTATAAACTAAGTAGCTTCGTTTGGATGCATTACCTACAAGCTTTTATTTTAAACAAATAGCTCCAAAATGAAAAGCTGATTAATGAAGCTTTTTAAATGTCTATGAGATGTTAAAACTTTAAATTACTAATATACCCTCCAAACATTTATTTACAATTATAGATTTGTCCTTTTATGTTATTTTACATCTTATAATTACATTTAACAGCTAATTTACCAAACACTGTTATTAAAAAAAAGATACAGTTTGTAGTTCATGTTAACAGCTTTGCAGTTTACAGCTTACAGCTTACAGTTTATAGCTTACAGTATACAGCTTACAGCTAGTTTTGTCAAACATACCCTATATCTCAAATAAGAAAATATAGCCATATAGTTTATTTTGTTATTCGAGAACTTGGATTAACTTTTTGAAAGTTAAGTCATTTCTAATATCTTTCATGCTTCCCTCGATCATGGTGCTCAACGATAAATAAAACAATTTAAGATGACGTTTCACAAATAGGTCTTTTCCCGATCATTAATTAACTTTGGATAACATAAAAGGATATTTGCATTTATGCGACCTAAAATGACACTTATTTTTAACTTTAACTTAATTTTGTGGCATACTCTTAAAACTAAAAGGTACATTTCACATAACTTTCCTCACTTGGCATCGTTAGTGCTCGGTAGGCATTTTATTGCGTGCAAGGTCTTTTTCTGTTAAGTCATGTTCCATTTAAAGTCCTTCTAGTTATAGATAACTTGCAAGGCATAGTATAAAATAACTTTAAAAATCATCTAATGACCAATTTTGTAATTGGAAATATTACCGTAAAAATCAGGATGTTATGATGGTTAAAAAGGGGGTTGACTCAAATATATGTAAAGTTAATTGTTTGGTACCCCGATTTTGGAGTCACGTGATAGGAGGGTCCTTAAATTCAGAACCCTACCTAACTTAGCGGGAAATCATCTAATTTCTTTTAAAAACTAATCTCAATTTCAAATCCAAATCCAAACCAAAACCAATACCACTTGCATACCTAATGGACCCTAAAACTAGAAATAAAAATAAAAATATAAACTCAATCTAACTTTTCAATAACAAGAATATGGAAAAGCATTATTTCTACCTCTCGATGTAACATTTCTTAATCATAATCACATCTGCTAAGCACGATCAACAACCTTTCCTACCACCCACCTATACTAGAGACAAGGATTCTCTCAAGTTGTAAACACAACTTGAGTCAAGTTAAGGCATTATGAGCCATTGGATTTGATCCAATGGCTCAAATCAAAATAAGTTTGATTTGAGCCATTGGATCAAATCCAATGGTTCATAATGCCCTAACTTGATTTAAGTAATTTGAAAATGGTGTCGTTTGGGACAATGTGTATTTTGTTAGGATTGCTGAATGTGGTTATGAGTATGAGCATACTTATGATTTTTTGCCCTTGTTTCCATTGTGCATTTCGTTACTTTCGCGAACAGGTTGTTCCTTTAGTTTATGTGTTTTTTTGGCTTATTTTGAAATATAGCGTACTTTGTAAAAGAAAAAGATGTAAAAAATGGATTTAATACCTTACTTTTAGGTTCGGTAGACGGTCTTTAGGCGAATTGAAGAATTGCTGAACACTAAAGACTTTGATGTGCTGGGATACTGCATTAATGAGTTAGGATTGAATCCAAATTGAGGTTTCCAAAGGATCGATTGCAATCTGATTGTTTTGGATAAAGTATAAACTTCAAGTGTCATGTTAAAAAATAATTTATCTACTAAGAAAATGGAGTAATAGTTACAATAGCTCATTTACCAAAGGGCCTTTGACCTACTAGTATGTGAGTGGCGCATCAAACAAGAGGTTGCGGGTTCATGTCTCTATTGAGACATCAAACAGGTGGTTTAGGTGTTTGAATAATTTTTCTTTCAAGTAAGAAGTTACAATATCTCTTTTCATAGTTGAATATTTAGGAGAGAGAGAGTCATCTTAACCATCAAACGAGAGAAAGAAATGTGAAGCATGATGCTCATGTGTGCGTCTTCCCAAATCATCATAGTGTGCAATAATTGTAACAAGCATCTTTTTCTTAAAGTTGTGTGATGTTGACGGTACTTGAGATGGTACTTAGGAGTTTGAAATTTGCTGATGCGAAGCATGCTCTTTTAATTTATTTCATTTCCATGTTGCCAGTGAAAAATTCTCATTAATTATGTATCCTCTGATTAGCTGTGTTATTACTAAATTTGCAGTTCTCAAGCCGTTGATACCACTTGTTGGGCATAGGGCTGTGCTGGCATTATCCGGATATCTAGTTAGCAACATCTCGTTTGTTTTTGCTGCACTGTTTCTTTACAGGTAACCCATCTTAATAGTACATCAAGCAACGATTTTTTTTTCATTATCTCAGTATGGTTGCTGTATAACTATGATCCATAGTCTCTGCAACCAATTTGAAAGGACCCTAAGTTGTTGTTGGACTTGTAATCATTACACCTTGTGTTTCTACCCTGACAGTTATCTTGTTTTCTCTCGCTAAAGGCTTTCTGTTATTATTCTCAAGGACTCGGAGGCATCACGGAGAGCAACACTGTTGTTTTGCTTCAATCCAGCATCTATATTCTATTCATCCATGTATTGTTCTTTATCATCCTTTCAATACTGTCATTTTACAAACTTTTAGTAGTTATGATCTAAATTAGTACTTTTGCTTTTGTAGTTACTCTGAGAGTTTGTATGCATTGTTATCAATTGGAGGGCTTTACTTTTTGATGTCGGGTGCACATAATTTGGCAACACTCTGGTTTGCTTTATCTGGATGTGCAAGGTCAAATGGGGTGCTTAACGCAGGTTATATTGGATTCCAGACAATGCATCGAGCTTACGATGCTGTATTTCTTTAGAAGCGGCCATTTGTAAGCTTAAACTAACTAGTTGGAGTTCTAAGTCATTGTTCTTGAACATTATCAATATCTTCTGCTGTTATCTTGTCTTTGCAGTTGGCATTTCGGGTCATTTTATCTGGAATTTTACGTTGCATATTTGTTTTCATCCCATTTGTCGCTTTTCAAGCGTTTGGATACTACAATCTGTGTTATGGACGCGATCCGGATAAATCAAGGCCTTGGTGTAAGGCGAGAATTCCTTTGTTGTACAATTTTATTCAAAGTCATTACTGGTATGTAGTTCCTGATACTTGCGTTTACTTATTAGTACAGATGATTTCCTGTTTTCAAACTAAAGTTAATCTTCTGTTTTAATATTAGGGGGGTTGGTTTTCTACGATATTTCCAGCTAAAACAGTTACCGAATTTTCTTCTTGCATCACCAATTCTCTCCATTGCACTCTGCTCTATCATCCATTATGTGAAGCTACAGCCTAACTTCTTCCTCACACTTGGTTTTCAAGTTGCTACAAAAAACTACGAGGATGCAAACACTTCTATGCTTGAGAGAGAAACATCAAGAACGACTCGAGGTATCAATCTGAAACATTAAGTTTGCCTTATTGACTATGCAACTTGTAACACTTGGTTGATATATACTATTACTATTGTGGCAATTCCTGTTTTAAACAATAACAATTATATTTGAATCATCTTTTTGAAACAGATGATCAGGCTCTTAGAAAGAGAAAGCGTAGCACCAAAGAAGAGGCACATGTTGTACTTTCCAACGACATATCAACAGACAAATTGGGGAATTTCTCAATCATCATCATACCATTCATTTTACATTTGGGGTTCATGGTGCCACAACATTTTTTGTCATGCATGTTCAGGTTAGTAATACACCTTATATACATGTTACCATTACATGTATGACCTTTTGTGCAATATATAAATGGTGTATTTACATCATGTTTTTGTATCTTAAGTTATTATACCATTTTGTTACAGGTTTCAACCAGATTCTTATCTGCAAGTCCCTCTATCTATTGGTTTACCTCGTATGTATTAGCCTCTCCCAGTACTCAGAAGGGCTGGCGATACGTGATCTGGGGCTACTGTGCTTTCTACATCCTTATCGGCAGTCTGCTCTTCTCAAACTTTTACCCTTTCAATTGAATCCCTCTCTGGGTAAAGTACCTGCAGCCAAACAACACAGAGATCGCCATCTTTGGCATTTATTACCGAGTATCTCATCAGTTAATCTCGAGATTATTGCATGTCAGGGAATTCACACTTGTACAAAAGAATGCTCATTTAGATTCAGAAAACATGTAGCATATGATTGAGTTGAAGAGGGGATGCGCGGATCTAGTTTAGAAGGGGTACTAACTTCAACCTGTTGTTGTTATGTTCACACAACTTTTGTATCGTACTTCACAGTTGTGTAAAGAAATGCTACTTTAGATTCAAAAAGCACTTGGCATTTGAATAATGATACCAAAAACTATAATGTATCTAATCGTTGCAATCTTTAACTTCCATTGAAGTCAAATTTTAATGTTGGTACAAGATTCTCAAAAGCTTTAGTGCTAAAACCCTATGTACAAAATACTAGTTTGTTACATACAAGTTACAACAAGCTGGTCATATGGAAGGACCAGACCTAAGTACTTTCTCTAACTTTTCAGCCTTGGCATAGTCACTTTCTGTGAGCGGGCCAGCAGGAAAAGGCGTGATCTCAACAGTCATATGTGGTGTTGGGAGTTCATCAAACAAGGCTCGCACATTGTTGCAGCATACGGTTTCTCCATGAGCACTCCCACTTCTAATTTGACAACCCTGTAATCATAGCCGAAAACGCGAAGAGTTTAATCAAATTCACAAAAGAAACATGCCCGAAATGGATATGGTCCAGAAAACTGGAAGTACATACTGATGAGTGCGTATTCACTTATCATTTTAGGTCAAATCTGAGCTGCAAAACATCTAAAAACACTCCGAAATGCATCAAAATACTGAAAATATCTCAAAATTGTGTTTTATATGTTTCAGATGCAAAATGTTTAAAATCAGATGAAAAACGAACAAAGTTTGCATAATTGGCAGTTTCAGTCCCCCGACTTTCAAAAAATTGACAGAAATAGTCCCTGAGCACGTATTTTAAAAAAGAAAAGTCACCAAAGGTCCTTTTGAAATCATAAGTTGTCATAATTAGTCCTTTGGTGAAAATTTCAAAAGTTTGAGAAATTACAGTTGTGATCCCTGGATTTTTAAATTTGTCAAGTTTAGTCCTCAGGTTTCACAAAATGACAGATTTGGTCCCTTGGTTTATTTGAGAGTTACAAGATTGGACCTTGGATTACATTTTCAGAATTTACATGAGTGATCCCTGGAATTTCGGATGTTACACATTTGGTCCCTAAATGTTTAATGGGTTTCATATCTAATCCATTAGTCCATATTACCTACCAAGGCCCAAAAATAATAACAACCAACCCAACCCAATATCTGTGACCCGGCCTAACCCCACCCATACCCGGTCAAGTAATATCAAAACCCACCCAATCCCCCTCTGTCTTCCCCCAATGTCTTCCCGCCCAATCCACAAACCCTAGAACACAGTATCCTAAGTTTCTTTCTCTCCTCCCCAAACACTCCAACCCTCCCTCTCTCTATTACCCAACTTCATCAAAACCCAAACTCACCTTCATCCCCTTTAACCGGATACACCCAATTCCCAAACCCACTACCACTTTTCCCCCCCCTCATTCCAACTGCCAAGTTGGCAATCTTTGCTTCAAAACACTCACCAATGGCTCAGATGATATTCAAATGGTACCTACCAATTGGAGGGTCAAGATTAGTTCAAAGAAGCGCACATGTGACTTTTGCTTGGCTGCTCACACAAAAGAAACACAAGAAGAGAAAGAGACTTGAAGACCCAAGATCTTAGCTTAGTATAAATAGATTATGTTGTAAGCCAGAAAAGGGCACCCCTAGTTTTAGTTTTTAACTCTGTTTTCATTTTTTTTTCAAATTGTAGTTTGTTCTCTCATTAATGAAAAGTCCTTTTTATTGAATCTGTTTCACTAGTATTAGATTTATCTCAGTTGTTTAATGTTATGTTTCAAGGTCTTATGTTAATTCACCATTTCAAGTTTTAGCAAAGAAAACCATATTCAGTTCTTGAATAGTCTTTTTTTTCTTTGAATTCCATTGTCTTCAGGGGTGTTTGTTTCAAATTGCTAGGTGGTCAAAATCCAAGTTTTCACCCATTTGACTTATCAAGTCAAAGTACTTGTATGAAGCTTAGATTAGTAGGAAATGAATTCACTAGTTTTATACAAGTTTGGATAAAAGAAAGTTTGGTATTTAGTAACTTTGTAACTGCATATTCAGCAGTTAAGCTGCTGAATCATGGCACTTTATCTTGGTCTAAACCAAGCTGATCTCAGCTTGACATTAAGCTGTCAACAGTTTCTTCTGGGTCTTTGATTGTTGTTTAACATCTTTGCTAGGCTAACCTTGTTTGTGTGCAGCTTATAGTGTTCTGGAAGATCAATGTTCAGCTCAAGAATAAGCTTCAAACAGGTCCTTTAGGCTGTTTGCAGCCTGCAACAGCAGTGCACAGCTTGTAATGGTCTTGGTGCTGCCTACTTAGCTTAAAAATAAGCTGAAATCAGCACCCTTGGGAGTTGCTCTCAACTGCAGTCAACATTAAAACTGGTCACATCCTTTTTTCTTCTTTATCACTAGCTTAATGGTATTTGCTTAGCTTATCTTAGGAGATGATTGCTCATTTAGTTGTTTAGTTTAGTCTTAGCTCTATAGTGCTTATTAGCTACCTTAGTGCTCAATTTCCATTTAGTAGCCTTAGGATTTCCTAGTTTATTCCCTTATACCAACTGCTTATTTCCAATTCTAGGCTTAGCTTCTTTCGTAATTCTAGCTGTAGTTTATGTGTTGTAGCTCATTGTTATATGCTAGTGCTTAAACGTAATTGACATGTTGCTTAAAAAACTGCTTAAGGATGTTCGGTTGTCTGCTCAATAGCTAAAAGGGGTGTTTGGTTGTTTTAAAAAGGTTGTTGTTTGCCCACTGTTAGAATAGGGTGAGTCAAGAAGCTTGTTTAAAGCTTTTCAAAAAGTCAGTTTTTACAGAAAGTTTTCACTTGAAATTTTGTATTTAGTACACATTTGATTTTCCACAAGCCTTTTATAGTTCATTTTTTTACCAACTGTTATGGTGTGTTCTGTCCACAGCAGTGGATAAATGAGCTGATTTGCAGCTTAATTCCAGTGTTTGTAAGTTTAATTCTCAGTAAAAAGGTTGTAATTTGGCTCCTTGTTCAGTTTCAAAAGACAAAATCAAAAAAAAAAAAAAAATTTGTTTCAAAAAAAAGGGTGACTGGTGGGATTCGAACCTGTGTCTCCACTGTCACAAACGTACGCCTCAACACAACACCACACAACCATTGCGCCCTTGGGTCTTGTCTCGTTAGATTTTACACAAACTAATCCTTTAAGGCACTTAGGCAGTTTGTACTATAAGCTCTTTTGAGCTTATTTCCAGCTTATTTCATTAAGCAACATACTGTTTTCTTATTGTTCTTAGATCTAGCATAACCTAAAGTAGTTTTCTGTAAAATTTCAGATTTTTCTATATTAGTTTAGTATTTTTAATCATTTAATTAGTGTTAAATAGATTTTAATTCGTAGTAATTAATTTAAAAGTCAAAAAAATACCCGGCTTTTTCCTAAAATTATTTTTAGTCAAATAGATCGTAGGAAAATTGATATCACACCCGTAGCCCTTAAATTGCAAAACTTTTACGGTTTTGGCTCGGGTGGTTGCCGGTTTTTAGCGTTTTTGCATTTTAGCACCCTAGGATGTAATTTAGTGTTGTTTTATTGTTTCTTAGGCTTAGTCGTAATTTATTTAGAGTTTACTTAGTTTTACATGCTTTATTTTCATTCCCGTTCTTTAATTTGTAGATTAGCGAAATCAAAATCCAAATTTGTTAAACCAATTCAAGTCCGTAATCACGAAACTCAACGATCCCGTCAATTTCACACCTCGTTGGGACACGACCCGGGGAAATCAGTTCCCGGTATCACTTTTATCACACCCGTGAGGTTTGGCACGTTGACCTTTTTCTTAAAAGGTCGATTTGCCGAATTTTACGGATATTTTGATATACGTTGATATTGTGTTTGTTTCCACCACTCACTTCACAACGAATCAAATTTTGGCGCCGCTGCCGGGGAGGTGTGTTGCGACAATATCGTGAAGTTTTTGCGATTAGTGACTTGAAGATCCTTCCTCGTGAAGTTACCGTTTTTCATAAAATCCGAAAAAACCAAAAATATTCTTCTCATTCCTCTTATTCGTTGATTCTATTTCTCTTACCCTCTTTTGACGTTTAATTCTATCCTTCGTATCCTCTCGATCACTCAATTCTATCTCTTTAACCCTCTATATGTTTAATTCTTATGTCGACAATCATCAACATCATGGTCACAAGTGTGTGTGTGCGCGGTGTGGAAGGCCTAGTTCAAGCGAATTTTGTAATTTGTGCGAATTATCCATCAAAAAGTCTTTTCAAAGTTATTTCGACCACCCGCCACAACCCGAACCCGTTCAAACGTCGGAGTTACCTCAGACACCCACCGAGGGTCCCGAGGACACTTTCTTTGAATCTAGAACCCGTAATCTAATTGAACAAATTCAAGCCGATGAAAAAAGGTCTAGAATTAGAATTGATTACGATGAACCCGTTCAAACACCGGAGACCATAACGGAAGTGGTGGAACTTGCTAGCTCTAAGAGCACACCACTTGTCCCAACTCCGGAATCTTCAGAGCGTTTTACCGACGATTTCTTTAGGGCCAGAAATGACATGATTCAAAACTTCTTAATTGAACTTCGTCATTCGGGAAATACCGCTTTATGTGATGTTGTTGAACCCTCGATTCCTATTTCCGAGCCCGAAATATCTTCGTTTGATCAAAGTTATTGCTACGGTTGTGGAGACTTGTTACCACAAGGTTTTCGTTGTTTCAAATGTATGTGCGAGTGGTGTGGAAACTATCTTGTCAATGGATGTTGTTCGATTTGTGCCGAGAATTCATTCGCTTATGATTCTAACCCAAACTCTTTCAATTATCCTCAAAACAATTTCAACTACCCTCCATAAAATTTATACGAACCGAACCGTATTTTCATCATTTCAATGATCAAACATCGTTTCAAAATTTCTCTCCCCAATACCCTCATTGTGCTAAGTGTGGGGGTCCTCATGATGATTATCAATGTCAATCGTGGAATCATAATTACTTTGGACCCGATCCTTGTTATAACACTTCCAGTTTTGACAATGTCCAACCCCCACAACTTCCCGTCATCGATCAATATCCTTGTATCCTTGAAGAACTTTCCGAGGAACAAGCAGCTCTCAACGAAAGATTACTAGCTGATGAGCGAGCAGCTCAAAAGCTTCTCCTCTTTAACGAAGCTTGCCGTTTCGATGACGAGGATGAGGAAGATTGGGAGATGACAAAGGACAAGGTGCATAACTCAAGCCCACAAAGTACCGCACATGTCCATTCTCCGCCCTTATCTTGCTTATCTACCGTAGAACCTTCGGATAACCTTTTAATGGGGGACGAAAATCTTAGCACTATTCTGGAAACGGAACCGTCTTGTGTTGAGAACCTTGTCCCAACCCCAAGTGAGTCCGAGGTTATCTCCGGTAATATGTTTGATGAGCCTCTTGATGATGATTCTTCTCCTCCTCTTGACATCCCAAACGATCATGTCGAGATGTTCTCCGATTCTGACAACGATTGTACTTCGTTTGACGATTCTTTATCTTATGGAGACATCGATTATGTCGAGGAGTTACCTTCTGAGCTAGTTAGCTTAGAGGAAGTGAGAGACTCTGATGATCTGGAAATTGAGGACGAGATACTTCGTGAAAAATTGTTCAATGTAAATCTCCTCGTTTCTAAGATCGAATCATTATGTGCTAAACCAGCTTCACCTCCTATCCCCATTGAGGATAGTGACTCTATCTTGGAAAAGCCCGAAACATTTCCTAACCTTGAGGCTTTATCCAATGATTTTCTTCCGGAATATGAAGCATTCCGTTTTGATATCGATCATATTGAGAGAAGAGTAGTGGCAGTCCACTTCTCATCCGATATCTCTCTTTCGACTTATGAGTCGTTTTGCTTTGATATCGATCATACTGGAGATACGAGTCGTGGCAGTACCACTTCTCATGCATGTATCTCTCTTCCTGAGTATGATTCGTTTTGCTTTGATCTAGATCCTGAGGGGTTCTCCGGTGAACTCTCTCATATCATATCTCCTTCGGAGTATGATCATTTCTATTTTGATCTTGATCTTGACCCGGAGGGAGACATGCTCTATCATAAGAGTTTGCTTATTGAGGACACTACCCCGCCTCTCCCTCCCGAGGTGTTTGTTGAAAATGACCAAAAAAGCTTTAATGATGATATTCAAAATAAGGAAAATGAAAAACTTTCTTTTGAGGATGAAGATCTTATCCCGATTTTTATAAACATCTTTCTTCCATTCCTCACATATGATGTGACTTCTCATCTCCTTCATTCCTACGGGAGTGAGGACATCATATTTGACCCCGGCATCTCCATTTATCATTCTTTTGAGCCGGTTGTATTTCATCGGAGTGGAACTTTCAACACATTCAATGTTTATCCAAACCATTTGAATGAAAGTCCGATGGAGATTTTCTCTTCCACTTGCTTCCCCATGGACCAATGAATTCGGGGTCGAGTCAAGCTAGCGACTCGGTTATCAAAAACAGTAGCACACTATATGGGTTTTCACCCGTATTTCTGATTTCTTTCTACTTTCTACCACCCTAGTGTGGGGGGGTTGCCCCACATGTTGTGTATATAAGTCTTCTAAAAAAAAATAAATAAATAAAAAAAAATAAAAATAAAAAATCTTCTTTCTAAATAATGGCCGTAGTATTTCCCTTTTACGTTCTTTGTTTCGGCATAACCGCCGGTACTTTGAATATTGAGGGCAATATTCATTTCTAGTGTGGGGGGGAATTCTCACGAATTTTATCATATAATTATATTAATTCCCCCGTTTTTGGCCAAATTTTTTTTTTTTTTTTGGAGTAAGTGTTCTACACTTACTCAATTGGTTATCAGTCCGCCATGTCTGTAAGACAAAAGGATTGGCTAATCCAGGAGCAAACGGCTCTTGGTAAAGATTTCTCAAATCCGTTTATATGGCTTGCAATTTGCCCAAAATTGTATGGTTCTCAACTCACCATATCCTAAAAAGTGAAGAGTTGGCTAGCCCGCAAGTTTATGGCTTGTGGTAAAGGCAGTGGAAAATCCATAATTGGTAATCAGCTCACCAAAGATAATATTGATAATTTATCTAAGAGTTGGCTAGTCCAGAAGGGTACGGCTTCTGGTAAAGACAAATCAAAACCGTTGAAAGCTGGTGGTTTGCTCAAAATCACATGGTTATCGGTGTACCATAGTTCTTACTTGAACTAAAACATTTGGCTACTCCAGAAGTAATGGCTTTTGGTAAAGAGACTCAAATCCATTAAGTTTTCTCAAAAGATTGCTAGGGACTAGCAATGTTTTAGTGTGGGGGATTTGATGAGTGCGTATTCACTCATCATTTTAGGTCAAATCTGAGCTGCAAAACATCTAAAAACACTCCGAAATGCATCAAAATACTGAAAATATCTCAAAATTGTGTTTTATATGTTTCAGATGCAAAATGTTTAAAATCAGATGAAAAACGAACAAAGTTTGCATAATTGGCAGTTTCAGTCCCCCGACTTTCAAAAATTGACAGAAATAGTCCCTGAGCACGTATTTTAAAAAGAAAAGTCACCAAAGGTCCTTTTGAAATCATAAGTTGTCATAATTAGTCCTTTGGTGAAAATTTCAAAAGTTTGAGAAATTACAGTTGTGATCCCTGGATTTTTAAATTTGTCAAGTTTAGTCCTCAGGTTTCACAAAATGACAGATTTGGTCCCTTGGTTTATTTGAGAGTTACAAGATTGGACCTTGGATTACATTTTCAGAATTTACATGAGTGATCCCTGGAATTTCGGATGTTACACATTTGGTCCCTAAATGTTTAATGGGTTTCATATCTAATCCATTAGTCCATATTACCTACCAAGGCCCAAAAATAATAACAACCAACCCAACCCAATATCTGTGACCCGGCCTAACCCCACCCATACCCGGTCAAGTAATATCAAAACCCACCCAATCCCCCTCTGTCTTCCCCCAATGTCTTCCCGCCCAATCCACAAACCCTAGAACACAGTATCCTAAGTTTCTTTCTCTCCTCCCCAAACACTCCAACCCTCCCTCTCTCTATTACCCAACTTCATCAAAACCCAAACTCACCTTCATCCCCTTTAACCGGATACACCCAATTCCCAAACCCACTACCACTTTTCCCCCCCTCATTCCAACTGCCAAGTTGGCAATCTTTGCTTCAAAACACTCACCAATGGCTCAGATGATATTCAAATGGTACCTACCAATTGGAGGGTCAAGATTAGTTCAAAGAAGCGCACATGTGACTTTTGCTTGGCTGCTCACACAAAAGAAACACAAGAAGAGAAAGAGACTTGAAGACCCAAGATCTTAGCTTAGTATAAATAGATTATGTTGTAAGCCAGAAAAGGGCACCCCTAGTTTTAGTTTTTAACTCTGTTTTCATTTTTTTTTCAAATTGTAGTTTGTTCTCTCATTAATGAAAAGTCCTTTTTATTGAATCTGTTTCACTAGTATTAGATTTATCTCAGTTGTTTAATGTTATGTTTCAAGGTCTTATGTTAATTCACCATTTCAAGTTTTAGCAAAGAAAACCATATTCAGTTCTTGAATAGTCTTTTTTTTTCTTTAAATTCCATTGTCTTCAGGGGTGTTTGTTTCAAATTGCTAGGTGGTCAAAATCCAAGTTTTCACCCATTTGACTTATCAAGTCAAAGTACTTGTATGAAGCTTAGATTAGTAGGAAATGAATTCACTAGTTTTATACAAGTTTGGATAAAAGAAAGTTTGGTATTTAGTAACTTTGTAACTGCATATTCAGCAGTTAAGTCTGAATCATGGCACTTTATCTTGGTCTAAACCAAGCTGATCTCAGCTTGACATTAAGCTGTCAACAGTTTCTTCTGGGTCTTTGATTGTTGTTTAACATCTTTGCTAGGCTAACCTTGTTTGTGTGCAGCTTATAGTGTTCTGGAAGATCAATGTTCAGCTCAAGAATAAGCTTCAAACAGGTCCTTTAGGCTGTTTGCAGCCTGCAACAGCAGTGCACAGCTTGTAATGGTCTTGGTGCTGCCTACTTAGCTTAAAAATAAGCTGAAATCAGCACCCTTGGGAGTTGCTCTCAGCTGCAGTCAACATTAAAACTGGTCACATCCTTTTTTCTTCTTTATCACTAGCTTAATGGTATTTGCTTAGCTTATCTTAGGAGATGATTGCTCATTTAGTTGTTTAGTTTAGTCTTAGCTCTATAGTGCTTATTAGCTACCTTAGTGCTCAATTTCCATTTAGTAGCCTTAGGATTTCCTAGTTTATTCCCTTATACCAACTGCTTATTTCCAATTCTAGGCTTAGCTTCTTTCGTAATTCTAGCTGTAGTTTATGTGTTGTAGCTCATTGTTATATGCTAGTGCTTAAACGTAATTGACATGTTGCTTAAAAAACTGCTTAAGGATGTTCGGTTGTCTGCTCAATAGCTAAAAGGGGTGTTTGGTTGTTTTAAAAAGGTTGTTGTTTGCCCACTGTTAGAATAGGGTGAGTCAAGAAGCTTGTTTAAAGCTTTTCAAAAAGTCAGTTTTTACAGAAAGTTTTCACTTGAAATTTTGTATTTAGTACACATTTGATTTTCCACAAGCCTTTTATAGTTCATTTTTTTACCAACTGTTATGGTGTGTTCTGTCCACAGCAGTGGATAAATGAGCTGATTTGCAGCTTAATTCCAGTGTTTGTAAGTTTAATTCTCAGTAAAAAGGTTGTAATTTGGTTCCTTGTTCAGGTTCAAAAGACAAAATCAAAAAAAAAAAATGTTTCAAAAAAAAGGGTGACTGGTGGGATTCGAACCTGTGTCTCCACTGTCACAAACGTACGCCTCAACACAACACCACACAACCAACTGCCCTTGGGACTTGTCTCGTTAGATTTTACACAAACTAATCCTTTAAGGCACTTAGGCAGTTTGTACTATAAGCTCTTTTGAGCTTATTTCCAGCTTATTTCATTAAGCAACATACTGTTTTCTTATTGTTCTTAGATCTAGCATAACCTAAAGTAGTTTTCTGTAAAATTTCAGATTTTTCTATATTAGTTTAGTATTTTTAATCATTTAATTAGTGTTAAATAGTTTTTAATTCGTAGTAATTAATTTAAAAGTCAAAAAAATACCCGGCTTTTTCCTAAAATTATTTTTAGTCAAATAGATCGTAGGAAAATTGATATCACACCCGTAGCCCTTAAATTGCAAAACTTTTACGGTTTTGGCTCGGGTGGTTGCCGGTTTTTAGCGTTTTTGCATTTTAGCACCCTAGGATGTAATTTAGTGTTGTTTTATTGTTTCTTAGGCTTAGTCGTAATTTATTTAGAGTTTACTTAGTTTTACATGCTTTATTTTCATTCCCGTTCTTTAATTTGTAGATTAGCGAAATCAAAATCCAAATTTGTTAAACCAATTCAAGTCCGTAATCACGAAACTCAACGATCCCGTCAATTTCACACCTCGTTGGGACACGACCCGGGGAAATCAGTTCCCGGTATCACTTTTATCACACCCGTGAGGTTTGGCACGTTGACCTTTTTCTTAAAAGGTCGATTTGCCGAATTTTACGGATATTTTGATATACGTTGATATTGTGTTTGTTTCCACCACTCACTTCACAACGAATCACATACCTTGTGGGAGGTGGCATCTCTGAAGTGATCATCGTCTGAAAGAAAGGAAGCTATGGCTTTGAGAAGACGACGACCTTCGGTTTTTGAAGTAATCCCGTAGTTTCTCCTAAGGGTACCCTTTGTTGTTGGGTGCCATTTGCTAACTAGTTTTCTTTTATCTGCTGCTTCTCTTTCTGCCCATAACAAAATAAGAATATAAGATGTATCCTTTAGCTGAGTTTAATCTCTTAGCAACATGTTGCATATCCTTAATCCCTTATGTGTGTGATTCATGACACTTGTTCTCCATGGCATCATTTGTTTACGAATAAGATTTGTTGATACTTTAAACGAGTATTAGGGGATGTTTGGGGAAGCTAATTTAGGCAGCCTAAGTACTTGTTGCATCCGTAAAACCCAATAAGTTGTTCTAAATATCCAAACGGCTTATAGATTCACAGCCTATTTGACACAAATAAGTTGTTTTATAGTAACCATTTAAACAAGCCAACCAAAACATTTTCTGTTGACTATCATTACTGTTTTATTAACCGCAGAGTGCAGGCATTATAATGTACAAAATAAGGAGTAACTAGAATTAACCACTGACCTGGTTTGCCTCTAAACTCTTCAAACCACTTAGCAAAACACAAATCGTCACCATTAGTCTCAAGCTCTACAAAGTCATCAAACAAACAATCTTGCAACCTTAAATTACTAAAAAAATGACAAGAGTACTAATAATACATCAAGCTCAACTTTCCAAATAACCACCAACAAACAACATATGCTACAAACTATAATAAAAAAAACATAGTTTTTATAAAATTTAAAAGATCAAGAACTTGTGTTAGCTACAAGTGGATTAGAAGGAGATCCAGCCAAACCAGCTTTCAAAAGAGCATAAAATATACAAACTCTTCCAGCCCACAAAACAGGTGCCTCAATCAATGAGCTTTTTACACTTGATCTTCCAACCCCACTTCCAAACCCCCTACTTAATGCAAAAGACTTGACTTTTGTACCAAAAATGGGCAGCCCAGAAGGAGGAAAAAGGGTCTTGGGTAGAAGTGAAGATGGGGTGTTTGGATGATGGGTTTTGTGGGTGAAGATGTGACTGCAAGTGGGTGTGTTTAGTAGCATTTTTAGGCAAGTTTGAGGAATCTTGGTTTGGAACAAGAATGGGAAGTGGTTCAGTGAACATTTGTAGTGTGGTAATAGATTTTTTAGTTGAGCGAAGGGTTGTAATTTGTTTTTGGGTTGCCTTTTTGTTTTAAGTTTGTCACATTCTCACTTATGGTTCTATTTTGTTCTGTTTTGGCCTTTTGAAAATTATAATCATGTCACAACAACAACAACATACACACTTTTGTATACACACTTTTGTCGAGGCGGAGTATAAGAGAGGTAAAAATCTGCCTCTAGAAAGACTTCCGGCATGAAAATTATAATCCTGTCTTTTGTATAATAAATCAAAGTGATATGGATATAATCATATAAGAATAGAACATAGTAACATGTATTGTCATGAGATTTATTCTTATTTTGCGTCTTTTTTGTTATTTTTCTAAGGATAAAACATATTAATTTTCACATTTTGGTTGAAAAAAGTTGTTAAAGCTCACATAAACTCGTACGTAAAAGGATAAGAGACTCACAAAATAGCTACACACTGTTTATAAATGTACTTTTATTGATTTGTTTATATAATTGAAAAGTCTAATACAAGAACTATAAGCTTACCGTAAGGACTTATTATCACATCAATTTAAGCTGAAAAATGTGAATCGGATAGGAAACGAATTGAAATAGTGAATTGATGGTGTGAACAATAATGCGGAATTCACATCACATTTCTCTATAGGCCTTGTTTTAAATGTTCGCTTTTTAGTCTGGCTGAAGTATTAGTTTGTAGTAAAGTTAAAGGTTCATGCATGGAAATACATAGGAGATAAAAACTGTTAATTTATTGAAGTTAATGGGGCATGTGGTACTAAAGTCTTCACAAACAATAATGAAGTAGATATTTACGACGTCGTAGCATCCATCTTATCCACTTAGCTGGTCAGTCAATCCTGGTAGGACCTCATTGGCTAATAATTCACACGTCACGACATCCATGTATCAATTTACTGGTGTTTGGGAAGTACGGTTTCAAAATAAGACTTTTCATAAAATATCAAATATGGAGACAAGACAAGTAGACAACCATCACTACACGTCTACACTATTACATTGCTTAGGCACATTAATATCCTCATAAGTTTGAGGTCCAAAACTCACTAACTACGTACTTTAAGAATAACAAGTGAATATGTTAGAAACGGTCACAGGGTATCCTTACTAGGCCTAAAGGGAAAGGGTCAAGTACGGTCATGAGATTTCTCAAACTCATCATTTTCAAATAACTCTAATACAGAAAATCATTTTTGTTTACTTGTTTTATTAAGAAAAGGCGATACTATTTATACTGTGTTTAATTTGTAAGTTTGTGTCATTGTATGTTTAGTCGAGTAGTAAAATTAAAAGAGTTTGACTCTTTATTTTCAAACATGTTCAATTATTTTAATTATAAGTACATATTTCATGTTATCCCCTCAAACATGTTCAATTATACAACTTATTTTGTATATGAGTTGTGTTGGTTAAATAATTTTTTATGACAAAAATGTTTAAATAACCTAATGCATTGTAGATAATCTAAATGAGAACAAGACAAAAAGAAAAAAACATATCGGTTTCTCAAATGAATAATAAGAATATACATCTTAACCTTCAGCAAATGTTAAAGACATGAACAAAGTACAGATGAAAATCTTGATACAATGTGCAATACTGAAACTACACATTTAACCATAGATCTGTCATCCAAAACATCATTATTTCTTTCTATTTTATTAACTAATTAACAGCTACTATAAACTAGTAATACTGTGTTTAGAAAAATCTTAAACAATCATCAATCTAGAGATCAAACAGCAATAAAAGATTTTCAAGTACTCGTACATTGTTATCACAGTTAAACAAGAGTTACAAGATAGTTTACTAACAAAGCCCACCAATCCTATCAGTAAGGAACAAAGTTACATATATGATTAGATTTCTTTAGTCATTTTGTTTCATTTCTTACTTCATTTCACGAAGACCCGTGAAATAAACATGGGAAATAAAACAAATGACGCACAACACTACAAATAGATCTAGCTACTTGCATTAACAAGTTCCTATATGCTGATTACAAGCTATATTTAAAAAAGAAAACCATGGAGGGAAGGCCGGTAGGATATAAGGAATACAAGTAGAGCAAGAATAACGGTTAAGCCCCAAGGCGACCCACCAGCACGATGAATGGCACCTGGCTCGGACCCTGGCATAGGAATGCTAAACCAATGCGGTGTCGAGAGCCAATGAACCACAATGATCAAAATCAAAGGCAAAATCATTAGCAAATTTTGCAACATTTCAGCTCCTGTAGACTTGACAACATCATAAACCAAGTACCTGTTGGAAAATGTGGTCAATATTTGGGTTTTAATGACAATTCATGGTCATCAAATATACTAATGGGGCTTTAGAACAAGATTAATGTATGGGCATATGAAACGTCCAATTTAATTCTATGTTCATGAGCCATTAGTAGGATTGATTATGATAGTTAATTTGACCGTTTTCTTTCATCTTCCTCACTTATATATTGAGAGCTCTTCTCTCATTTTATCACACCGAAAACACATAACTCATTCCTCTCCTTTTGTTGTTGATTCTTTGTGTATCCGGTTCGTAATAGAGGGAAGGCATGATTTTGGTTCGCCTTGATAACCCGTTTGTGCTAACGGAGTTATCCGTTGTTGTTGTATCCTGGGAGATAGACGTTCACGATTCTCAAGCACCGTGGAGAGGACGAATCTGTCTTAAGGAAACTGTGAGCATCACATGCCTCAACATTTTTCTTATTGGTGTTCTTTGAGTCTATACACGCAAAAGATTTACGGTATCATTCTCTACACTTTTATGTTTATCATGTTATGGTTTATTTTTCTCTAATAGCAATACACACATAATATATTACCTACAATCTTAAGACAGATTCTTGTGTTGCTATTAACTAAAGACAGTTGTTCATGCTAGCAACATTAGAACGAAACTTAACTTTTGAGATTATTTTATTAATAGTGTTTCGTTATTGAAAAACTAAAGGTGTTTTGCTTTGATTATGTTACTCTTTATTTAGCTATTTTTAATATTACACGTGAGTAATTGATGCTAAATATTTTGGATACTAAACAAAATATATTTTGAAAATCTGTTTGATATCTATATCTTGATTGATGCCGAGACTAAACTGTTTCACTTCACTTGTCAAATGAAAGTTTTTTTTATATTGCTTATGACTAGTTGACTACAATTACGCATGAGTGGTTTATCATTTTGGAGAAAGAATTGAATTTGCATGCTATGACACTGTTGGATAGATGAACTTTGTTCGAAAGCCTTGTTTGATTTCTAAGTGTGTTTGAGATATATACATCGTGCCTCTACTTAGGAGTATTCATAACTGTTGGTTTTATTTTATGTTCGGATAAAACATTTAGAAAGAATTGTATTCGAAAGTGTTTAGCTAGATACACGTAAAATTGTTGTAGTGCTAGTTTAATGCATATGCAAGTGACTCTGTAGTTTCTACCTAAAAGAGTTTACAATGATTTCCTAATAATAAATGGTGACATTAAAAGGAAATGGTCAAACTTATTTTATTTGGTAATAAATAGATGTGGAACAAATATTACGTTTTCTTACATAATTGATTTCTTTCATGCATGGAATTTAATTTGTATTGATAATGAATGTCACTAAATGACTTATGAGTTATTAGGTGATGAGTTATAAAACGTTTTTGGTGTTTAATAAGATGCTCATTATGATGATCTTTGAAAGAAACATTTGGTTTTGAAAGGAATATTTGGTAGTTCAAATAAATGACAAGCGTAACAGAAGCATCAAAGGAGTATATATAAGTTGTCACTTAATTAAGTTATGTTTATAGGTGACTTGTGCGAACGATATATAACATGAAACAGCCTTTGGTTTGCAAGGTTTTGTTATTATTATTACACTATGTGTAAAATGTAAACAACATAACTATTCAAGATGCTTTGAAACTGCTAAGATGGTACTTGATTTCATTAAAGGAGAATAACGCTAGTATTTCTTTTGTGATTTTTTCTTATGATGCTCATTTGAGTAACTAGCATTTAATTCATGCCTTGATGTTGGGTATAATAAACTCATTCATTTTGAATGTGTTTTTGGTGTTATTTGGACTCCAAAGCATTTGTTGTCACGGTTGCACCGTCGTGAAAAGAAAAATGCATTTATTTATTTATTATTTTTATTTTCATAATAAATGAATACTAGAACCTAACTTTTTTTTTTACGTTAGGTGCTAAGACCTTAAACTTGATTTGTAGAAAGTTTGAGCTTAAATTGATAAGCCATTCAATTTCTATTTTGATATAGAAATTCATTTTGGACAAGTTGATGTCTCATGTGCATTGTTGCGAGAAAATGTGTTTTTCTCATACTAAACAAATTGAGTTTTGCACCAATTTTTTTTTTTTTTTTCAGTGATTAGGTAAATATCTTAAACTTGATTTTAAGAAAAAAAAAATGTTGAGCTTAAACAGAAGAATCAGATGATCGTAGTTTGTATTTTAGCACAACATTTTTTTTTCCAAGCGGCTTATATATATTTTTGCTAATATTTGTGTTGATTGGATGTTGTTTGGTACAACATTTCTCGATTGTTATAATACAAAAAAAATAAATAAATAAAATATATATATATATGTGATATTTTGTACAATGTTCAACGCAAAATTGTTTGTTTCATGTGGTGCAAAATATTGTGGCAATGTAGTGTCTATTTAAAGTTGTTTGGCGCGGTTTGTGCAACTAATTTTGTAACATGAGAATAAACAAGTCGCTCGATTTTGTGTCGAGTATTGAAAGTTTGGATGTTGCAAATATTCTGTTGTGAATATTGTTGCGAATAATCAAACTACTTGTTATTCTAGAAAGATGAATAATCGTCAAGACTTGTTATAAATCATATTACTAATAATCGAACGGTTTGTCATATGTAAGAAATGACTATGTGTTGAGTATAACCGTGTAGGACATTGTGAAATGTCAAGAAAGGACACACATATAGATGACAACGAATTACGTTAGTTTATGTAACTAACTTGAACGGTGTGATTGTCATCAAATGTTAGCTATAGTCCATCCGTTAAGTTGGACATATTTTGATTGTGTAAAATGATTACACATTGATTTTATGTGATTATAAACAAATAATAAATTGTGATAATCATATAATGATAAGATAATAAATGTGATTATTGATATAATCACAAGTGAATTGGAATGACATGTTATAAGTGTAGGACTTACACATATAACATATGGGATTCTCCTAAAACATGTGTGGTTTAAGGTGGTGATTTGTCTAAAAGAAGAATGTTAATAGATGAAGCTATGAGTAATCAGAATGATGCATCTTCTGTCATACGCTTGATTCCTTGGTCTATAGCATGCTAGACTTGGAATATGTTAATTATGAAATGGAAAATAATTAACACAGGACATTCAAAAAGTGTGCGTACACTAGATGAAACTTGTGAAGTGACAAATTACTAATGATCTTGATGTCATATCCATGTGAAAAAAAATATATTATAAACAAGATTAATACATTGAAAGAGAGAACTTTTCTACAAAATTCTTGAGATAAATTCCATGTGGGGGATTCCGGCCTAGCTAGAGTTCAAAAGAACATCAACAAACATGAAGTTCTTGCCTAGTTGGAATACTCAAGAATTACCTGGAGCATGGTATATTTAGAGTTGAACGAAACTCAAATTTGTACAAATATATTATGTCGATATGACAACTACTCTCAGTGTGGATTATCCCTATTGACAATATGAAGTCATAGAATATCTTTGCGGATCAACTAGCGAAAAGCAAAATGTGAGAGTTAGTTAGCAAGTCGTGAAAAGGAATGTGACTAAAGCCCTTCAAAAGTTTATATGAAGGAAAACCTAACCCAACTGACTGGAGATCCCAAGATCTGGGTTCAATAGGACAACCTACTTGTATAAACTGAAGTCACTGTGGGGGAGTAATAAACTCCACATTTATTTAAGGGAGTTAGCAAACTTCCTAGTCCATTCCTATAACAGTGACAATATGAGGTTAAGCATATGGCTTTTAATGATTAATGGAGAATCACCTATGTGGGAGAGAAGTCGGGTCGCTTCTAAGGGAATTGTAGGGGCACAATTCTTAACAGCTCTCGCAGAACCAGGCTAATGTTCATGACCATAACGAACATAACCATGAGAACCAAAATGTGTCAAGGAGATATATGTGTGAATATAAATTGTCGTCTACACAAACAGCGGACAGTTCAAAGACATCAAGTTCTACTGGCTGCTAGGAGGCTAAGTATATTTCACGAGGGAAGGTTCAAAGGGTAACACCTACCTATCATATGCAAATATAAACTGCAAAAATCTATTACAATATCGAGTCGTTGAAATTTGTTTCCCGTTATCAATTTCATTCATGTGGGGGATTGTTGGAAAATGTGGTCAATATTTGGGTTTGAATGACAATTGATGGTCATCAAATATACTAATGGGGCTTTAGAGCAAGATTAATGCATGGGCATATGAAACGTCCAATTTAATTCTATGTTCATGAGCCATTAGTAGGATTGATTATGATAATTAATTTGACCGTTTTCTTTCATCTTCCTCACTTATATATTGAGAGCTCTTCTCTCATTTTATCACACCGAAAACACATAACTCATTCCTCTCCTTTTTTTGTTGATTCTTTGTGTATCCGGTTCGTAATAGAGGGAAGACATGATTTTGGTTCGCCTTGATAACCCGTTTGTGCTAACGGAGTTATCCGTTGTTGTTGTATCCTGGGAGATAGACGTTCACGATTCTCAAGCACCCTAGAGAGGACGAATCTGTCTTAAGGAAACTATGAGCATCACAGGCCTCAAGATTTTTCTTATTGGTGTTCTTTGAGTCTATACACGCAAAAGATTTACGGTATCATTCTCTACACTTTTATGTTTATCATGTTATGGTTTATTTGTCTCTAATAGCAATACACACACAATATATTACTACAGTACCCCAATATGACTCCTAGCACAATGGCTACTATGGGCATGAACCATTGGTCCCATGAACCAAAACTCCAAGGATTATTTGTTTTATAGTCACCATTGTCTTCAAAAGCCATTGATGAATAAAAGAAGTGACTATAGTAGATAAATAGGTCAAAATTGAAAGTGCACAAATAAGTAATTTGTCACATGAGCATTTTACTTAATTTAAGCCCTACCTGCCACTGTTTCTTATTTTACAACATTAACAATTATTGTCCTTTTTTTTCCTTTCTGTAACACTTTGCCATTATATTGGGTCCCTGGGCCATGTGATGATTGTGATTTTACATATGAGAATGCAACTCAAATCTATTACTGGTATTTTAGCATTGAATGCATTACCAATATTGAACAAACATGTGAATTTTTTGAACTCTCGAGCTATGTACATCAATGATACTTTATTGATACTCGGTCTTGTCAATCTTGTCGGAGTGAGCTATACGGAAATAGGATATGCATACTCATAATGCTACAAAGGGGTAAAGAGACTCCTTAAAAGAAAAACATTCGACAATGTATACATTTTGATAAATAAATAAAGGTGCTTTAGTTTAGTTATAACATTTTGTTGGTTAAAAACTTGTCCTCGAACAATATTTTCGCATTAGTAGGCTATTGGTTCTTTATTTTTTTGGAATGTCGTTCACATTGTGGTTACTGGAAGTGTAGAATACCACTGCTAATGATACATTTTATTTGTTACAAGCCTTGTATTTTGGATTTGGATCTAAATGATGGGTTATTATTAATTTTTAGCTTTGTCCACTGTTTTTAGTTGCATACTTGCCACTTCAATTTGTATTAGATTTGCTTGGAACAGTTGGTGTTGTCTATAGATTTTTTGAGCAATTAATTATTTGGTTGAAGTGAATGTCAGATAACCGTCATTCTTTCAAGTTTGATGGTAGTTTTATTTGTTCGATCTCAATCTTTCTTGTTTTTTTGAATTCAGAAAAGTTGCAAAAGTTGGAGACCATTTCAATATCCAAGTTTGTATGGACTTTACTTTGCGTCAACTTAAACAAAGCAACCCGATAACCCGACCCGATATCAACCCGAACCCGACAACCCGATTTCTTATCGGGGCGCGCTGCGAGTCAATATTTTCCAATCAAAAACTCGAATCAACCCGACCCGATAAATTCGATAACCAAAACAACCGGACAACCCGACCTGATAACACCCCTAAGTCACAGGCCCACGCCCCCCAACCAACGACACCTAAAACAACACATTAATAGTTACTACTCCGTAACCTATAACAGATCCAAACAACCACCGTATTTAACAAACAACAATGACGAACACAAAAACCGTCATCAAATGAGCAATTATTTCGCGCATCATGGTCCTAACACTAACAATAATATGGAGATCAGTTCTTAGTCCGTACGACACGTCAGCATCCATAAACCCTAACTGTCTAACAACCAACGGTGAAAAGGAACAGATGCATATGTTTCCTAGTGTGGCTGGGGTTATTGAAAATGGTGTCGTTTGGGATAGTGTGTATTTCGTTAGGATTGCTGAATGTGGTTATGAGTATGAACAGACTTATGCCTTTTTGCCCTTGTTTCTGTTGTGCATCTCGTTACTCTCGTGAACAGGTTGTTCCTTTAGTTTATGTGTTTTTGGTAACTTGAGTTTTGGTAGGCACCAACATTACACTATAAATGTTTAAAGTTTACGGATGTTTAAAGAGCATATTGTTGTACACAATGATGCTAGTATAATTGAGATGACACTCAATTCTAGTCATGGTATTCTTGATGATGATCATGTTGACTAGTTATGCTCAACTAAGAGCATAGTTGCATTATACATTAAAGAATAAAAAAAAAATACTTTAAACTTTATATATTTTTGCTAATATTTGTGTTGATTGGATGTTGTTTGGTACAACATTTCTCGATTGTTATAATACAAAAAAAATAAATAAATAAAAAATATATATATGTGATATTTTGTACAATGATCAACGCAAAATTGTTTGTTTCATGTGGTGCAAAATATTGTGGCAATGTAGTGTCTATTTAAAGTTGTTTGGCGCGGTTTGTGCAACTAATTTTGTAACATGAGAATAAACAAGTCGCTCGATTTTGTGTCGAGTATTGAAAGTTTGGATGTTGCAAATATTCTGTTGTGAATATTGTTGCGAATAATCAAACTACTTGTTATTCTAGAAAGATGAATAATCGTCAAGACTTGTTATAAATCATATTACTAATAATCGAACGGTTTGTCATATGTAAGAAATGACTATGTGTTGAGTATAACCGTGTAGGACATTGTGAAATGTCAAGAAAGGACACACATATAGATGACAACGAATTACGTTAGTTTATGTAACTAACTTGAACGGTGTGATTGTCATCAAATGTTAGCTATAGTCCATCCGTTAAGTTGGACATATTTTGATTGTGTAAAATGATTACACATTGATTTTATGTGATTATAAACACATAATAAATTGTGATAATCATATAATGATAAGATAATAAATGTGATTATTGATATAATCACAAGTGAATTGGAATGACATGTTATAAGTGTAGGACTTACACATATAAGATATGGGATTCTCCTAAAACATGTGTGGTTTAAGGTGGTGATTTGTCTAAAAGAAGAATGTTAATAGATGAAGCTATGAGTAATCAGAATGATGCATCTTTTGTCATACGCTTGATTCCTTGGTCTATAGCATGCTAGACTTGGAATCTGTTAATTATGAAATGGAAAATAATTAACACAGGACATTCAAAAAGTGTCATACACTAGATAAAACTTGTGAAGTGACAAATTACTAATGATCTTGATGTCATATCCATGTGAAAAAAAATATATTATAAACAAGATTAATACATTGAAAGAGAGAACTTTTCTACAAAATTCTTGAGATAAATTCCATGTGGGGGATTCCGGCCTAGCTAGAGTTCAAAAGAACATCAACAAACATGAAGTTCTTGCCTAGTTGGAATACTCAAGAATTACCTGGAGCATGGTATATTTAGAGTTGAACGAAACTCAAATTTGTACAAATATATTATGTCGATATGACAACTACTCTCAGTGTGGATTATCCCTATTGACAATATGAAGTCATAGAATATCTTTGCGGATCAACTAGCGAAAAGCAAAATGTGAGAGTTAGTTAGCAAGTCGTGAAAAGGAATGTGACTAAAGCCCTTCAAAAGTTTATATGAAGGAAAACCTAACCCAACTGACTGGAGATCCCAAGATCTGGGTTCAATAGGACAACCTACTTGTATAAACTGAAGTCACTGTGGGGGAGTAATAAACTCCACATTTATTTAAGGGAGTTAGCAAACTTCCTAGTCCATTCCTATAACAGTGACAATATGAGGTTAAGCATATGGCTTTTAATGATTAATGGAGAATCACCTATGTGGGAGAGAAGTCGGGTCGCTTCTAAGGGAATTGTGGGGGCACAATTCTTAACAGCTCTCGCAGAACCAGGCTAATGTTCATGACCATAACGAACATAACCATGAGAACCAAAATGTGTCAAGGAGATATATGTGTGAATATAAATTGTCGTCTACACAAACAGCGGACAGTTCAAAGACATCAAGTTCTACTGGCTGCTAGGAGGCTAAGTATATTTCACGAGGGAAGGTTCAAAGGGTAACACCTACCTATCATATGCAAATATAAACTGCAAAAATCTATTACAATATCGAGTCGTTGAAATTTGTTTCCCGTTATCAATTTCATTCATGTGGGGGATTGTTGGAAAATGTGGTCAATATTTGGGTTTGAATGACAATTGATGGTCATCAAATATACTAATGGGGCTTTAGAGCAAGATTAATGCATGGGCATATGAAACGTCCAATTTAATTCTATGTTCATGAGCCATTAGTAGGATTGATTATGATAATTAATTTGACCGTTTTCTTTCATCTTCCTCACTTATATATTGAGAGCTCTTCTCTCATTTTATCACACCGAAAACACATAACTCATTCCTCTCCTTTTTTTGTTGATTCTTTGTGTATCCGGTTCGTAATAGAGGGAAGACATGATTTTGGTTCGCCTTGATAACCCGTTTGTGCTAACGGAGTTATCCGTTGTTGTTGTATCCTGGGAGATAGACGTTCACGATTCTCAAGCACCCTAGAGAGGACGAATCTGTCTTAAGGAAACTATGAGCATCACAGGCCTCAAGATTTTTCTTATTGGTGTTCTTTGAGTCTATACACGCAAAAGATTTACGGTATCATTCTCTACACTTTTATGTTTATCATGTTATGGTTTATTTGTCTCTAATAGCAATACACACACAATATATTACTACAGTACCCCAATATGACTCCTAGCACAATGGCTACTATGGGCATGAACCATTGGTCCCATGAACCAAAACTCCAAGGATTATTTGTTTTATAGTCACCATTGTCTTCAAAAGCCATTGATGAATAAAAGAAGTGACTATAGTAGATAAATAGGTCAAAATTGAAAGTGCACAAATAAGTAATTTGTCACATGAGCATTTTACTTAATTTAAGCCCTACCGCCACTTGTTTCTTATTTTACAACATTAACAATTATTGTCCTTTTTTTCCTTTCTCGTAACACTTTGCCATTATATTGGGTCCCTGGGCCATGTGATGATTGTGATTTTACATATGAGAATGCAACTCAAATCTATTACTGGTATTTTAGCATTGAATGCATTACCAATATTGAACAAACATGTGAATTTTTTGAACTCTCGAGCTATGTACATCAATGATACTTTATTGATACTCGGTCTTGTCAATCTTGTTGGAGTGAGCTATACGGAAATAGGATATGCATACTCATAATGCTACAAAGGGGTAAAGAGACTGCTTAAAAGAAAAACATTCGACAATGTATACATTTTGATAAATAAATAAAGGTGCTTTAGTTTAGTTATAACTTTTTGTTGGTTAAAAACTTGTCCTCGAACAATATTTTCGCATTAGTAGGCTATTGGTTCTTTATTTTTTTGGAATGTCGTTCACATTGTGGTTACTGGAAGTGTAGAATACCACTGCTAATGATACATTTTATTTGTTACAAGTCTTGTATTTTGGATTTGGATCTAAATGATGGGTTATTATTAATTTTTAGCTTTGTCCACTGTTTTTAGTTGCATACTTGCCACTTCAATTTGTATTAGATTTGCTTGGAACAGTTGGTGTTGTCTATAGATTTTTTGAGCAATTAATTATTTGGTTGAAGTGAATGTCAGATAACCGTCATTCTTTCAAGTTTGATGGTAGTTTTATTTGTTCGATCTCAATCTTTCTTGTTTTTTTGAATTCAGAAAAGTTGCAAAAGTTGGAGACCATTTCAATATCCAAGTTTGTATGGACTTTACTTTGCGTCAACTTAAACAAAGCAACCCGATAACCCGACCCGATATCAACCCGAACCCGACAACCCGATTTCTTATCGGGGCGCGCTGCGAGTCAATATTTTCCAATCAAAAACTCGAATCAACCCGACCCGATAAATTCGATAACCAAAACAACCGGACAACCCGACCTGATAACACCCCTAAGCCACAGGCCCACGCCCCCAACCAACGACACCTAAAACAACACATTAATAGTTACTACTCCGTAACCTATAACAGATCCAAACAACCACCGTATTTAACAAACAACAATGACGAACACAAAAACCGTCATCGAATCAGCAATTATTTCGCGCATCATGGTCCTAAAACTAACAATAATATGGAGATCAGTTCTTAGTCCGTACGACACGCCAGCATCCATAAACCCTAACTGTCTAACAACCAACGGTGAAAAGGAACAGATACATATGTTTCCTAGTGTGGCTGGGGTTATTGAAAATGGTGTCGTTTGGGATAGTGTGTATTTCGTTAGGATTGCTGAATGTGGTTATGAGTATGAACAGACTTATGCCTTTTTGCCCTTGTTTCCGTTGTGCATCTCGTTACTCTCGCGAACAGGTTGTTCCTTTAGTTTATGTGTTTTTGGTAAATTTTTTGGCTTATTTTGAAATATAGGCTTATACGGAGTATAATTTTGTAAAAGAGAAAGATGTAAAAAATGGATTTAATAGCTTACTTTTAGGTTCGGTAGGCGGTCTTTAGGCGAAGAATTGCCTTAATAGGAGAATGAAGACTGTGATTGGATTTTTGATAGAAACTTCTGAACACTAAAGACTTTGATGTGCTGCTGGCATGCTGTATTAATGAGTTAGGATTGAATCCAAATTGAGATTTCCAAATGATTGATTGCAATCTTATTGTTTTGGACGAAATATAAACTTCAAGTGTACTGTTAAAAAAAATTATCTCATAAGAAAACGGAGTAATAGTTACAATAGCTCATTTACCAAAGGGCCTTTGACCTACTAGATCAATCAAGAGGTTGCGGGTTCATGTCTCTATTGAGATGGTACTTAGGAGTTTGAAAATTGCTGATGCGAAGCATACTCTTTTAGTTTATTTCATTTCCATGTTGCCAGCGAAAAATTCTCATTAATTCTTTATCCTCTGATTAGCTGTGTTATTATTAAATTTGTAGTTCTCAAGCCGTTGATACCACCTGTTGGGCATAGGGCTGTGCTGGCATTATCCGGATATCTAGTTAGCAACATCTCGTTTGTTTTTGCTGCACTGTTTCTTTACAGGTCTTAACACTACATCAAGCAACGTTTTTTTCTTTTCTTTTCATTTCATTTCATTATCTCAGTATGGTTGTTGTATAACTATTATCCATAGTGTTTGCAACCAATTTGAAAGGACCCCAAGTTGTTGTCAGACTTGTAATCATTACACCTTGTGTTTTTACCCTGACAGTTTTCTTGTTTTCTCTCGCTGAAGGCTTTCTATTATTATTCTGAAGGACTCGGAGGCATCACGGAGAGCAACACTGTTGTTTTGCTTCAATCCAGCATCTATATTCTATTCATCCATGTATTGTTCTTTATCATCCTTTCAATACTGTCATTTTACAAACTTTTAGTAGTTAGGATCTAAATCAGTACTTTTGCTTTTGTAGTTACTCTGAGAGTTTGTATGCATTGTTATCAATTGGAGGGCTTTACTTTTTGATGTCGGGTGCACATAATTTGGCAACACTCTGGTTTGCTTTATCTGGATGTGCAAGGTCAAATGGGGTGCTTAACGCAGGTTATATTGGATTCCAGACAATGCATCGAGCTTATGATGCTGTATTTCTTCAGAAGCGGCCATTTGTAAGCTTAAACTAACTAGTTGCAGTTTTAAGTCATTGTTCTTGAACATTATCAATATCTTCTGTTGTTATCTTGTCTTTGCAGTTGGCATTTCGGGTCATTTTATCTGGAATTTTAGGTTGCATATTTGTTTTCATCCCATTTGTCGCTTTTCAAGCGTTTGGATACTACAATCTGTGTTATGGGCGCGATCCGGATAAATTAAGGCCTTGGTGTAAGGCGAGAATTCCTTTGTTGTACAATTTTATTCAAAGTCATTACTGGTATGTAGTTCCTGATACTTGCGTTTACTTATTAGTACAGATGATCTCTTGTGTTCAAACTAAAGTTAATCTTCTGTTTTAATATTAGGGGGGTTGGTTTTCTACGATATTTCCATCTAAAACAGTTACCGAATTTTTTTCTTTCATCACCAATTCTCTCCATTGCACTTTGCTCGATCATCCATTATGTGAAGCTACAGCCTAACGTCTTCCTCACACTTGGTTTTCAAGTTGCTACAAAAAATTACGAGGATGCAAACACTTCTATGCTTGAGAGAGAAACATCAAGAACGACTCGAGGTATGAATCTGAAACATTAAGTTTGCCTTATTGACTATGCATCTTGTAACACTTGGTTGATATATATTACTATTGTGACAATTCCTGTTTTAAACAATAACAATTATGTTTGAATAATCTTTTTGAAACAGATGATCAGGCTCTTAGAAGGAGAAAGCGTAGCACCAAAGAAGAGGCACATGCTGTACTTTCCAACGACATATCAACAGACAAATTGGGGAATTTCTCAATCATCATCATACCATTCATTTTACATTTGGGGTTCGTGGTGGCCACAACATTTTTTGTCATGCATGTTCAGGTTAGTAATACACCTTATATACATGTTACCATTACATGTATGACCTTTTGTGCAATATATAAAAGGTGTATTTACATCATGTTTTTGTATCTTAAGTTATTAGACCATTTTGTTACAGGTTTCAACCAGATTCTTATCTGCGAGTCCCCCTATCTATTGGTTTGCCTCGTATGTATTAGCCTCTCCCAGTACTCAGATGGGCTGGCGATACGTGATCTGGGGCTATTGTGCTTTCTACATCCTTATCGGCAGTCTGCTCTTCTCAAACTTTTACCCTTTCACTTGAATCCCTCTCTGGGTAAAGTACCTGCAGCCGAACAACACAGAGATCGCCATCTTTGCCGAGTATCTCATCAGTTTATCTCGAGATTATTACAAAAGAATGCTCATTTAGATTCAGAAAACATGTAGCATATGATTGAGTTGAAGAGGGGATGCGCGGATCGAGTTTAGAAAGGGTACTAACTTCAACCTCCTGTTGTTATGTTCACACAACTTTTGTATCGTACTCCACAGTTGTATAAAGAAATGCTACTTTAGATTCAAAAAGCACTTGGCATTTGAATATTGATACCAAAAACTATAATGTATCTAATCGATGCAATCTTTAACTTCCATTGAAGTCAGATTTTAATGTTGGTACAAGATTCTCAAAAGCTTTGGTGCTAAAACCCTATGTACAAAATACTAGTTTGTTACATACAAGTTACAACAAGCTGGTCATATGGAAGGACCAAACCTAAGTACTTTCTCTAACTTTTCAGCCTTGGGATAGTCACTTTCTGTGAGCGGGCCAGCAGGAAAAGGCGTGATCTCAACAGTCAGATGTGGTGTTGGGAGTTCATCAAACAAGGCTCGCACATTGTTGCAGCATACGGTTTCTCCATGAGCACTCTCCCATCTAATTTGACAACCCTGTAATCATAGCCGAAAACGAGAAGAGTTTAATCAAATTCACAAAAGAAACATGCCCGAAATGGAAATGGTCCAGAAAACTGTTGTCTTAGAAGAATGTCCAAAACCCTTATTGCTTCATTAAATTGTATATTGTTTGCTCTGAGGTGATTGCCGTGATCTCCTTGTATCTCCTCTTTTCGGGTTGCCCCCGTACAGTTCTATAAACACAACACGTGTTTAAGTATTCATGGGATTCTTAAATGGATAAAAAAGAGACAATTTTATTTTGACATTGTATACTATTTGATGTAGGTTCTCTAAGATAACAGTGAACTCAAGCTTATTCATGGGCGATGGGACAGGTGTTAACAAAGTATTCTCGCCATCATATGTAAAGCATTTACCACCCATATCGGACTCGCATCTTTTATAAATCTGCCAACAGACTCAAAAAGATTTCCATCTTCAAAGTAAAAGCCACCTAAAAACAGAATAAATCAGGACCACATTTGACTTTCATTATTCAAAACAAGTTACTTTCAAACTTAAAAATTAATAACGATATGTTAAGTTTGTAAATATCTAAAATACTTATATTTTTATAAACCTTTGTGTATTTACATAAAACTAAAACAGTCTGTGACCAATCGAGCAAAATGTCTGCAAGAACATATGAAACGCCCAAAGTGATTCCAACAATCTCCCCCAACGTGTTAGTGATTGATTATATAAACGGTGAAAGTGCTGATGTAATAGTAGCTTTGACGTCTTTTGACATTCTTCTTTCTCGTGAGAAGAAGTGCCTTAATTCGAACAATCTCCCCGGAGTAGAGAAATTGTTTCCTTTGAAAAGTTCTGCTTTGACGTCATCATTTTCTTTGTTCTTTGATCTTTGTTCTTTGTGGTGAAAGTGATAGTATGTTTTGTTGTGCGCATCAGTGCCGTTGCTCCGGTGTCTCCACGTCTTTCTTCAACATGCTCACACGCTCTTTGACGTTGGATTACAGTACTGATGAAGTTCTCTTAGTCTTTAAACTTTGTAGATTCTTTGACTTGACGAAGAATCATTCTGACTTTGTGTGCCTTTAGAGAGAACTTCCATTTGTGATGTTGTTGGTATGGGCATGTGAAGAATCTGCACGATCAGTCTGCTCCAGAGCTTCCATAAGAAGAAAACATAAAAAAGGTTAGTGATAAGCTGATTCCAGCACTTACAAGTTTGAACTTCGAGAGTGTTAACAGCATAGTGTGAAAACACAACTCTAATTCTCACAAAGGCTGTTCCTGAACTGGAGTCCCACAAGTGAGATAACGCGATGTACCGAAGTACACCTACAGTTCAGATGAGTCACTGAGGTACACCGAAGCATCACCTCACGACTGTAGACCGTTTGAGACACACTAAGCGTAATCCACGGGGAGTTACCGAAGTGACCTGCTATCAGGGCTATTTGATGTTGACCCTGGCAGGAGTTTCCATTCAATCAGTGAGGATCACAATTGTGAACCTCTCATAAATGTTCTCGACAGATTGCTAAGATCTGTGAAGGACACGATAAAGTATCACTTGCGTTCTTATTGTTGAACGACAAATGATAAAATTTCAAGTGTACCTAAGAGATCTTTTGATGAATCTCGTGGCTCTAGACTCAATAGTGCGCTTTGGTTTTCCTGAGTAGAGACTAGGGAGAGGGTCTCCTTTTTCAATACCAGCAATCTCTAAGAGAAAGCCAATAGTTTACGTAGGTTTCCCTGTGAGAATGAAATAAGCTTCTGTTGAAAGAAACTTGAGTGGCTAAGAAGTTTTAGTGCATGCGTCACTGGGTCCATGACGACTTTGAATCTTCAATACCGGTGTCATCAAGTGACAACCAGTAGCATATAAATTGAACCCGGTGTCTGCCCTAAGTTGAATAATCTGGAGGGCTATTTCTTTTCACCCTTTTCTTTGCTTTTCTTTTTAATTCTTCAACTCCTTCTTTCTCCGATTCTCATTTTCTCCATTTTATAATCATACCTAAGGACTTCTAATTCTAACTATTGGTAGTGTCCTTCGGTAGATCCCTCCGGCTCTGGCCGATCATAGGACGGTTATTCATAACCTTAATCACCTTATAACTCCATTGCCAAAAAACCATTCTCATGAAAATCTCTCAAAGTGTTTGTAAATGAAAAGCAGGTTTGAACACTTCAAGAGTTTTGGATTTTCAGAAATACTCCCCTCCACATGTGCTTAAGAGTTTTGACAGAAATATGCACAGTGAGGAAAGTGCTCGCACTTTTGAAATGATCAACTCAAGATAGACAATCCCCCACGAGACACGGTTATGTTGAATAGTTAAAGAGATACATTGTCAGCTTTTAGGTGACAACTAGCTCTAATAACTACCTTGAAGGTGTGGACCAACCTTGAAAGGTTGTCAAACCCGTCAAAGTTCATGTCTACCAAGAGTATCTCGAATGGTACATTCTACTCGGACAAGTCCTTTGCGAGACACGTTTACATCACTAGCAAACTAGCTTGAAAGTATTACCCGTCCTGGACAAGTCTTTTCGAGTTACTAACATTTAAGATCTCTTCAATTCATTGGTTAAGTCTGTAGTACAATGATTCATTTGCAGTTACACAACATATTTCTTATCACGTAATTTTTCTCCCCCTCAAAAATGGCATATAAATATGTTATTTTTGAAGAAATGTTGAGAAGAAATATGACCATTTTGAGTTTTGTGGGAAGATTACTACAAAGAACAATTTGTGAACAAAGTTTTTAAGCAAATACTCCCCCTCAACAAGTGATATAAACTGTTGAGGTTTTGAAAATCATAAGGGGAAGTACTTGTTCTTTTGAGCAAAACCTTTTAAAGAATGAAATGTTTGATAAGTTTTACTCAAAAGTAAGAAGCTTTCGCTCCTCTTATAAGGATTGTGGCACTGAAGCGTACCACATGGTCCTTTCATTACAAGAACGGGTTGTACACTGTTATGTGTGCACAAGCCATAGTCATTAAATAATCACACATCCAAATTAGTATAGAAAATGAAACAGTTTAAGGGGTACCAGGTAGTCTAGCAATATTTCCAGGAATTCGAACAGGGCGTTGATAGCCTGTGAGAGTAATCCTGGGACGACCACCTATGAAGCTCTCTAGAGTTCTCGAATCGTCCCTTCGTACAACCTTTCATCGATTCGAGTGATGATCCTCTTCACATCCCGTCTTTCCGAGAATTCCATCGCTTTGGAGACCCAATGCCTTCATGTATCGCCTTCAACCTATAAGCCAAGCCATCCCTGACCTTCTTCAGTGTGTGATCCCCAAACTTATGAAGATCTCTACACGCCATCAAGCTGTTGCGTTGTAGTTCACTACGGTAAACTACTCGAATGGTTTCTTGACGAGAGTGTATTGTGGAAGCTGGTTGATGTCAGGAAGTTCTACTTGAGGTCTGGTGAGGTTGACACATGTCTGATACGATTCAACAGCAAGTTGTAAATCTTCTACACGTTCCTGGATCACTATGCTTCTGATGAAGATGAGCAAGGACTTGATGTATTCATGTTAAATTTCAGTCAAGAATTGTCTCATTCTTCCCTGTACCTTGGCAAGATACAGATCTTCAATGTCGTTGAGAGACAAGTTCTGAAAGTCCGCTTCACAGAATTCATAGTCCCTTTCGTCTTGTCTTTTGACCACGATATTCTTGAGGAAGGTGTAATCCCATTTAGACGAAAGAGCTACATGCTTAACAGCAATGATCCCTTTATCATTGTGCACTTCATGTTTAGATTTTTGAACCTGGCAGCTCTTGTAGTAGATTTTTCGGTGTTCTGGCCAATGGTGAATCGCATACATTGCATCAATGTCATACTGTTCCACACGGTTAGAAAACATGTAAGTAGCCTTTTCTTCGATGGCTATGCAATTGGAGTATATGGCTGCCAGGAACGGAAGTGTAAGTGATGTAGCATATTTCTTTGAACCATCGCTACCGTGTAGAATAAATTCCAAGTCATTGTTGAAGAAGTAGCGGAATGGAATCTTAGGTTGATCTGGTTGGCCAATCGTTGGTAGAGGTCTAGACCAGTCGGTGTAGTATGGAGCCTTGTCTCTTCTGGTGAAGTCAATGTTTGCTTTAGGGTTGAGCCAATAAATGTTGTTAGACATGGCTCGTGCTATGTTTTCAAGGTGATATTCAACTTCAATAGCACTTTCCGAGCTGTCTTTGAGTAGTTAAAAGGCTTCATTCTTGGTTCGTCTCAACACTGATTTCGTCATCTACTTCACTCGGAACTTTTCTTGCAGTAACTTAGCATGCTCCAACGTACGACCTTCTACCATATCTGGATCATCAGTTAAGGCGAGAGTAGCATCAACTAGTGTAGAGAACCATTCATACTCTGTGTCATCTTCGTCTAGCCATGAGACGACATCAGTCTTAGGCGAATTCTTCTTCTTCTTTGGCCTAGATGAAGATGTTGGTTTCTTTGATGAAGCGGGAGAGGTGGGTTGTTGTTGGGGCTCAGGGACTTCCTCATCGTCACCACCAGTGTATTCAAAATGATCACCGGTTTTCTCCGTCTGGGGTGGTGACTCAGAGTCCTGAGGTTTGTCAGCAGAAGAGCGTGGAGGATATCGTTGTTGTGCTGGAGTCCTTTGGGGTGGAGGTTGCATGGAAGATGATTCACCAGTTTTCTTAGGCTCTTTATCATTATCTTTATCCTTATCATCATCGTCTCTTGGACGCTTAGGCCTTTCAGCTTGCTCCTTGCATGAAGTCTTGAGTTGATATTCCAGTAATGCCTCAAAAAGTTTACCTTCGTCAGAGGTGAAAGTTGCAGATCGTTTACCCATTTATAGCACCAGCTTGGAAATCAACTCTGCATCAGAGACAACTGCAGGCTCCATTGGATTGATTGTCATTGTAACCGGAGTGGATTGCATTGTTTGCTTGACCAATTTCATGAGATTTGGATAGAGCTGTCTGGTAAACATCTCCCTTGTAACACCAGGAACGGTGTCGAGAAAGAATTTGTGAGTATATCCCTTGATCATCTCGTTCATTTCCCCTTGAAGATCACGTTGCATGAACTTCTGGACGTACTCCTTTTCACTAGACATCTGGTCAATCTCGGCATGAAGAAAATTGATGTTGTCAGCGAGTTGATTTAGCTTTTTGTTGAGCACGTCTATCTTTCTAACTTGCTTGACAGCTTTAACAATCATTGTTTTACCCCTGGATAACCATGAGTCTGTTGGTTTCTTCACAGCTTTAGATGTGGATCTGGCTGTGCCTTTGGATGGTGGAGGTGAAGAGTGAGAAGACGAGTCTGATGATGAGGAGTCGTGAGTTGGCTCTGGGTCCTTTGGTGGCTCAGAAGTTTCCTCCTTGGAGCGTGCGGGACTGTCTAGAAGAAAAGTATCATAATCAAGATCATCATCATTTCCAGACTTAGTCGTTTCATTAGCCTTAGTATCATCACCAGAAGTTTTCTCAGTCTTTTCCGTGTCTGGTTCGTCTATGTCAAATTTGATGGAATCTTCAATCTGCCTTTGTTGTTGTTCGTGGGTGGTGGTGGTACCAGCTCCCTTATCGGGTTGATTAACCGCATCGGAAACTGGCGTGGCTTGATTTCCACCACTTGATCCTCTAGGACCACGAGTTTGATCCTTTACGAATTAATCGGCAAGATATTTAAGTCTGAGGTTCTTCAACTTATTTCGATAGTCTTTTTCTTCATCAAATGGTTCTTCTTCAAAACTATCCTTATCATGTTCAAGCACAGGAGTTTTCCCTTTTCCTGTATTAGCTATTGGACTGGGAGGTTTAGCTACTGTTGGAGTGTCATCGATTGTAGTTTCAGAGTAGGTGACCTCTTCGTCTGATTCAGTTTCCTCAGAGCTTTCATCCAGTAGCTTTCGTTGCGGTTCAGGCTCAGGAATAGGAATGGCTTCCTTAGAGGGAATTTTCCTTTTGAGGGTATGTGTTCTCTTTGGAAACTTTCGCTAACTCTCAGTGCTTGTAACACTTCATGCACTGCCTCTCCTGGTTTTCCTAGTAGGTGTACCGGAGGACTTGTCATCAAGAAATCCTACTTTGCCTTCATCAACCGCTACCAGATACCTTTTGTATGAATAAAGTTGTTTGATTGCATCGGTTAGAAGGTGATTTGGCAACACTGCACCCTGTTTCTTTGTTGTAGATTCCTTAAATCTTACTGTGAGTGTAGGCTCATACAACACGGAGTGAGTGCTGGGGACATTGGTTCTCAAGGGGATATCAGGATTATACTGATAACATCAAATAGTCCTGAATATTAAGCGTCAATTTCCCCCGTTAATGCTCGTTATTTATATCATTTATATAGATTTACGCTTGTTTTCCATTGTTTTACACTTTCAGGTAAATTACGAGCATTGGAGCTAAAGAGACGCGGAAATGGAAACGTTACAAAAGATTTATCACAATATGCTTATTTTGAAGAAGTTACGGCGTAACTCATCTCTCACATTACGCCGTAACTATTGCGTGACCCAGAAGTCCAACTTATCAAGAGGTTACAACGTAACTCCTCCCAAAGGTTACGACGTAACTCCATTAGGTCAAAAGAGGTTCCACGCCGCTGATACTTACGCCGTAA
Source organism: Chrysanthemum makinoi (assembly GCA_910596185.1). NCBI lineage: Eukaryota > Viridiplantae > Streptophyta > Magnoliopsida > Asterales > Asteraceae > Chrysanthemum > Chrysanthemum makinoi. The sequence goes on along the minus strand of OU343224.1, from coordinate 148,267,942 downwards.
CTACTGCTACACTTACGACGTAACCGAGTTTATTGAAGACTACGGCGTAACCACTTCTTAGGTTACGCCGTAACTAGCAGATCTAGTGCATTTACAGAGAAATAGAAGGTTACGGTGTAACTCCTCTATGGGTTACGCCGTAACCCAGACCTGGCCTATAAATACCCCATGAATTCCAGCATTTCAAAGCATCCCATTCCACACACAGCACTCTGAGAACGTGGGAAAAATCTCAAGGGAGGTCTAGGGAAGCTTACAAAGCTGTTTCCAAGGGAGAAGTCACACCATTACGATAAGCTTTAGTGTTTATTATTCATGTACTTCGTACCTTTGAATATTGAATAGACGTGCATGATTAATATGAGCGGCTAAGCACCCTTTGGTGCTAGCCTAGTTATGATTCCTTAATTGTTTTGTTTGTGTTTACCTTTACTTCTGTACAATTATTTCTAAGTGTATGCATGCATAGTTCTTTGGTAGTCACCCTTGGTTCGTTAGTTTTGAATGGCGATAGAGGCCAATTGCCTAAGAGATATGACCAACTGACCCTAGGTGAGCGGACTGAGACGGGAAGGGTAAGATATGACCAACTGACGACCCTTTCTACTTGTGCGATTTGACCAACTGATCACCTATCATTTGGATGAACTTAATAATTGGGGGGTGTAGTGTCTAAGTTCCTAACGGTCGGGCACTCACTATTTAGAATCTAGCATGTAGCGGTACTTAATGACTTGGCTTAGGGGACCAGGAACAACAGGACTTATGACGGTGCGCCTTATTTCTCCTGTGGTGGCATCTTTGCTGATAGGTTAGGGTGAATTGACCAAATGTTGTCCTCTCGAATTTGACCCCACCTGAAGTAATTGGAAGTAGGTAGACGTAGACATAACTAGCTAGGAGGATTAACTAGGTTAGCACCACTATTCCTCTATTGATTTCCCTTCACACATTTAATTACTTTTATTTTATTTTCTGCGTTAGTAGTTAATTAATCAAAACCCTATCAATCCATTTATATTCTTTGACAATTAGACTTAGTAATTATCTGAAACACATAGCTCTTGGGACGACCTCGGCTTTACCATTTACTACACTACACACGACCGGGTACACTGCCCGTTAGTGCATTAGGGTAGACCATAGGTATAGCGAGACACTATAAATATTAAGACCTGGTCAGTAAAACCTGCATCAAGTTTTTGGCGCCGCTGTCGGGGAGCTATTTTAGGATTCCATATTAAGTCTATTTTTAATTTTCTTTCTGATAATGTCAGGATACAAGACTCACAACTCTAGGCCCTTTCTGGCTACCCCATTTGTTGACCCGGAGAAGCAATTTCGGAAAAAGAGGATCTATTCTCCGGTTCCTATTCACAACATCTTCTCATTTTACGAATTAGACCAGTCGGACACAGAACCAGAGGTCATCAATGAAAATAATATCAATGACCTTACCATGGAGCAGTATTTGGATCGACCAAACGATAACTGCCAACGAAGCTTCACTAAGGATTCTCCTACCGAAAAATACTCCATCCCAGATCATATTATTCGAGAGTTACATGAGCTTAAGTTTTCTGGAGATGAAGATGAGGACGTTCAGGATCACGAAGATGAAGTTCTCCGCTTATCCTCTCTTTTCAGCGTCAGGGGTACTCCAAGTTATTCAGTCACTGCAAGGATTTTTCCTATGACTCTCACTGGAATAGCAAAAAGATGGTATAACAAACTTCCTAGTGAAAGTAAAGAAGCATGGGGAAAACTAAGAAAGGAGTTCGTCCAACAATTTTTCCCTCCTTAAAAAATGGCTGGGCTTCTTGGGAAAATCTATCAATTCGTGCAGATTGGAGAAGAAACGATGTACCAAGCGTGGGAAAGATTTAATGAACTTCTCTATCAATGCCCTACTCGTGATTTAAACAAACATCAGATCATATACGTCTTCTATCAGGGGATTAATGTGCAAACACGAGAACTCCTTGATTCACCAAGACCTATTCCTAGCATGACTCCTGATCAGGCCTTGGAATGTATTCAGCGGATTTCTGAACATTGCTACAAGTGGCACATGGATACTGGATACGGACCGAGAGATAACTTAGATCATAAGGTAATGAAGACAATAACGAAGCAAGAATACAATTACGGGGAAATTTTCGAAAAACGGAGATTGGAAAGAGAAGCTGAAGCATGTAGGGTTGAGAAAGTTAAAAGTAGACCAATACCGGGAACAATATTGAGAAAAAGATTCTCGACCACATCAAAGAATCAAGAGAGCGCTACGATAGGATAGAAAAGATGATGAAAGCATTCGTGGATAATACAGTCTCTTCTATTAAAATTCACGATGATAGGATAAAAAGATTAGAGAAAAGCCATCTTTGATTACCTAGCAGCTCGGGTGGAAGAAGTTGTCCACACTGTAGAAACTATCCTCGAAGAACCTTTGACCTTTTCAGAAAAGGTTAAGCGACGGACCAGCATGGAGAAACAATCACTTTTGGACCAAACTTTGCTGGTAAACCCTCCTAATGATACTAAACATCATGATACTACGCGGGAATTAAGTTATGATGAGACTATTCGCCTCAACGAAAGATGCTCAGCGGTTTTGAGGAACGAGCTACCACAAAAGGAAAAAGATCCAGGATGCTTTACTCTCCCTTGCTATATCGGGAGCCTAAACATGTGTAACACCCTGGAAGATCTTGGAGCTAGTATTAGTATAATGCCTCATTCATTGTTTTTGCGAATGGGGATTGGCAACTTAAAACCGGCCAAGATGAAAATTGAAATGGCCGATCGATCCATGCAATCGCCATTAGGAATTGTTGAAAATGTATTAGTAAAGATAAAGAGATTCCTTTCCCTAGTAGATTTTGCGATTCTTGATATCCCGGAAGACAACAGGATACCTGTCATTTTAGGAAGACCCATGCTTGCTACTGCTCACACTAAAGTGGATGTCTTTGCCAGAAAATTGACTCTGGAAGCTAATGGAGAGATCGCCACATTCGGAACTAATGAACATTTGTCTACCCCGGAGAAGGTGTGTGCAATTGACCCAGTGGGGAATTTTGGTGAAGCCCTTGAAAAGTTTCTTAGCGACCCCCCGGATCCTGGAGAGGTTGACTCGGGGAAGGATTTTGATGTTTTCGTGAATTTTGAGGAAGAAGATAACTTAGGATTAAGTGTTGAAGACCTCTCTAGTGATGTCGAGATAACCCAATGGCAAGCAAACTCTGAAAAAACATTCTTGCAATCGGACCAATCGCAGTTTTATGAGATGGGGGCACAAATCCATCATAGGAATCCCCACTATCTGAAGATCTCATGCAAAATTGGGTTCATTGATTTTCACCCATTTATCGACACAGATTCCCCAGTCAACATTATCTCTAAGGAATGCTACAACCAGGTTATGGAAAAGGAGCTTGATTACAAAGGAAACAACTTCCTCGGGATAGCAACAAACATACGAGTTTTTGTAGGAACACACTCGTTTCTAGTCGACTTTGTGGTTTTGGATGATGTTAGCGAATTCGTGGCAGATGGGCTGACTGGGGTGATTTTCGGAAAACCCTTTAAAGAAATATCTGGGCTTCATAAAAACGAGAAGGAAGGACTGGTTTGGTTAAAGATTGGCGATGATAAAACTGTTTTCAAAATGCCAAGGTCTGTCAAAAACTTTAAAAATTGGACTAAAAGACAGTTGAGTTATGCTATACCGCTGCTTGGTATTAGTGAAGAAGATAAGGCCAAAGGTTTTGATCACCCCTACCAAAAGATCAAAAATTTTTACTTAGGGTGTTTAGAACTTGGAGATGGATACAAACGGGATGAGAATTTGATCAGCTGGCTTCAACATGGAGATTGCCCAGTCAACGAGATGACAGACAAACACTGGTAGCCCATGGCTAAGAGTCTAACTTAAAGACACGTAAATAAAGAAAAGTGCTCTTTCGGGAGACAACCCGAATTATCCCTTTCTTTTGTTTTTATTTCATTTCTGTTGGGTTTTGTGTTTTCTAACCATTTTTTTGCAGGAGACATGAAATAATTACTGCTGCAGTTGCTGATCTGAACAGAGTTACGGCGTAACTCATCTTAGTGATTACGCCGTAACTAACATTTTAGAAGCAGAATTCTTGACGCATTACCAATTACGGCGTAATACCATCTCAATGGTTACGCCGTAACTATTCGCTTCACAGCTCATACCAGGTTTTGCCAGTTACGGCATAACTCTCTCATAGGAGTTACGACGTAAATCTCCTCTGCTTTAATTCTTTATTTTAAAACACAGTAACCTTGTATTAGTTTTTAAATGAACTTTGTGGGTATGTTCCCTGTAAACCCTCACGAGACTTCACTCGTCCACTTGGGACACCAAGTGGTTTAAAACGCTTGTTGCATTCGCTAAATGCAACCGTGATTCCTACAAAAGTGAGTTAGGTTTGTTTTTTATTTTATTTTTTTTTCTTTTTAGAATTATGCTTGTAAGTATTGTGATTTCAGGGATTGAAGTTTGTTCATGACGCTTAAACGAAGGCATGATCCTTTCTCATGGGCCTTCTTTTTTTTGGAGCAAATTTCAGGGGAGTTCTCGCTCTAATTCTACCTTTCTCTTCACCTTTATTTTAATGCCTAGTACAAAAGGGACTTTGTACAATTCAAGTGGGGGGACGGGATAAGAATTATCTCTTGAACTTTATTTCGCCCTCATTTTTCTAGTTTATTTTGAAAATTATGCCATTTTTAAAATTTTGACATGTTTTTCCGAACCTAACTAGATTAGACCTTAGCCGAGCACATACAACCCTTTATATTACATGGTGAGATTAGCCTTATCCGTTTCCAATATTATACCCCAAATCCACCAAATTATGAGTGTGTCGGTAGCTTGTAAACTTTAGAACTTGGCCTTTGCATCATTTCGAGACCATAGACGAGGTATGTTGAGTTAGCTCGATGTATTTGGACTTTTCAGTTTTGAAGACAGTATTATAGGATTATCACCCAAACAGCCTACCATTGTCAGTCTATCGATTAGTCACCTCGACTTTTCGACCCCCATTTGAAACCTTTTTGTTGCACTCCCCTTTAGTGCAAGATACCCCAAGATACACCCTTCTGAGCCATTCCTTTCATTTTGTCACCCCAATATATCGTTTCGTTACACCCTTACACCTTACCCTACCCTGTAGTCTATATTTGTAATTGGGAAGTCATCATTTGCCTAAGTTCAAGGTTCGAGTGTAAGGTTTGGAAATCACGCTTTCATCGTCAACAATTATCAAGATCACTGAAGACCCCTCGAATTCCCATTGTTCATCTCAAGTGGGGGGATGTTATGTTATCATGTTATGTTCAAAAAAAATCGAAAAAAAAATAGTTGATTGAGTTATGATTTTGTAAAGTGCGATGTTATAAGCACTATAGTATGAGCTTTATTGTTTAGTATCGAGGAGGCAACCTCGGTCACATTTGAAGATTGGAGTTGGAGTTATACCAACTGAAGAAGAAAAGGTAGTGTGCCCATCACGACGTCCTCTAATGACACATCTATCTTGCATTTCATGATCCGGTCTCTAGACTTCTAAGCTTGAACTTTGGGCGGACGGTAAGTGGTGATGACTTAGTTATAGATATAGACTACCTGCTTGTTTTTCATTTTACACCAATTATATATCCCATGTCTTATCCTACCCTTTAGTCATGAAGCGTGTCTAGGTGATGCAGCGAGCAAAATTTTGTGTCTTGGCCATGGATTTGGTCATGAATCATTGATTTTGTCCACTTCGCCGTGACATGGTAGTAATGACGAGTCACCCCTTAACCTTTGTCGTGTCTACCCATATTGCCTTCGAGAATTGTTTAGCCCTTAACTCTAGTGGTGGAGATTTGTGTAACCGCCAAGCTTATCATAGAATACATGCTATGACTGTGCGATTGAGTGATCACCCCAAAATTGACACTTAGAATAGTTGAGAGATTTGAGTGTTTGTTCCCCTTTCGTGAGGTTTTCAGCTTTGTTTTATTCTAGCATAAGCGATTTGTAAACTCATATTTTCCAGGTTTTGGGAGATATCTTATTAGGAATCTATCTAATAAGGTCTATGTGAGCGCAAGTAGAGTTCAAGTGGGGGGATATTTGATAACATCAAATAGTCCTGAATATTAAGTGTCAATTTCTCCCGTTAATGCTCGTTATTTATATCATTTATATGGATTTACGCTCGTTTTCCATTGTTTTATACTTTCAGGTAAATTACGAGCATTGGAGCTAAACAGACGCGTAAATGGAAACGTTACTAAAGATTTATCAAAGTATGCTTATTTTGAAGAAGTTACGGTGTAACTCATCTCTCACATTACGCCGTAACTATTGCGTGACCCAGAAGTCCAACTTATCAAGAGGTTACGGCGTAACTCCTCCCAAAGGTTACGACGTAACTCCATTAGGTCAAAAGAGGTTCCACGCCGCTGATACTTACACCGTAACTACTGCTACACTTACAATGTAACTGGGTTTATTGAAGACTACGGCGTAACCACTTCTTAGGTTACGCCGTAACTAGCAGATCTAGTGCATTTACGGAGAAATAGAAGGTTACGGCGTAACTCCTCTATGGGTTACGCCGTAAACCAGACCTGGCCTATAAATACCCCACGAATTCCAGCATTTCAAAGCATCCCATTCCACACACAACACTCTGAGAACGTGGGAAAAAGCTTAAGTGAGGTCTAGGGAAGCATACAGAGCTGTTTCCAAGGGAGAAGTCACACCATTACGATAAGCTTTAGCGTTTATTATTTCTTTTACTTTCAATTCATGTATTTCATACCTTTGAATATTGAATTGATGTGCATGATTAATATGAGCGGCTAAGCACCCTTTGGTGCTAGCCTAGTTATGATTCCTTAATTGTTTTGTTTGCTTTTACCTTTACTTCCTTACAATTATTTCTAAGTGTATGAATGCATAGTTCTTTGGTAGTCACCCTTGGTTCGGTAGTTTTAAATGGCGATAGAGGCCAATTTCCTAGGAGATATGACCAACTGACCCTAGGTGAGTAGACTGAGACGGGAAGGGTAAGATATGACCAACTGACGACCCTTTCTACTTGTGCGATTTGACCAACTGATCACCTATCGTTTGGATGAACTTAAGAATTGGGGGTGTAGTGTCTAAGTTCCTAATGGCCGGGCACTCACTATTTAGAATCTAGCATGTAGCGGTACTTAATGACTTGGCTTAGGGGACCAGGAACAATAGGACTTATGACGGTGCCCCTGATTTCTCCTGTGGTGGCATCTTTGCTGATAGGTTAGGGCGAATTGACCAAATGTTGTCCTCTCGAATTTGACCCCACCTGAAGTAATTGGAAGTATGTAGACGTAGACATAACTAGCTAGGAGGATTAACTAGGTTAGCACCACTATTCCTTTATTGATTTCCCTTCACACATTTAATTGATTTTATTTTATTTTTTGCATTAGTAGTTAATGAATCAAAACCCTCTCAATCCATTTATATTCTGTGACAATTAGACTTAGTAATTATCTGACACACATAGCTCTTGGGACGACCTCGGTTTTACCATTTACTACACTACACACGACCGGGTACACTGCCCGTTAGTGCATTAGGGTAGACCATAGGTATAGCGAGACACTATAAATATTAAGACCTGGTCAGTAAAACCTGCATCATATACCCTAGAGCTCTTTGGATCAACAGTTTGGTATATCTGATATATGGGATCTTGGATCCAAGATTTTTGAGGAATGACATCATGTCGTCCCATATCAGAGTTTCAACTTCGATGTGTTTCATGTTGACCAAAGCCCAAAAGATCTGTAGTTCCATGAGCTTGGGATGCTCATAGCCACTATCATATCCAGAAATAGATTTGGTGATGATAATATAGAGGGTTCTCCATAGCTGAGGAATATTCTTAAGATCCATGTATGAATGCTTTGTGATTACTCCTGAAGCTTCGTCATAACCAATGTCGATCATGAACTGCAAAACAGCCTCCTCAGTTGGTGTGGCAGTGTATTTAGTTGGCTCGATGACAGGTATGAGAAGAACAGCCCTTAAGTCTGCCGGTGTGATGGTGACTTGTTTGTGGTTGAGCGTCACCGTCACGACATTTTGACCTTTAATCTTTCGCATTGTATGCGGAAGCTGGTGAATGTAGATCTCGGCAAACCTTTGTAGTAGAATTGGTGAGCATGTTCTGATAAGGGTGATTTTTAAGAATGTCCACAGCTATTAAACAAGAAGACTCTGAGCAGGTGAGACTATCAAAATTAAAACGAAGGTTGTTCTTTCCTATCTTCATCGGATAGCCATTAAGGAAGATATCTTCAACGGTGAGAACGTTTGGTGCTTCCACGTTTTACATTTGAGCGTCCATGACGTGATCTGAAAGATATTTAGCCAAAAGAACCAACATATCGAAAGACATTACGTTAGTCAACAGATGGTTTTATTGTCTAATTATTGAATGTGATATGTCGATGATTGTTACGAGTCTAATGTCACTTGTTAGTCCAATAGTCCAAAGACGTCATGATAAGTTTCGTGAGTTGATTAACTTCAAGTTCTAAAGTCCAAGTTTTCACTTATTTTTCACAACTTATTAAACGTTTTATCTTATTAGTGACATTATTGGTTTCGTGGCGTTATGATTTTTTTATTTACAAGTTTGCACGCATAACAATTCATAATTTAGGTCAAAACTAGGCATAGGCGTAGAAATGGCAAGTTTATGTGTAAACATGAATGATTATATGCGTAAACTTAAGCTTATGCATAGGTTCTTGACTTACGCGTAAGAAATATTATGCGTAGGAAAAGAGGGCCTTATGTGTAGAGCTTACGCGTAAGCGTATATGGAACCTTACGCGTAAGGCTTACTCGTAAGAGTCAACCTTATGCTTAGAGGTTACTGTTTACGCATATCCTTCACAGGATACGCGTAGTCCCCAATGTAGAACCTTACGCGTAAACGTTACGCGTAAGATTTCTCTTACGCATAACATGCTACGCGTAAGGTGATCCTTATGCGTAGATGGCAAGTAACCTTGATTCTGAGTTGTACAAGTGTAGAGACCTGAAATAAATTCACCATATTACCAATATTAACATATACATTCATTCTTTTTCAAATCAAATCATGAAAACCCATTCAAGCAGTTATGCTAAGAACTGGTTTACGCGTAGACCTAAAACCCTAAAGTTCAATTTCTACGAGTAAGATATTTAGCCATGGGATTAACACCAAACTTGTTCTGGGATGTTTAAGAATCCTAATGAGTTGTTTTATCCACGTTTTAACATCAAAATCTAAGCAGATCAAGAATACCCAAATACTACCTAATTTTCAATTTAATCCTATTTAGTGTTTCTGGGTGATTTCTAAGCTTAGATATTATCAATTCAACATGAAAACAACATCACACATCTATCTTTTTAATCAGAAACACTCACTATTGAAAACGCTCAAAATTACGCATAAACCCTAAATTCAAAATTCAATCAATTCGTGTTTTACGGGTGAGTTTTTATGATTAAAATGGTTTCAATGAGATTATATAAACATTTTGACTCTATCATTTTAACTTAAAACACTCACACTTGATTATGTGTTCTAACGCTTATGCGTAGAACATAAAATCACCTCTAGATAAAAATCTAGCCGTTGGATTTCAAAACGATTAAAAACGTTTGCTTAAAAAGTTACAAGGAATGATTTTCCACTTACAAATTGATGATCAAACAGACGGATTAGAGGGTTGATTTTTATGCGTAGGATATAGGTTGGTGGATATAAATGAAGTGAAGTTAATGTTTTTTTTGAAAAGTTAGGTGGAGTATTTTGATAAAAAATACTTTGAGCATTTGACACTTTCAGTCCCTCCACCTTTATCATTTACATCCAATGCCCATAACTTCCATTTTGGTTATCAAACAAATGATATTTTGAAAGAAATTTGACGACACTCCCCCTCGACTTAAGAAATAATTAAATTTTATAAAATTTAGTCCGAGGAGTATCAGTAAACCAGAAATGTGACCACCATTAATAAAGAAACAACCGGGATGAGATAACATGCAAGTACACGGTTTTAAGAAACCGAAAACATATTTGCTTTCTCCCCCTCAACACTTGATTGAAAAAATATGAATTTTGAAAGATTTGAGTGTTGACGGAAGAGATGTACTTGCCATGTTAAAAGAAATATAGATAGAAGAATATTTTTGTTGTTTTATCAGATTTATTATTTTTGTATTTTGTTTTTGAAAAAATATTTACAAAAGAGGTTTTGGTGTTTGACTGGTTTTAAGAATGTTTTAAGAGTTAATCCAGTTCCTCTTGAGTCAAACACCGCATGCCAATCCGGTGGACCAACTCATTAAACCTAGCAGGAGCTAAGGCTTTGGTGAGAAGATCTATCAGTTGGTATTCAGTACCCACAAAGTATAATTCAACTGTACCATGTTCCACGTGGTCCTTGATGAAATGATATCGAAGATCGATGTGCTTTGATTTCGAATGTTGAACAGAGTTGCACGAGATTGCAATAGCACTCCGATTGTCGCAGTACATCGGGATTCTGTCAAATACGTAACCATAGTCTTTGAGTTGTGTTCTCATCCAAATGACTTGAGCACAGCATGCGGACATGGCTACATATTCGCTTGTTGAGGACAGCGATGTACAATCCTGCTTCTTTGATTGCCATGACACCAGTTTATCACCAAGAAATTGTAATGCTCCTGAAGTACTTTTCCATGAATCTAAACATCCTACGCGATCAGCGTTTGAAAAAGCTATTAGTTCAAAACCAGAATCCTTCGGATACTAGATCCCCAAATTAATGGTTCCCTTGATGTATCAGAGGATTCTTTTAACCTCAGAGAGGTGGGTTTCAGTTGGTCTCGACTGATAACGGGAGCAGAGATATACGACAAAAACAATGGCAGGCCTGGTAGTTGTTAGATACATGAGAGACCCAATGATACTACAGTATTTGATATGGTCCACCAATTTCCCAAGTAAATCAGCGTCTAGCTTCTTGGTATGAGTCATTGGTGTAGTATAGGTGTCACAGGTTTGCTTTCCAAATTTGTTAAGAATTTCAAGGGCATATTTGGACTGACTCAAGAAAATACCACGGGGTGATTGATGAACTTGCAGTCCTAGAAAGAACGTAAGTTCACCCATCATGGACATTTCAAAATGTTTCTTCATTAGTTTTGCAAAAGCGATTGAGTACTTTTTATGTGTTGACCCAAAATGATGTCATCCACGTAAATTTGAACAATTAAGATGTGTGTCCCGTGATATTGAATGAAAAGAGTTGGGTCGACCGAACATTTGGTAAAATTATTGGCAATGAGGAAGGATGATAACTTATCGTACCACGCCCGAGGAGCTTGTTTGAGTCCGTACATAGCTTTGTTCAGTTTGTAGACATGGTTCGGGAACTCGGGATCAACAGATCCTTCTGGTTGGCTGACATAAACCGCTTCTTTCAGTTGTCCATTCAGAAAAGCAGTTTTGACGTCCATCTGAAAGACCGTTATGTTCATATGAGCCGCGACGCGAGAAAAATCGAACGACCTCAAGACGAGCAACCGGAGCGAATGATTCTTCAAAGTCAATACCCTCTTCCTGTCTATAACCCTTAGCCACCAGACGTGTCTTGTTTCTCATTACGTTCCCTTCAGCATCAATTTGTTCTTCCAAATCCATTTGAGACCAATGACGTAGACCCCTGTTGGTCTTTCAACCAGTTCCCATACTTCAAGACGTTTGAATTGGTTGATTTCATCTTGCATGGATTCAATCCAGTTGTCCTTTGTCATTGCGTCTTTAATGTTTTTAGGCTCAGATTGGCAGACAGTGAGTGCATAAATGCAATGTTCACCATCTGTGTGAAGATGTTGTCTCGTTACGACTGGTTGATTCGGATTACCAATAATATTCTTAAGAGGTTGGTCTTTTGTCCAACGATGTGTAGAGGGTTGATGTTGGTATACATTGTGCAGATTTTGAGGATTCAAATGGCTTGTAGATGATTCCGCAACATCAGGTGCAGCAGTTTCATTGGCAAACGAGTTAAAGAATGCATTTGGATCAAAATCTGAAGGTGGGGGTACTTCATTAAGAACTTCATCAGCTGGTTCAACGTCGTTAGATGCAGTTTGTTCAACTATTATTGTAGAGTCAACTAGTGGTGCTTCTTCAACAGTAGTTGTTGTTGCAGGTGTACCAGGTATTGGAATATGATCAGTTTGAGCAGCGGAAGCATCGGATACACCTGGAGCACGTTCATCAATGTCATCACTAAACAGCGGAGCAAATAGCTTTTCCATTTGTTGACGAGTAAGTTGGGGGCTTGGTTCAGCTGATGATGGGGATTGAGGGAAGTTTAAACGGTTGTGACCGGGTTCCAAGCTGTTATGCTCAGAAGCTATTTCAGTGAGCTCATCAAAATTAGCATGAATCGTTTCCATAACCTGCTTTGTACGACGATTCCAGATCTGGTAACCTTTAGAATTCTCACAATATCCAATGAAGACTCCAATGTCAGCTTTAGATTTTAGCTTTCCAAAGTCATCACGATCATTATTTGGGTAGCAAAGGGATCCAAATACATGAAAGTGTTTGAGATTCGGTTTTCTGTTGTGGATAAGCTCAAAAGGTGTTTTGTTGTGGCGTTTTGTAATCATTGATCGGTTTTAAGTGTAGCATGCAGTTGATATAGCTTCTGCCCATAAGTAATCTGGTAGTTCATTGATTAACATTATTCTTGCACCTTCCACTAACGTACGGTTTCATCTTTCAACAACTCTGTTTTGTTCTGGTGTACGTGCAATAGATGTCTGATGCTCAATTCCCACTTTCTCATAAAATTCTCGAAGAGTTTGGTTCACAAATTCAGTTCCTTTGTCTGTTCTTATTTGGCGGACGGTGTTCCGGAGCTGAACTTGAATTTTCGTGAGAAAGGTGATGATCATGTGTGGAGCTTGATCTTTGCTTCGAAGAAAGTAGACCCAAGTCCATCGTGAGTAGTCATCGACAATTACCAAGATGTAGCGTTTGCCATTAATCGTTTGCACGCGCATTGGGCCACACAAATCCATGTAAAGAAGATGAAGCACATGCTGAGAGTTGTGTTCCACCTTTGAAGGAAAATGAGCACGAGTGCTTTTCCTTTGTTCACAAGCTGAGCAAAGGTAATCTTCAGAATACCGGAATCTCGGGAGACCTTCAACAAGTTTGTGTCGAGCAAGGTTGGTGATGGTTTGAAAGTTTAAATGTGAGAGACGACGGTGCCATAGCCAAGATTTTGTTGATGTTGCCTTTGAAAGTAGACAGATGGGAGATGAAACAACCATGTCTTGCATTGAGATTGTGTACAGACTAGAATTGCGAGAGCCAGACATAAGATCGTTTCCTTGTAGATCACGAATGAAACAAGTTTTCTCCCGAAAAGCAACCTCCAAGTCTCCATCACAGAATTGACCGGCTGAAAAGAGATTGTGACTGAGGCCTTCCACATAATAAACCCTGCTAATTTCGATATTGCCATTGATATAATCCCCGTAGCCCATGATAGCTGCGAAGTGATCATTCCCGAATCTGACAGTGCCAATGAACTTTGCAATAAAGTTTGATAACAGTTTAAGATTGCTTGTCATGTGTTGGGAATATCCGCTATCAACAATCCAAAGGATGATCTGTATCACCTGCATTACACACAGACGACACAGATGGAATAGAAGTAGATGTGGAACCCGAAGTGTTAGAGGGTTCTGAAGCAGTTATAGTAGAAATACACACATCAATGATTTTAGGCATCCATTTAAATCCTAGTGTGTTATGTAACCATTTCTACCATCTCCAACTAGTATTTGCTTTAGTCTTAGTGAATGCACTAGGTTGTACTACATTCCTTGGAGGTGATACTGGAGCTACAGGGACATCAATGCGTTTCTTAGAATCTAAAGAGGGCGGTTCACCAAGCACAGACTTAGAAGCATTAATGGGCCTAGAGGTATTCCGGGTCTTAGGATTCCGTAAACGAGACAAGATAGCTTTAGCAACACATTTATCATGACAATCAGAAAGCATACTTTTATGACAAATAACACAAGAAGCTTCAGACTGAATATCAAAAGTACTTAAAGGTTCAGCATTCGTTACAACACTTTTTCTATTACATTTGTCAGACGCAATATCTAAATTGGGTGCAACTTGAGTCTTATTCAAAGTCCTAGGGTGTTCTTCTACTTCAGCTTTCTTTATTATTCTTTTCTTAGGTCGCAACTTCCTATTCTTCCTTGTATTGCTCCTAGGCTGTGAAGTGCGGACATTTGGAAAAGAAGCAACTATTCCTGTTTCAGTAGAGGGAAGCACATTAGTATCTTGTGGTTTGTCAGTAGGCATTCTGGGTTCATGTTTACGAAGTGTTACAGGTGCAATTCTCTTAATGATGCTAGGCTGAACTTGTTCATATTTTCCTAACATTTCTCTTAACTTAAAGATAGTGTGCACCAAATCTTTATTTTCAGAACGAAGATTTCCAGAAAAGTTCATGACTTCTTTAGTGTGTGCAAGATAATTATCAAGTTCTTTTAATGCTTCATCACGAGTCTGTTTGAGTAAATCAAATATGACACCATATTCCTTTTTGACTTTTGCAAGTTCTTGTTCATATTTTGAGATTTGACATTTCAAAGACGCGTTTTGATCATCCAGTTGCTCAAATTTTGGATTAAATGGTTTGGAATGCAACTGGTTGATTTTGTTTTACAAAGCAAGTTCACGATTTTGACAATCTTTTTGACACCATTGAAGACGACGTTTTGCATTTGAAAGTTCGTTGAACAGTCGTTCATTTTCAACTTTTAAAGACTCGATCTGATGCACATTATCAATATCCTCAACAATTTCAACAGAATCAGCAGAGATATAATCAGATGCATATGGCAAAGAATGCAATAACACAACATTATGGATATCAGCACAGATAACATCTTCCAAGAGTTGATCAACATCTTTTCGTAACATTTTCTTTTTATGTTTTTTATTAGAAATAGATGTTTCTGTTTTCTCGAAAACGGCTTTCATCAATCCAAGTTCCTTTTTCCCTTTCCCAATACAATGCACAATTTTTCAAATTTTTAACATGGGGTAAAATTCTTTTCTGAAAAATATCTCTTTGTTCTCGCGCCTGAGGCGATTGAAAATGTTCAACTTTTATTTCATAATGAAATTCAATCTCACGTTCCAAAAGTTTGAGGTCAGAAGTGAAAATGTCAAAATATCTAAGAATTTGACGATTTTCGGGTTCTGATTTTACTTCACTGAGTGAAGGTAAAGGACCATAAATTTGTGCATAATTTGGTTGGGGAGCAACATTAGAAGACTCAGATGTTTTTGTGATAATCCTAGGTGTGTTAGAAGAATCCTTTGGTGTGAAGAAAGTAACAGCTTTTGAATAGTTATATGATTTGTTATAAACAACATTTTCTAATTTTGATCGACTCTTGTCTTCTGCATCTAATTCCTCTTGACGATGATATTCAACAACACTCATAACAGAATCATCAATTTTATATTCTGCACTGGAAACTTCAGGATTTGGTTTGAATGCTTTGGTTGAAAGCTTTG
Source organism: Chrysanthemum makinoi (assembly GCA_910596185.1). Classification (NCBI taxonomy): domain Eukaryota; kingdom Viridiplantae; phylum Streptophyta; class Magnoliopsida; order Asterales; family Asteraceae; genus Chrysanthemum; species Chrysanthemum makinoi. Next base: position 148,252,241 of record OU343224.1, on the reverse strand, counting down.
GTTTATAATCAGCAAGATTCGGTCCATATCCATCTGGATTGGGTTTTAAAGTAAACTTTTGAAATATTTGTGATTGACTCACCATGTTTGTAAACAACATTTCGAAACTCTTTAAGTTTGTTTTGTAAGCCGATAATTTCTTCAAGATGGTCATCTATTCGTTTCGTTGAATGCTTTTTGTATGCAGAGAACTGTTTTTGACAAGTTAACAACTCAGCCTTGTCTTTTTGAGTTTCCAAAGTAAGAGCGTTAAGTTGCTTTTCATGTTCATGTTTCAGTTGTTCTATTTGAGACAACAAAGCATTATTCGATGCGGCTAGATCACGAATCTGTTGTTCTAAAATTTTTTCGTTTTGATGTGATTTAGCAAAAGCGGCTTCAAAACCTTTTTCACGGTTTTCTTGAGTTTTGAAAAAATTGATTTGTCGTTTTAAGCATTCAATATCCCTGGTTAACAGTGTATTTTACTGTGTAATTGCTGATTTAATGAACGACATTCATCCATTTGGGATAGATAATCTTTAATTAAGAGATCAACATTTGGACTAGGCAGAATTTCAGCGTGTTCAACGTGAGTCACAACATGATCACTATTCAGATCCTCAAGTATAACCATGAAGTCAATTTGAGTATCAAAGTTAACCATAAGATCATCTTGATCGTCAAATGTAACTACTGGGTCTAGTTGAGAATCATCAGAATGAGATGTGGATAACTCACTTTAAACATTCTGAGCCTCGAAGGATTCAGATGTTGGCGGAGATATTAGATCAGAGATGAATATGGTTTGTTCGGGGAACTGAGACAAGCCATCAGTGTCATACACTGGGCCTGTGTCACTCATGTGGAGCTCGTGCATGTTAGCCATCAACATTACTGTTGCATTAGCCTGCAAGTCCTCCATATCATCATCTGAGTCTGCATCTGCCATAAAGCTCTGTTCTTTGTCTGTGAGAGTTCCACCAGCTTCATCCTTAAGAGCTAAAAGTAAAGCCTCCTTATGATAAGCACTGCCCCTAGTCCTCGGCTTTGGACATGCATTAGCCAGGTGTCCCTTCTCATTACAGTTGTAGCAGCGAAGACCATTTATCCCATTCTGAGCATTACCCTGTTCAACCACTTGAGCCCTCTATTGTTGTGGAGCACCCATGTTATTCCTACCCATAGCATTAAATCCTTGACCACCGCCCATCTGACGACCATAACCACGATTCTGAACTTCAACTCGTCCATTGTTCACAATAGCCTGATTCCTTGTGTTTGATGAGGAACGAATTCGATTGTTGGATTTATTCGTATAACGGCCAAAGCTTTAGAAATCATAACAAATCCTTGTTACAATGCATCGAAAGCATCTGAGTTCTCATTAGCTTCACTGTAAAGTGCTTGATCATTGTTTTTGTTGTATGGAACCAATTGAGTTTGTTGAGATTGTTGTTGTGACGGATCATATGGTGTGATTGTGGCAGTAGGTTGAGGAGCTGGTTGAGGAGGATAACTAGTTTGAGCCCACAAAGCAAGTTGTTGATTATCCGAAAGTGAAGGTGAAACAGTTTGGCCACAGATAACCCTTTCCTTATCAACTTCTTTTTTATGAGGCTTCTAGTCGTACAACAATCCGTATGAAGCATGATTAAGATTCTTCACTTGATGGAGGAAAATGGCATACTTCTCCCAATCAGGACCAAGACTACTTAGGAACTTTGTATTGACTGCAATTCTTGGCATGATGATGTTGTGTTTATCCAAATCATTGATGATGTCTGAGAATCGATGATTATAAGACTCTAGTGTCTCTCCAGGTTCAATCATGAAAGGTTCATAAGCCAAGTAGATTTTGGATTCCATATCCTCTTGATTGAGTGCAGTGCCTTCCATGAGAAGATGAATATGTTCCCACATTGCTTTTGCGGTCTTTTGAGCATCAACACTTCGAAGAATTGGGTTTGGTAATCCTAAAAGGATATATTGCATTACTAGATCATCCGCTTTGTAGTGTAGAAGTTCATCACCAGAAAGTTCAATAACAGTTGCAATGTTTGTGAGATCATCTCTTGGTGGAACAACATTAGGATCTCCGGGTGTAACAACAATAGGCATTTGAAATGGACCTTCCAAGATAACCTTCTTTAAGAACTTTCCATGTGGCTTCTTTAGATCACAAAACCTAAAGAACCTAATCACCCATTTATCGTAGTTTCCTGGAGTGAGCATTGGAGGTCTATCAAGTGATCCTGCCTCATGAATTGATTGCTGGCTACTTAAAGCTTCACACATCTTTGCAAACCAAGATGGTTCCTTCATAGTGTTCCTGGATGGATGTTGATTGTAAACTTTTGTGTAAGGTTGTACTTGAAGACTTGGTGGTGGTTGAACCATTTGAGGTTGAATTGCTCCTTGTTGTGGATAATGTTGTTGATTAAATTGTTGTTGATAAATTTGTTGTTGTTGATTAAATTGTTGATGTTGTGGACTTAGTTGCTGTTGTTGTTGTTGATTATAAGTGTAAGGAAAATAGCTAGAGTATGGTGGTTGTGACATGTTGAAAACTTGTGTTTTTAAATGGATCTTTGTAGTCGAATAAAACGTTGTTGATGAAGTATCCTTAGGCGTAGAAACCAAGTGTAGGCAAAGTAATACTTAAGCGTAAAAACACCAAACTTACGCGTAAACGTGATATTTACGCGTAGGATTAGCTTACGCGTAAGAATGGAGAAACACTAAAGTTATGCGTAAACCGAAAGTTGGGCGTAGAAAACTTAGGCGTAGGATTAGCTTATGCGTAAGACAGAGCTTAGGCGTAAGAAAAATCTTATGCGGAAAGAGTTCTACGCATAAATTTGAGCTTATGGGTAAGATTAGGGTTTTGCCCAAAAAATCCTTTACACTATCACAGTATAAAAGATATCCAAAGTTGAAGTGTTTTTAGGCTTATCCAAGCATGAAAACACTGAGTAACACCACGAAAAACTGAAGATCAAACCACGAAAAAGTTACGCGTAAGATTAGGGTTTTCTTACTCGTAGAAAGTAACCAAAAATGATTTCTGCCCAATGATGTTTCTAAACCAGATTTTTGTGAGGAAACAACTTTAATATCTCCAAAATAACACAAAAGTGTGAAACTTGATGATCCAAAACTTCTAAACACCTTATGCGTAGAAGAAACTACACATTTAAAACCAAGCATAAAAACAATGATCCACACGTAAAGTTTGAAACTTTTTGCCAAAAACATATATTTTAACACCTAAAAACGTTGAAAGTACAAGAATCTTGGATTAAAAAGTGTAAAAAATAAGTTTTTAAGCGTGACAAAGTTGGAAACCGTATTACGCGTAAACCAAAAACTTCAAAAACAAAAGCTTTTCACCCAACTATTTAGCGAATGATACCACTATTAGGTTCCCATATTAGTAACACAGGCATCAATATAAGAAATAGAGAAGAGAAGTGATCGGATGAACAACACACACACACACACGTATGAATATGTGAAAGGCTATGCGTAAAGTGAAATGTGAATTGAACAACCAACCTTCAATAGAAGGTTTACAAGAGTATTTATAGGAAGGAACTAGGGCAACACACCAAGTTCTCATCATTTCCTTATTAGGCTTGGGCCAAGGCTTATGGGCCTTCTACATAAGCCTTAGCATAATATCAAACATAAAGTCCTAATTAAGCTAACTATCACATATTAATTACTAACACTTGAATTCTAGTTTAGGAGTGATTCCAATAGATTTGGAATAAATGAGGATATCGTCAATAAACACAATAACTGACTTATCTAACATTGGACGACAGACCCGATTCATTAGGTCCATAAAAGCTGCTGGGGCATTCGTCAAACCAAATGGCATAACTAGTTCGAAAAGCTGTCTTCGGGATATCTTCTTCCTGAATCTTTAACTGATGATATCCAGGTCTGAGGTCTATTTTTGAAAAGAAACTTGCGCCCTGTAGCTGATCAAATAAATCATCTATCCTAGGAAGAGGATAACGATTCTTGATAGTAATTTATTGAGCTATCGATATTCGATGCACATGTGCATACTACCATCCTTATTTTTCACAAAAAGGACTGGTGCTCCCCACGGGGAACTACTGGGGAGAATGAAACCCTTATCCGGCAGTTCTTGTAACTGCTTCATGAGTTCCTGCATTTCTAATGGGGCAAGTCTGTAGGGAGTTTTGGAAATAGGAGTACTCCTTGGAATAAGATCAATGTGGAACTCTACCTGTCTATCAGGTGGCATACCCGAGAGTTCCTCTGGAAAGACATCGGGAAATTCCCGAACAATTGGAATATTATCAAGATTTGGAACAGACTTATGAATATCAACAACATGAGCTAAATAGGCTTGACAGCCATGTGTCAAGTATCTCTTGTCTCTAGCATAAGTACAAATAGCAAGGTTAGCCTTCTTACACTCGCCATAGATAATTGTTTCTCCCCCACTTGGGGTTCTGAGTCGGACTAGCTTATGTCAGCATACAATGATGGCTTCATTTATACCGAGCCAGTCTATACCAATGACTACATCAAGCTCTTCCATAGGGATGGGAATTAGATCAATCAGATACTTATCATTATCGGCTTCTATTTCACAATTCTGGAAGACATCGGGTACACGTATCACTTTGTTATTAGCTACTTCCACATCTAGTGGTGGCTTAAGCTGACTAATCGGAACAGAAAATCTCCTACTAAACCTTTTGGATACAAAAGATTTATCTACACCAGAATTAAATGGCACACGAGCAGGTAATAGATTCACTAAGAAGGTACCTGTCACAATGTCGTATGCTTCCTTAGCTTCATCTACAGTCATCTGATGAACACAGGCTGGTGGTCTATGTGATCATTGGACAATAGGAAGGCTAGGGCTCCTGAAGGTCTAGAAGCAGATGGCTCCCCTCGCCTGTTTGTATTCCTCCTAGGCTCTTGCTAACGCGGAGGAGGAAGGGGTCTGACATTGGGACAAGACTCAATCGTGTGCTTTGGATAATAGCATTTCCTGCAAACCTGAACTGGTTTTGGACAATCTTTAATGATGTGACTAGGCTCACCACAACTGTAGCAGGTCTTGCTACCTGCACGACATTCTCCTGGGTGAAACCTTTTACAATTCGCACACTGTGGAAAGCTCCTACCCCCTGTACTAGGATAAGCCTCGTTCGACTTAACTTTCTTCCGAGACGAACTAGCCTGCTCCATCTTTCTTTTAGGAGGAATCTCTTCCTCTTTCTTTGTTTCTTGTTCTCGCTCTAAAGCTTCATTCATGAGCTGATCCATGTTTTTCCAATCCCTGACTAAAATAAACTGACGGATATCTTTTCTAAGCATATCCACATAATGTTTCATAAGCAACCTTTCGTCATTAACATATTCAGGTAGAAAATGTGCTCTGTCAAGGAAGGTCATGGATAATTCATGTACTGACTCTGTGGCCTGGTGGGTACCCAAGAAGTCTCGACAAATCTTATTAAGTTCCGCCTCTGGAGCAAAGTTCTGAAAGAGTAATTCCTTGAACTCCTTCCAAGTCATACTCCTATCAATTTCTGGACTTTTTGATGCAATGGTCCAAGTCCTCCATGTTTTAGCCCGATCACGAAGGAGATTAATAGCAAAATTAACCCAACGTTCCTCAGGGCATTTACTGGTGGCAAACGCCCCTTCAACATCTTGGATCCATCTGTGGCATTTAAAAGGATCTTGTTCTCCCAAGTAAAGCAGGGGCTTGCAAGCTGCGAAGTCAGTATCAGTAACTTCCTTGGGTGGCGCAACTTGTGCAGCCCGTTTCTGATCAAGTTTTGTTGTGATAGCCTGAGCTATGATCTCACTAAGACGTTCTGTATAATATGGTATAGCTGCTTCCTGTGCCTTGGCTATCTCTTGAGATATTATATCTCTGATCTGATCTGTTCTGGTATGTCTACGTTAGTCGACCACTCAGAGTTGTCAGGAGGTCTTACAGCCATATCTACGCTGAAAGCTAAACATATTGCACGATAAGAGAACAATAAGAGTCACTGCAAGATTCATAATGTATAGATTTCTATATGCATGAGCTTAATATTACTATCGGGGTTCATTCTTTTGGTGTAACATAATATCGGTAAATTCTCGTTATGTGACGCGATTATTACTACGTTGGCCAGGCGTCGTAATAATTCCATCAGATAACCAAGTCCTCACCTTGACCATGTTACACCAAATTCATGAATACTAGTAATATGTTTTACCATACAAACAATGTATGTTGCACTAATACTAATACTGATGCTACATAATAATGCGAATACGTGTCTAATACTATAGGTCCCACAGAGCCTAGGTTTAAGTCTAAGTACCCATCTACAGTGGATAACTAAATCCCTTAAACCACAGCTCTGATACCAACTTAAAACGCCCAGGCTAGATTTTTTTTCTTTTTTTTGAACTTGTTTAATATTAACGCCAACACTTATATTAACACATATAACTGTACATAACATATATCATCCGCCTTGACCCGTACATGATCAAAATGGGTCAATATGGGCAAGAATGGCACTATACCAAACACCCCTTAAACTATAAAAGAAACTACTTATCTATTTGATCATCACATAACCATGAGTTTATATATTCATACACAAAAGCATACAACCTAGGGCGTTTCTTGGTAAGAGAGCGTGTAGGGAAAAAGGCTCCATACCCAAGTATTCCACCGAGGTCTAGTTCTCGGTCTTCGTACCTTTAGTTGCACTACCACTAGCTTCACCTATAACAAACATGACGAAGCAACGTAAGCAAACGCTTAGTGAGATAACATATAAAAGATACTAATCATAACATGGCATATTATGGTTGCTTCATAGACAATGAATACTTGTTGTTATTATATACTAGTCGTCGACTAAGGACGTTGTGAACCCATATTGGTTCAGTATAACTGAAGATGTTCTAGTCGTCCACTTAAAACTTCGAAGTCTTATACTCCATGACTTTGAACCGTTATACACACTGGTCATCCACTTAGGATGTCTAATTCTCATTTTACAAAATAAGATGCAAATAAAGGCTCAGTCGTCCACTTAGGACGTCCAGGCTCCCTTTCGGAGCATGTCATGACATAATAACACATGTCACCCACTTAGGATGTCTATACCCATATTTTGGGTCATAATGCATATAATTAAGCAAATCGTCCACTTAGGACGGCTAATTTAGCTGTGTCGCCCACTTAGGACGCTAAACAAATAACATTATAATATTTAATCTGAAAATACTTAACTAAATCCAAACGGGTCATTTGGGGCTGTTTTGACCCGTCTAACATATATCACATATAAACTTTCCATGTAAGGTATTTAAGCACATAATATATAAGTACAGCACTATATACTCGTAACACAAGTATATTACGTGAACATAAACGGGATCACCACAAATAGAGTGGCACATTAACGAGTTATTAAGGACCCGTTTCTACACTTAAATATGTTACTCACCTTAAAGCTGCTTGAATAGAATCACGAGCTTCCTAAAGACGTCCCCAGTTAACACTTATAACCTAGGAACACATAATTTATATTAAGCTCATTAGGAACTTGATAAGACTTATCATAATAAGCTAATAAGCCATAATGGGGTGTTTGGTTCGTGGCTTATATTACCATGCCATTAAAATTTCTAAAAATTAACACCATAAATTGGTGTCATGGCATCCTAACAAGGTACCCATCATATTTCTAAACCATTACATGGATTCTTAGTGATTTTAGAAAATCACCTCTTTTACATAATCATGTAAAATCCTACAAAACTCCATAAATGGCATAAAAACTTAATCTTTTAGCATTACCCACTAAGGGGTAGTTCTAAAGCATGAATTAGATATTAAAGTATGATTTTTACCTCAAATTGGATGGTGGGAACCCTAGCTTATTTGTTTATAAGCTTATGTGAGGTGAAACCTTGCTCAATACTTGCTTAAAATTAACCTTGGATCAAACCCTAGCTTGATATAATGTTGGTGAAGATGGTACGTGAAAGAGAGAAGATAATTCTAGAAATTTTGTTCCCTGGAATGAAGTATTCGGTTGATATTATTTCAAATTTGACTATTTGGCAAGTTTAGTCCCTGAAAGATTGGGATGTTACAACATACAACCGACTCATCTGCTATAGTACGAAGTACCTTTCAAAAACAAAATAATACAAGACTTATATTCTGTAAATGTGATTCACATGTGATTCATATACATATCACATGTGATTTTACAAGAGATCACATATGATTCTTGTAAGAGATCACATGTGAGTTCTAAGAATAACATGTGATTCACGTAAAAGAAACTAAAAGATATTTTTTAAATTCCAGATAACATACCTTATAGTCTACAAGTGTTTGTGCTACTATTTCGGTTTCATCTTCAATTTCCTTGTTAAGTGTTCTATAAGGCATTACATTTTTGTCTCTAACCATGACAATCTCACAACTTTATTTTATTTTCAAATCCTGTATAGTACAAGTCTAACATGCTTCATTTATTTCCTTTTGAGCAAGAAGAAATATTGTCCTAGTATACACTCTTGTTGTATGAAGCTTAATTTTTAACCTTGTTTCACACTTTGGGGCTGCATCTAGTGTTTTAGAGTCCAAATGTTCCTACCTATAATGTTTCCTTTCCATTGCCGGTTCATAGGACATCATGAAACTAACTAGCGTTGCTCATGGGCTTGTGAAACTTTTGAAGAACGAGTTTTCACTCTCAGACCTTGACGTGGTTCTCATCAATCAAAATAATGGAGAGTCTATAAAATAAGCTAGAATCCACATTTCTCTAACGTTAAACATCTTTGTCATCCATTTGTGGTTTTTCAAACCAAACTCTTCAATCAACTTGGACCATTTCTCTTCAAATTCCAAGGGTTCCATGAACATATTCCATATGATCTTCTTAAAACGCTTCTTGAAATCAGTTTCTTTGTATATTGCTTTACAAATCTGTTTTATTGATAAATAGAGTTTTAGTGTCTTATTTTTCAGCATAAATCACATGATATATTCATATGAATCACATGTGATTCATATGATTTTATACTTAAATCACATGTGATTCACATTTAAACTGAATAAAAAACATATTGTTAAGAGAATATACTTACCTTTGCTGGAATATTTTGGTCAATATGCCACTTGCAAAGTCTGTGTTTTGATTGAGTGAAAATGGATTCAATAGCTTTCTTCATTACTCCATCTTGATCTGTTACAACAATTGGGTGGTTCTTTGTTTGAAGGCATTCATAAATGCGTTTAGTAGCCACATGTATGATTCAATATCTTCTTTTAAGAGCATTCTCGAACCAAAGGTGACACACCTTCTGTGATTATCGACGCCAGTGAATGATACAAACACCATGTGGTACCTAAGAATATTAACATACACTTATTGTAAAAATATCTTAATGTGATGCAGAAGTAAATCACATGTGATTCCTAGTGTAATCACATGTGATTTCTAGTATGATCACATGTGATACATCTAAATCACATGTGATTTTACATAAAAACAAATGTGATTTTTTGTTATAAAGGAAAACATATAAAAAATAAAATAAAAAAATACTTACTTGCTACTCCTGAAGGTTGCATCAAAAAATACTATGTATCCAAACTCTTTGTAGTTGCTTCAGCATAAGTACTATACATCTTTATAGCTTCCTCTAAAGTATCAAAGTATCTTCCCTCAGCTGGTATACAAATTCCTTCTACATAAGGCTCCTAATATATCGATCCATTCGGTGTTTTATTTTGCTCATATAAGGTTGGTCTTGGTGATCTCATAGAATCTGCATATAAAAAACAGAAGGGAAAATTAGTCAAATAGACCGCGCGCCCTAAGGCTTATCACTTTCGGGACCACGCACTTTTGCCGAATGAAAATGGACCAGTTGCCCAGCGATTTCCTGGTATCCAACCATGGGGTGCCATGTGTTCGACAAAGGTATGACCGAAGTACATATTTTGAGAGTATATGTCATGTATTGTAAGGTATTGTTTTTTGGGCAACCAAATTGTATTTTCGGGCAACTATATAATATTGAGCAACTTGTATTTATACACTAGGATAATATGGTCATTTTACACTTGTTGTATTATAAAACTAATAATAATAACGCACACAACATCACGCGTACACACACAATCAAACATATTCTTGTACAATTTCTAACAGCTTCTACAATTAAACGTCTTCTTCTACATCACGCGCACACACTCACAAACCACATCTTATTCACAGAACCCTCTAACCCCCTAATTAATTTTACTGTATAATTACGTATGACAAAATTAAAGTTATACAATTGTAAAATCGCAGTTCGTTCTACATTGAAGTTGCTGCCAGATATTAAACTCTGTTTGTCAAAGAATGAAAACCGTGAAAGGTTGTTCAGGCAAACAATATTTGGTCCATGGTTGGATATAAAGTCGTGCGATGACAGCCTTCTGATGCATTATGTTTTGCAACACCGGGTATATGTTTCTAACATCTCTGATTCCCCTCCACTAAAATTCCAAATTGGGGATCATTCGTTAAGGTTTGGCTGGAAAGAATTTTGTCTGATAACAAGGTTTCGATTTGGCAAAGTTTCAAAACCTATTAAACTATCTAGCGCATTTTTCGATCGTGTATTTCCTGAAAAAAAAGTAATGGTATAACAAATGTACATGCAATTGATCTTTTGGAACTTGTTAATGACCGAAAAAAGGATGGGAAAAGGTGGTTATCTCTTTCTGATGAGGATGCTGTTAGTGTGTGTCTGCTGGTAGCTGCAGAGCTGGTGTTTATGGGAAAAGAAGACATGAATTGCGTTCATAATCACTTATTGTCCTTGGTTGATGATTTTGAAGTCTGGAATGTATTTATTTGGGGTGAATATATGTGGCATTAATTTTATCAAAGGACTGTCAATATTGTTCATATTCACAGAAAAGATCATCTGTTAAAATTGAAAAAAAACCCAAAGTTCAGTGCCACATACAATCTATACGGGTTCGCTTGGGCTTTCAAGGTTTGAATTCTCTGTAGTTTGCTTTTGATTCTATTTTGTTGTGCTATTACTTATTCATTTCAAAAGTACCTAAAATTAATGTTGTTGTTTTATTGTTATGAAATCATGATGTTTTGTTCTGTATACAAGTAATATAAAACTTACCCGTAATTTAGATAACAAAAATGTTATAACACATTTTAGTTTGTGATTTATTTTTTAAATTGTAACCATAAAGGTCTTGTGTCATCCTAAACAGGTGACCTTTACTTTGGTAAACCTTAAAACATTTTCAAAACAAAACTGAAAAAAGGATGACTACACCTATGCCATTCTGTGAAGAACTTGCTGGTGTTGCAGGATCTAGTTTTGTTAGAGATATGATGATTGTTCATTTTTGAAGGGATGTGAGTGTTGTCATGGTGGATGAAGCAGAGTTGATGAAGAAGGCTCAAGAAATCAGGGCACGTGTGGCTTAAAGGGATTATGTTATTGGAGAGTTGGAGCTTTTATACCCATTTGAATCTTGTGTGGAAAGTATTTCAGAATTAACCAAGCTGCAAACCGAAGATCTGACAGAAGCCGCAGCGATATTGGTCAATGTAATGAAGAAGCAGAAACGAGCCCAGGAGCTTCTGTCATTCATAGAGAAGCTGAAAGGCATGGTGTAGTGATTCGGTTAATTGTTATCTTTGCGGTGACGATGTCTTGTTTATGTTGATATTTCTATTTCTAGTTATGTATCTTGTGTTGAATTTTAGTTTGACTGCTGTTGTGAAATGTGGGTCTAGTCTTTGGCAAATGGATGTAAAATATTTGAATAAATAAAAGCCATGGTTTCTGTTAAATAATTATATTATGGTCACCTTTAATTGTGCCTGCATCTCATGATCTATTCTGAAAGAATACCGCCTCCATTGTTTCCAGAATAAATCTGTTTGGCGGCGTCATTGTGGACCTGTTTACCTGGTTAATGCAAGTAAATCTCATTATTAAAATATGCATATGGGAATGTAACGTTTCAAACAAACAAAGTGTATCAAGTAAACGACACAAAAAAACATCATGATGTTGGTTTCCGACATGTCATATAAAACATAAATCCTAACAATTAGAATGAACCACTAGAGTTAAAAGGGGTATAATGAGCATACCTATAAAACATAAACCCTATTAACAATTTAAATAACTTTTAATTAAATAAAAAATTTACTAATAGAATATAAAATATAAAAGTGCATAGTTATTTATATTCATGTATAAATATATGAACGAATACGGTAACAAAGTACATACGGGAGAGTACAACAAACCTGGATTTGTTTCTAAAAATAGACGAAAAGGACAACGATATATTTTCATTTGGATTCTTCACTGAAAGTGACCTAGTGTATAACAAGGAATGTGGGGATGTTGATTGTTGGGATTTGGGACCATAAACTGATGTGTGGGGTATAAAAGGTTTAAGTATTTGTCATTCTAGGTCCCTCATGTATCTTACGACTGTCACAGTAACGACTAAAAACTGCTAGTTAAAGTTAGAACTGCTAGTGCTGAAGATAATTTATCATATAAACGTGTTGTCACTACATGTTGTCTAAGGTTTCGGAATTAAGACTTAAAAATGTTATTACATGTTACTACTGCTAGTGCTGAAGACCAAATAATATAAACATGTTGTTACTACATGTTTTCTAAGGTTACTCTTGCTATAACAATGTTGACTGACCTTTAATTTGACTAGTCATAAGGTAATTAAATATTTTAAAAACAGTGTGTGTTACTCTTCAGTAAAATTCTCCAACCAACTAGTATGGCGCACCATTCAAGTGTAATAAATGAAAAGGAAAAATACAGATGGTTATGCTAGTAGACGTTCTTATATAAACCATGAATGCTATTCTTTTCGTTATAACATCGAAACCGGTTGAGTAAATGGTATGCATTGGGTGCAGGATGGAAAGAGAAAACAAGTATGATTGACCTTAGATGCAAGGCGTGCACCGAATAGAGAAATCATGTGGTACTGTTGTCCAATGAATTTTTACGCAAGCGACAACAATACTCTTTGTGGGGATGATGCATGTAGACTTGGTGGTATACATGTTAGCAGGGAAAAAACAACTGCAGTTCGTAGAGGTGAAGGTGTGATGGTGTTAGAGCTGGAAATTTCCGACACGGACCTGTTAACACGACACGACACGACCTGCTCTTAACAGGTTTCATGTCAGGTCTTAACAGGTTTCGTGTCTTAACAGGTCCGGACCTGTTAAGACACGAATAAATTAACAGGTTTCGTGTCTTAACAGGTCCGGACCTGTTAAGACACGTTAAGAGACCTGTTAAGAGGTTATATATATATGTTCAAAAATAAACCCTAAACACTTTCCTCTTTCTTTTCTCATATACCATGAGCCTCCAATCCTAAACTTCCTAATATCTGATGGGATTTCACCAGATAATTCATTATGCCACACATCAAGAACCTGAAGATTCTGGTGTGAGTTTGCAGCTGACAAACTAACAGCACTGAATACGCTTCCAGTCAGCTTATTCGGATATCTTTGTATGTGATTGAATGGATATAATATTGATGTCTGTGTTTTACAGCTTTGTGTACTTGAGTTGTTTATTAGTCTATATCAATTGTGTCCACATGAACCATGTCGACATCCATTTGTATGTATGCTTTAATTGGCTTTCCATTGAGTTGTTTATTAGTCTATATTAATGTTGTTAGACCAATGACCACTTGGTTATGTAATTAGTGGATTTAGTTAAGTGTTATCACTTTAATGGGACATCTTGATTGTTGTGCTAATGTACTCACTTTGACAAGTTGGTCCTTCGTGCTTTATTCACTCATTCATTTGTAGATCGTTTTGCTTACTCAAAAATCAAGATAGTGATGGGTACATGTTTATCTTATAATTCATTTCGAAAGCTCTGTCTATGGAATATGTGTTGTTGTTACAACTTGCTGTTCCACTTGATGAATTCTTTGTTTAATTGCTACCCCGCATGTCTCATATGTTATTTCCTTTCTGCAAAAGTCTTGTTCACTTTATTTTTTATCCATTTTCTTGTTCATTTACTATGAAAGTGAATTACTCAGTTTAGGCTGGTAATGTCTAATAACAATACATGGCTTCCACAGCATTAAGATCTTGAAACTGACCTTGATCTTCTTTTACTAAGCCAAACCTTTTCCTTTTTTTCATTTTAACCATTATAAACATGTTTTTGTATATGATTGAATGGATATAATATCGATGTCTGTGTTTTCTGCACTTATAGGGCGCGTTAACTGCTGAAATTTCTGCACTTAGGGTGTTTGGTTTTGCTTGTTTATCTTGGTCTCGGCTCAGCCCGTGGAGGGTGTCTGGTTACTGCTATAACAGTAGCCCAGTTAGGGTGCATTTAGTTTAGTCTCGGCTGGGAAAAAAAAGCACGGCAAGGGTGTTTGTCTGTTGCAACACAGCCCCAACAGGGTATTTATCTGCTATAACAGCAGCCCCGGTTAGGGTGCATTTGGTTTAAATTTAGTATTTTTGTTAACAGGTCCCTTAACAGGTTCGTGTCGTGTAACCTGTTAATGTTCGTGTCGTGTTCGTGTTCGAAAAAAAGACACGATTTGTTATCGTGTCGTGTTCGTGTTCGACCTTAATAGGTTCGTGTCTTAACAGGTTCGTGTCGTGTCGTGTCGTGTCGGATCTGTTATGCCAGCTCTAGATGGTGTGATGGGGCTACATGTTCCAGCATCTTGTATATGCGGTGGTTCAGTGAGTATCAGAGGTAGAAGTGAGACTACATCAACAGCTGATGAAATTCATGATTCTATGTGTACAGAACCCAGTTACCTTAGTGATGAAAAAACCCAACCACTTGCAAGTCGAATAACAAGTGAACCACCTAAAAATGACCGAGCAATTGAACAAGCTGCAATTGATACACCTAGGTAATGACATG
This sequence comes from Chrysanthemum makinoi, assembly GCA_910596185.1. Classification (NCBI taxonomy): domain Eukaryota; kingdom Viridiplantae; phylum Streptophyta; class Magnoliopsida; order Asterales; family Asteraceae; genus Chrysanthemum; species Chrysanthemum makinoi. The sequence goes on along the minus strand of OU343224.1, from coordinate 148,237,223 downwards.
CTCGTCATTGAACAAGTGAGCCACCACCTATTCTCGTTATATGTTGTATTTCATAATATATGTAGACTAAATTGTATTATGTATTTGTTATCTTATGCCAATGCAAGGACGTATTTAGTTAGCAAAAAATGGGTAAATCCAAACACTAGATACAAAAGATGCAAACTGTATAATCAAGCTGCAAAACTGTCAAATACAATTTTTTTAAGTGTTTTTTATTTATTTCTTTATATATTTATTTTTTGAGGTGAAAGTGGGTAAATACTAGCAAGGCTGGATAAAGCACTAAAGCAGGAAGAGATAGTTACCATGCACGTGCCAAAACATAGTTGAACACGTGTACACCCACCAAAAAATGCTGACTATTGAAAGGCAAAAAAAATCTACAGTCCCCCAATAAAATGAAGTTGCCCTATATGATAAGTTTCTACTTTGTTTAGTTATCTAAAAAAAATGAAGTTACCCTGTAGGGTTGCTATCCTAAAACAGAGATGCCCCATCTAGGTTGCCATGATATACATCATACTATAAAGCATTCATACACAGTATTATGTAAACGGACACTGAACGTAGATCAAAAAACAGGTGCATACTACGATAACCCCAAAGCAGATGGTTATACAAAAACATCGCATGTTAATTTTATGTAATTGTTGAACATTTTTTTTGGTAATCATAAGAAGCACAAACAAAAAAATATTTAACAATTACATAACGTCGCCTTACAAAAAAGGCTAAACTAGACAAACTATTTTCAGTTTTAAGTTATGTTAACACCCCAGTTTCTAAACTTTATCGGCAGCATGAGCATGCTGCATAAAAATACCTACACTCCAACCTTCCGTTCCTTAAAAACCAAATTGCTTTTAATCACGCACCTCCTCGATGACGGTCTCTTGTTAGAGCCTTTAAATGCCTCGACATCTTGAACTTCCGTAAGCCTGATCTTGGTGTTTGAAATGCCTCCTTGCATAAGGTTTTCTAGAGACCTTATGACCAGAACTGTCCTTAACGGAAGAAGAAGAAGGCCCAACATCCATAGATACAGACCCAAGAAATACCCTATAGTACCATTCATCGTCACTGAACCCAATGTCAGCATCAACAATTTCGCTAGCCAAAAAATCCATGAATAGATTCTTTCCTTGACATTCAATTCCTTGACTTCTAGTTTGGAACGGAGGGCTTATTAGGGGAGGTGACCGCCTTTCTTCCTCCTCCCATGCAGCAATATCATAGGCAGAATTAGAAGTAGCAAGCTCCACAAGTTTATCATGTATTGTTATCCTGGCACGCGTTAGCTCATCAAGAAGATCCACAATTAGGTTATCATAATAGAACCATGCTAAGTTATTAGGTGCATGTGCAATGTACAAGCCGATCAACCCACATTCCTCGTCAAGTTGAAACATCCTTTTAATGTCATTATCGCATTCAACAATTGTCAAACCAGTTGAAAGAGAAAATAGTGGCCTACATAAATACTGTTAGGTCACTAGTTTTACAAACACAAGTAATATAGAAAGAGATAAGGTGATTGAACAAGATCTAACACACACACAAACAATATTATGGACCGGTTATGCGTAGGTGAATGTGAAAGAGAAAAACTTGAACAACCAACCCTCAAATGAGGGTTTACAAGAGTATTTATAGGAGGGAAGCTAGGGCAACACTCCTAGTTCCCATCCTTTCTTATGTGGGCTTGGGCCTAAGCTTATGGGCCTTCTACATAAGCTTGACCTTAAACAAACATAAAGGCCATAATAAGCTACCTATTACATATGAAATATAAATACTTGAAATACAGTTTAGGAGTGATTCCAACAATCTCCCCCTCAAGTATATATGAATGTAAACGGTGAAGGCGATGATGTAATAGTAGCTCGGCGTCTTCGACATTCTTCTTTCTTGTGAGAGGAATTGCCTTGATTCGAACAATCTCCCAGTGTAGAGAGATAGTTATCTTTGAACAGTTATGCTTTGACGTCGTCTTAAACTTTGTTCTTTGATCATTGTTCTTTGTGGTGGAAGTGATAGTATGTTGTTGTGCGCATCAAGTGCCTCAGTGCGCTTTGCTCCAGTGTCTCCACGTCATTCTTCAACATGCTCACACGCTCTTTGATGTTGGAAATCAATACTGATGAAGTTCTTTAAGTCTTTGACTTTGTAGATTCTTTGATTTGATGAAGAATCATTCTGACTGTTGTGTTGCATTCGAATAGAACTTCCATTAGTGATGATGTTGGCATGAGCATGAGAAGAATCAGCACGATCATTCCGCTCCGGAGCTTCCATAAGAAGAAAACATTTCAAACGGTTAGTAATAAGCGGTTTCCGGCACTTACAAGTTTGAACTTCGAGAGTGTTAACAGCATAGTGTGAAAACACCACTCTAATTCTTACAAAGGCCGTTCCTGAACTGGAGTCCCACAAGTGAGATAACGCGATGTACCGAAGTACATCTACAGTTCAGATGAGTCGCTGAGGTACACCGAAGCATCACCTCACGATTGTAGACCGTTTGAGACACACTCCGCGTAATCCACGGGGAGTTACCGAAGTGACCTGCTGTCAGGGCTGTTTGATGTTGACCCTGGCAGGAGTTTCCATTCAATCACTGAGAATCACAGAAGTGAACCTCTCATAAATGTTCTCGACAGATTGCTAAGATCTGTGAAGGACTCGATATGAACCACTGAATCACTGAAGATCTTATTTGTTGATCAACAAGTGATGAAATGTCAAGTGTTCCTAAGAGATCTTTTGATGAATCTCGTGGCTCTAGACTCAATAGTGCGTTTTGGTTTTCCTGAGCGGAGACTAGGGAGAGGGTCTCCTTCTTCAATACCAGCGATCTCTAAGAGAAAGCCAATAGTTTACGTAGGGTTCCCTGTGAGAATGAAACAAGCTTCTGTTTAGAGAAACTTGAGTGGCTAAGAAGGTTTAGTGCATGCGTCACTGGGTCCATGACGACTTTTAATCTTCAATACCGGTGTCACAAAGTGACAATCAGTAGCATATGAATTGAACCCGGTGTCTGCCCTAAGTTGAATAATCTGGAGGGCTGTTTCTTTTCACCCTTTACTTTACATTTCTTTTTGATTCTTCAACTCCTTCTTTCTCCGATTCTCATTTTCTCCTTTTTACAATCATTCCTAAAGACTTCTAACACTTACTAATGGTAGTGTCCTTGGGTAGATCCCTCCGGCTCTGGCGGATCATAGGACGGTTATTCCTAACCTTAGTCACCTTATAACTCCATGACTAACCTATGTTGCCATTAAAACCACAGTTTGTGAAAAATCTCTCAAATGGTTTGTGAATGAAAAACATGTTTGGACCACTGTGAGAGATAAGGTTTTGCATAAATACTCCCCCTCCACATGTGCTTAAGAGTATTAATGGTTTAAATGCACAGTGAGGAAAGAGCGCGCACTTTTTGAATTGATCCACTGAAGATAGACAATCCCCCGCGAGACACGGTTACGTTGCATAGTTAAAGAGTTACATTGTCAGCTTTTAGGTGACAACTAGCTCTAATAACTACCTTGAAGGTGTAGACAAACCTCGAAAGGTTGTCATACCCGTCAGAGTTCATGTCTACCAAGAGTTTCTCGAATGGTACTTTCTACTTGGACAAGTCCTTTACGAGACACGTTTACATTACTAGCGAACTAGCTTGAAATTATTACCCGTCCAGGACAAGTCTTTTCGAGTTACTAACAGTTTAGTACCGTCAATTCGTTGGTTAAGTCTGAGGTACACAGATTCATTTGCATTTTGTACAACATATTTCTTATCACACAATTTTCTCCCCCTCAAAAATGGCATAAAAATGTTATTTTTGAACGGTTGACAATAAATATGACCATTTCGAGTGTTGCGGGAAGATGACCACTATGAACAATTTTGTGAACAAAGTTTTAATTCAAATACTCCCCCTCAACTAGTAATATAAACGGTTGAGGTTTTGAAAAATCATATGGGGAAGTACTTGTGTGTTTGAGCAAAACCTTGAAAAATGAAAGGTTTGATAGGTTTTACTCAAAAATAAGAAGCTTTCGCTCCTTTTATAAGGATTGTGGCACTGAGGCGTACCACAGGGTCCTTTCTTGACAATTACGGGTTGTACACTATTATTTGTGCACAAGCCACAGACATATTAAATCATGAATCCAAATATATAGAGAAAAGAAACAATTCAAGGAGTACCAGGGAGTCCAGTGATGTTTCCAGGAGTGCAAACAGGGCGTTGAAAGCCGGTAATGTTCATCCTGGGTCGACCACCAACAAAGCTCTCAAATCGTCTGAACTGATCCCTTCTAAACAACCTTTCATCAATCATTCTGATGATCCTTCTCACATCCCTTCTGTCCTTAGAGTTCCATCGCTTTGGGTTCCCAATCTTTTCATGTATATCCTTCAACCGATAAGCCAATCCATCCCTGACCAGCTTCAAAGTGTGATCCCCAAATTTGTGAAGATCGTCACACGCCATTAAGCAGTTTCGTTGAAGTTCACTGCGGTAAACGACGCCGAAAGGTTTGCTGATGAGCGTAAGTTGTGTAAGCTGGTTGATGTCGGGAAGATCAAGCTGTGGTGGAGTGAAGTTTACACGTTTCTGATATGATTCAACGGCAAGCTGAAGATCTTCAACACGTTCTTTGATGACAATGCGTCTGATGAAGATGAGCAGTGACTTGATGAATTCACGTTGTACTTCAGTTGGAAATTGTCTCATGCGACCTTGAACTTTGGCAAGGTACATGTCTTCAATATCGTTGATGTTCAAATTCTCAAAGTCAGCTTCAGAGAATGCATAGTCCCTTTCGTCTTGTCTTTTGACCACAATCTTCTTGAGAAAAGTGTAGTCCCATTTAGACGATAGACCAACATGTTGGATGGCCACGATACTTTTAGTATTGAACACTTCATGTTGAGACTTCTGGACCAAGCAGCTTCTGTAGTAGATTCTTCGGCGTTCCGGCCAATGGTGAATCCCATACATTGCATCTTGGTCATACGCTACCACTTTGTCAGAAAACATATGGGTAGCACGTTCCTCGATGGCTATACAATCAGAGTATATGGCAGCAGGGAATGGAAGTGTCAGAGATGTAGCATATTTCCTTGAACCATCGCCACCGTGTTGAAGAAAATCTAAGTCTTTGTTGAAGAAGTGTCTGAAAGGAATCCTAGGCTGATCAGGTTGGCCAATGGTAGGTAGAGGTCGAGACCAGTCGGTGTAATATGGAGGATTGTCCCGTTTTGTGAAGTCGATGTTTGCTTCTGGGTTGAGCCAATCCATGTTATTAGACATGGCGCGAGCAATGTTTTCAAGGTGATATTCAACCTCGATTGCACTTTCCGAGCTGTCTTTCAAAAGTAGGAATGCTTCATTCTTGATGCGCTTCAATTCAGATTTCGTCATCTTCTTCACACGGAACCTTTCTTGCAAAATCTTTGCATGCTCCAAGGTACTACCGTCTACCAATTCTTGACCTTCTTCAGGGTAGGGAGTGTTGTTAACAAGTGTAGCAAACCATTCAAATTCTTCAGTTTTATCGTCATCTAGCCATGATATGACGTCAGTATGAAGCGTCTACTTCTTCTTTTTCGAAGGCTTAGATGATGATGTTGGTTTCTGTCCTTGTTTGGGAGAGGTGGGTTGTTGTTGGGGCTCAAGGACCTCTTCATCGTCACCACCCGTATACTCAAAGTAATCACCTGTTTTTTGAGTCAGGGGTGGTAACTCAGAATCGTCTCGAGGTTTATCAGTAGAAGACCGAGGTGGAGGAGACTTCTGTTGAGAAGAAGTCCGTTGTAGAGGAGGTGGCATCGAAGAAGATTCACCAGCTTGCTTCTGATGTTTAGATGCAGAGTCCTTGTCCTTATCATCATCATCTCTTGGCCGTTTGGGTTGATCGGCTGACTCCTTGCATGATGATCTGAGTTGAAAAGCAAGTAGACCTTCGAAAAATTTAGCTTCATCCGAAGTAAACGTTCCAGATCGCTTTGACATTTGCATCACTAGTTTAGCGATTAACTCAGATTCAGAGAGATCAGCTTCTTTGGCCATTGTATGTTTAACTAATGTGACGATGTTAGGGGTGAGTTGTGCGGAAAATACTTCTCTAGTCACACCGGGGACAGTGTCGAGAAGAAACTTGTGGGTATGATCTCTTCTTTGTCTTCTCCAGTTCCTTTTGGACTCTAGGAACGATATCCTGAAGGTACTTGTTAGTGTAACCTTCGATCATTTCGTTCAGTTCCTCTTTACGATGATTCTTCGTGAACTTTTGAACAAACTCCCTTTCTTTCTGCATCTTGTCTTTCTCATCATTTAAGTACTGTATTTGGTCAGCAAACCAATTCAGTTTTCTGTAAAGCATGTCCTTCTTTCTGACTTGTTGGACAGCTTTCACAATTCTTTCATGAGTCTGAGAGATCCAAGAGCGAGGTGGTTTCTTCACAGATTTGGATGATGATCTGGTTGACTTCTTTGATGGTGGTGGTGATGAATGAGATGAAGAGTCTGATGATGAGGAGACATGAGGAGGTTCAGGGTCCTTAGGCGGTTCAGAAGTTTCCTTCTGTGAATGTGTGGGACTTCCCAGAAGCAACTTGTCATAATCATCATCTTTATCTTTCTCAGACTTCTCAGTTTCCGGTTTCTCAAAATCATATACAATAGTATCCTCTGCAGGCTTTTGTTGTTGCACAAGAGTGGTGTCACCAGCTCCCTTATCAGGTTGATTAACCGCATCAGGAGTTGGTGAAGATTGAGCTGCACCACTTGACCCACCGGGGCCACCCATTTGGTCTTTAGCAAATTCTTTAGCCTTTTGAAGATGTCTGACGATTTTAAACTTCTTCCTGTATGATTTATCCAGTTGCACTTCTTCTTCTTCAGAGCTCTCATCATAGGGTACAATTGCTGGAGTCTTCCCTTTTTCTAGGACAACTGGAGGACTTGGAGGTTTTGCTACTGAGGCAGGTGTTTCGGTTGCAGTTGCAGAGTAATGAACCTCTTCATCTGTATCGGTACCTTCAGAGCTCTCGTCCATAAGCTTTCTTTGTGGTTCAAGTGTGGGAATAGGTTCGGCTTCCTTTACGGGAACAATCCTTTTAGAAGGAGGATTCCTTTTAGGAAACTTCCTTTGACTCACAGTACTTGTTGCGCTTCCTGCACTTCCTCTTCTGGTTCTCCTTACAGGTGTTCCAGAAGATTTTTCGTCGAGATGACCAACTTTGCCTTGTCTAACTGATTCCAGATACCTTTTTATGCGTTTGAGCTTTCGACATCTTGTTAGAAGGAAATCGGCAACACAGCACCTTGTTTCTTTGTAGACGATTCCTTGATTCTGACAGATAGAATAGGTTCCGTCAACATATCGTGATTGTCGGGGTCATTGAGCCTCTTGGGAATATCAGGATGAAGTCCAAGTGCTCTTTGGATCAACAGTTTAGTATATCTGATGTAGGGAATCTTTGAGCCAAGCTTGTTGAGAAATGACATCATGTCATCCCAAATCAGAGCTTCGATAGCGATGTGTTTCATGTTGACCAATGCCCAAAATATTTGCAGTTCCATGAGCTTAGGATGCTCTTAGCCACTGTCACGACGAAGCAGAGACTTGGTGATGATCATGTAAAGAGTTCTCCATGGTTGAGGAATACTCTTAAGCTCTACGTGAGAATGCTTGGTGATTACTCCTGTAGCCTCGTCATAACCGATATCGAATAAGAATTGGAGAGTGAGCTCTTCAACAGGTGTGGCATATAGTTTGGTTGGATCGACTTCAGGGAATTAGGAGAAACGACCCTTAAGTCTGCAGGTGTAATGGTGACTTGTTTGTGATTCAGAGTCACCGTCACAGCAGTTAGTCCTTTGACCCTTTCCATAGTGTTCCGAAGCTGTTGGATATAGATCTCGGAGCGATTGCGAGTGAGTGAGCATATTACGATACGGATGAGTCCTCGAATATCAATAGCAATTAAACACGAAGATTACGAGCAAGTGAGGGTGTCAAAGTCAACACGGAGATTATTATTTCCTATCTTCATTGGATAGCCATAAGGATAGATATCAGCAATGGAGAGAACTTCGGATGCATCCACATTCATTTTTTCAGCCATGTCGTGATCTGAAATAGCATTAGCCAAAAGAACCAACATATCGAAAGACATAATGTTAGTCAACAGAAGGTCTTATTGTCTAGTTATTGAATGTACAGTGTCAATGATTGTTACGAGTCCTAAGTCACTTGTAGGTCCAATAGTCTAATAACGTCGTGAAATGTTTCGTGAGTTAGTTAACTTTAAGTTTTAAAGTTTATGTTATCACTTATTGTTCACAACATATCAAATGAAGGTCCATCCAGGCTTATGCGTAGCAATGACAAAGTTATGCGTAAGCAAGTGTTTTATACGCGTAGTTATAAGCTTACGCGTAGGATCCTATCTTACGCGTAGAAAATGTTACGCGTAGGAAAAGGGGACCTTACGCGTAGAACTTACGCGTAGGCGTATAAAAACCTTACGCGTAAGGTTTACTCGTAAGAGTAGACCTTATGCGTAGAGGCACTGTTTACGCATATCCTTCACAGGATACGTGTAGTCCCACTGTAGAACCTTACGCGTAGGCATAACTGACTACGCGTAGGGTAATCCTTATGCGTAGAAATGCAAATGACCTTTGTTATGAATTTTAAGCGTAACAAATCCTGAAATAAGTTCATCAAATCATTAACATTATCACAGAATATCATTTTAACAACAATTTATGGCAAGAACACATGTCAAACAGTTATGCGTAGAAATCCTTACGCGTAATTTAAAACCCTAAATCTACGCGTATGAATTTTAGCCATAGAATTTGCACCAAAGTTTTTCAGGTATGTCATAGATGTTGTGAGAGTATATTGACCAAGTTTTAACACTTAGTTTGTAGTGAATCAAAAATACCCAAACTCAAGAACCTTAAACCCTAATTTCTAATTCTGAAACAATTAGTGTTTCTGGGTGGTTATAGAGCATGGAAATCATCAATTTATCATCATATAAACATTACACAACAACCTTTTTGACCAAAACACTTCTCATTTGAAAACACCCAAATTCGACTCATAAACCCTAACCATTACAACGTGTTTCTGAGTGTGTTTTAAGCTTAGAAACGATATCATAGATGTTGTTAAAACATTTTGACACATTCTTTTTTTAACCACAAACACCCATTCTTGATTGGGTGTTCATACGTTTACGCGTAGACCACTAAATCAAGATTACACGATGTTTTAACCGTTGGATTCGTGTAAAATTTAAAACCATTGTTTAAAATCTTGTTAGGAACATGAAATCACTTACAAATTGACGATCTTAAACACGGTTTTGATGAACGATTCTTAGGCGTAGGATGTTTTAGGTTTTGAGTAATAAATGAGAAGTGAAATGTTAGGTGGAGGATTATTTTATTCAAAATATCTTTAAGGTTTTGACAGTTTTGGTCCCTCCACCTTTTCCTTTATCAAACAAAGCCATTTAACTTCCATTTATGTTACCAAACAAAGATTTTTAGGAAAGAAACATGACGACACTCCCCCTCGACTTAAGAAATAATGAAAGGTTATAAATTTAGTCCGAGGAGTGTCATTTACCCAGAAATTGCACCACCATTGTAAAATGAAACAACCGAGATATGAAAACATGCAAGTACACGATGTTTTGAAGCAGTTAAGTGAAAATTTTCTCCCCTCAACACGTGGTCGTAAAAAATCTTGAATTTTGAAGGATTACAGTGTTGAAGGAAGAAATGTACTTGCCATGTTGAAAGATTATAGATTAGAAGAATATTTTTGTTGTTTTATAAGATTTTATATTTTTGTATTTTTTTTTTGAAAAATTATTTACAAAAGATGTTTTGGTGTTTGACAGGTTTTTAAGACTATTTTAAGAGGTCATCCAATTCCTCTAAGTCAAACACCTCATACCAATTCGGTGGATCAGCTCATTAAACCTAGCGGTAGGCAATGCTTTGGTGAGAAGATCTGCCAATTGGTATTCAGTACCCACAAAGTATAATTCAACGGTACCCTGTTCCACGTGGTCCTTGATGAAATGATTGCGAAGATCGATGTGCTTTGATTTCGAGTCTTTGGCGAGTTGCACGAGATCGCAATGGCACTCCGATTGTCGCAGTACATCGGAATTCTGTCAAATATGTAACCATAGTCTTTGAGTTGTGTTCGCATCCAGATGACTTGAGCACAACACGCGAACATGGCTACATATTACGCTTCGGTTGATGCAGCGATGTACAATCCTCGCTTCTTTGATTGCCAAGACACGGTTTATCACCGAGAAATTGTAGAGCTCCTGAGGTACTTTTCCTTGAGTCTAAGCATCCTGCGTGGTCAGCATCTGAAAAAGCGATTAGTTCAAAACCGAATCGCCGGATACCGGATCCCCAAGTTAATGGTTCCCTTGATGTATCGGAGGATTCTTTTAGCCTCGAGAGGTAGGTTTGATTGGTCGTGGCCGATAACGGGAGCATAGATAAGCGGCAAAGACAATATCAGTGCGCTAGTCTGTTAGATACATGAGGGACCCAATAATACTTCGGTATTTGGTAGGGTCAACTAATTTCCCATGTAAATCAGCGTCTAGCTTCTTGGTATGAGTCATTGGTGTGGCATAAGTATCACAGGTTTTCATTCCAAACTTGTTTAACAATTCAAGGGCATATTTGGACTGACTCAAGAAAATACCACAGGGTGATTGATGAACTTGCAGTCCTAGAAAGAACGTGAGTTCACTCATCATGGACATTTCAAAATTTTTCTTCATTAGTTTTGCAAAAGCGGTTGAAAACTTTTTATGTGTAGACCCAAAAATGATGTCATCCACGTAAATTTGAACAATTAAGATATGTGCCCCGTGATATTGTATAAAAAAAGTTGGGTCAACCGAGCCTTTGGTGAAATTATTGGCAATGAGGAAAGATGATAGCTTATCGTACCATGCCCGAGGGGCTTGTTTGAGACCATAAAGTGCTTTGTTTAGTTTGTAGACATGGTTCGGGTACTCTGGATCAATGAATCCATCAGGTTGGCTGACATAAACCGTTTCTTTAAGTTGTCCATTGAGAAACGCCGTTTTGACATCCATTTGATAGACCGTCATATTCATATGAGCCGCGAACGCGAGAAATATCCGAACAGCCTCAAGACGAGCAACCGGAGCAAAAGATTCTTCAAAGTCTATTCCCTCTTCCTGACGATAACCCTTAGCAACGAGGCGTGACTTGTTTGGATGACGTTCCCTTCACATCAATTTGTTTTTCCAAATCCATTTTAGACCAATGACGTAGACCCCTGTTGGTCTTTCAACCCGTTCCCATACTTCAAGACGTTTGAATTGGTTGAGTTCTTCCTGCATGGATTCAATCCAGTTGTCTTTTGTCATTGCGTCTTTAATGTTTTAAGGCTCAGATTGGCAGACAGTGAGTGCATAAATGCAATGTTCACCGTCTGTGTGAAGACGTTGTCTCGTAACGACTGGTTGATTCGGGTTGCCAATAATGTTAGCCAGAGGATGGTCTTTAGTCCATCGGTGTGTAGAGGGTTGATGTTGGTATACATTGTGCAGATTCTGAGGATTCAAATGGTTTGTTGAAGATTCCGCGACATCTGGTGCATCAGTCTCATTAGCAAACGGGTTGAAGAACGCATTTGGATCAAAATCTGTAGGTAGGGGTACTTCATTAGAATATCATCAATGGTTCATCATTGTTGGAAGCGGTGTGTTCAACTGTTGTGTTGGAGCCAATTGGTGTAGGTGCATCTTCAGAAGTTGTTGTAGCAGTGTATCGGTATAGGAATATGATCGGGTTGTGCAGCGAAACTTGCGGATACACACGAGCACGTTCATCAATGTCGTCCGCGAACGAGGAGCAAATAACCTTTCCATTTGTTGACGAGTTAGTGGGGGCTTTGTTCGGTGATGATGGGGGTTGAGGGAAGTTTAAGCGGTTTTGACCGGGTTCTAAGTGTTGTACTCGAAGCCATTTCCGTGAGTTCATCAAAGTGAGCATGAATCGTTTCCATTACCTCCTTAGTTCGGACGATTCAGTTCGGAAACCTTTAGAATTGTCACAGTATCCAATAAAGACTCCAATATCAGCTTTGGCTTTTAGCTTTCCAAAATCATCACGATCATTATTCGGATAGCAAAGGGATCCAAATACATGAAAGTGTTTGAGGTTCGGTTTATAGTTGTGGACAAGCTCGAAAGGTGTTTTGTTGTGGCGTTTTGTGATCATAGAACGGTTGTGAGTATAGCATGCAGAGATCGACTTCGCCCATAAGTAATCTGGAAGTTTAGCATTGATTAACATTGTTCTTGCGGCTTCCACTAACGTTCGGTTTCGTCTTTCAACAACTCCGTTTTGTTCGGTGTATGCGTGCAATAGATGTTTGATGATGAATTTCCACTTTCTCATAGAATTCACGAAGGGTTTTGTTAACAAATTCAGTTCCTTTATCTGTTCGATTATCCGGCGGTGTTGCGGAGTGAACTGTATTTTTGTGAAAGGTGATGATCATTTGTGGAGCTTGGTCTTTACTTCGAAGAAAGTAGACCCAAGTCCATCGTGAGTAGTCATCAACAATTACTAAGATGTAGCGTTTGCCATTGATCGTTTGCACGCGCATCGGGCCACACAAATCCATGTGAAGAAGATGAAGCACATGCTGAGAGCTGTGTTCCACCTTTGAAGGAAAATGAGCACGAGTGCTTTTCCCTTGTTCACAGGCTGAGCAAAGGTGATCTTTTGAATACCGGAATCGTGGGAGTCCTTCAACTAGTTTGTTTCGAGCAAGGTTGGTGATGGTTTGAAAGTTTAGATGTGAGAGACGACGATGCCATATCCAGGATTTTGTAGATGTTGCCTTGGAAAGTAAGCAGATGGGAGAGGAAGCAACCATGTCTTGCATAGAGATAGTGTAGAGACTAGAATTACGTGAGCCAGACATAAGGTCATTTCCTTGTAGATCACGAATGAAACAAGTTTTCTCCCGAAAAGCAACCTCCAAATCTCCATCACAAAATTGACCTTCTGAAAACAGATTGTGACCGAGGCCTTCCACATAGTAAACCCTGCTAATTTCGATGTTCCCATTGACATAATCTCCGTAGCCCATGATAGCTTCGAAGTGATCGTTCCCGAACCTGACAGTGCCAATGAACTTTGCAATAAAGTTTGATAACAGTTTAAGGTTGCCTGTCATGTGTCGGGAACATCCGCTATCAACAATTCAGAGAATGATTTGTATCACCTGCATTACACACAGACGACATAGATGGAATAGAAGTAGATGTGGAACCCGAAATGTTAGAGGGTTCCGAAGCAGGTATATTAGATATACATACATTAATAATTTTAGGCATCCATTTAAATCCTAGTGTGTTATATATCCATTTCTGCCATCTATAACTAATTTTTGCTTTAGTCTTAGTGAAAGCACTAGGTGGTACTACATTCTTAGGAGGTGCGGAGCTACTGATGGCAACAACGTTTGCCTTAGAATCTAAAGAAGGCGGTCTACCAAGCACAGACTTAGAATGATTAGTGGGCCTAGAGGTATTCCGATTCTTAGGATTCCGTAGACGAGAGATTATAGCTTTAGCAACACATCTGTCATGACAATCAGAATTCATACTCTTCCGACAAATAACCCAAGGTGCATCAGACTGAATATCAAAAGTACTTAACGGTTTAGCATTCGTTACATCACTATTTCTATTACATTTGCCAGACGCAACATCTATAGTGGAAGCAACGTGAGTCTTATTCAGAGTCCTAGGGTGTTCTTCTACTTTAGCATTCCTTATTGATCTTTTCTTAGGTCGCAACTTCCTATTCTTCGATTGAGTGCTCCTAGGCTGTGAAGTGCGGACGTTTGGAAAAGACGCAACTATTCCTGTTTCAATAGAGGGAAACATGTTAGCAACTTGTGATTTGGCAGTAGGGATTCTAGGTTCACGATTACTAAGTGTGACTGGTGCTAATCTCTTAATCACTGTAGGCGGAAGTTGTTCATACTTTCCTAACATTTCTCTTAACTTAGAGATAGTTTGAATCAAATCTTGATTTTGAGCGAATATTAGCAAAATTCATGACTTCTCTAGTGTGAGCAAGATAGTGATCAAGTTCGTTTGATGCTTCATGACGAGTCTTATTGAGCAAATCAAATATGACACCATATTCCTGTTTAACTTTTAAAAGTTCTTGTTCATATTTTGATATTTGACTTTTCAAAGACACGTTTTGATCATCCAGTTGCTCAATTTTAGGATCAGAAGATTTTGCACTCAACTGAGCGATTTTCTTTTGAAAACTAAGTTGATGACTGTGAATATCTTTTTCACACCAATGAAGACGACGTTTTGCATTGTAAATTTCATTGAGTAATCGTTTATTTTCAGCTTTTAAAGACTCGATCTGAAGCACATTATCGGTGTTCTCAACAGTTACAACATTTTCAACAATATCAGCAGAGATGTAATCAAATGCAAATGGCAAAGCATGAAGTAACACAACATTATGGATATCAGCACAGATAACATCTTCCAAGAGTCGATCAACATCTTTTCTCAACATTTTCTTTTTGCGTTTAGTGTTAGAAATAGATGTTTCTGTTTTCTCGAAAACGTTTTTCATTACCCCAAGTTCCTTATGAAAATCCTTTTCCCAGGCAATTGCACAACTTTTCAAGTTTTTAACACTAGGTAAAAGATTTTTCTGAAAAATGTCTCTTTGTTCTCGCGCCAGAGGCGATTGAAAGTGTTCAACTTTGATTTCAGAGCGATATTCTATCTCATGTTGTAAAATTTTGAGGTCAGCCATGAAAATGTCAAAATATCGAAGAATGTTTCGATTTTCAGGTTTTGAGTTTACTTCACTAATGGAAGGTAAAGGACCATAAGTTTGTGCATAATCTGGTTGGGGATTAACAATAGAAGACTCAGGTGTTTTGATGATAACCCTTGGTGTGTTAGAAGAATCCGTTGGTGTGACGAAAGTGACCGCGTTTTTATAATTAAAAGGTTTGTTGTAAACAACAGTTTTTAATTTTGATCGACTCTCGTCTTCCGCATCTAATTCCTCTTGACGATGATATTCAACAACACTCATAACAAAATCATCAATTTTGTATTACTGCTGGAAACTTCAGGAGTTGGTTTGAATGTTTTTAGTGAAAGCTTTGGTTTGTAATCAGCTAGAATTTTTCCATATCCTTTTGGATTGGGTTTTAAGGTAAACTTTTCAATAGCTGTTACAGATTCACCATGTTTGTAAACAATAGTTTTAAACTCTTTAAGTTTGTTTTGCAAGCCGATAATTTCTTCAAGAAGGTCATCTACCCGATTCGTTGAATGCTTTTTGTATGCGGAGAACTGTTTTTGACAATTTAACAACTCAGCCTTAGTTTTTTGATTTTCCAAGGTGAGAGCGTTAATTTGCTTTTTATGTTCATGTTTCAGTTGTTCTAATTCAGAAAACAAAGCATTCTTCGAGGCGGCTAGATCACGCATCTGTCTCTCTAAATATTTTTCGTTTTGATGAGATTTTGCAAAAGCGGCTTCAAAACCTTTTTCACGGTTTTCTTGAGTTTTGAAAAAGTTGAGTTGCATTTGTAAGCATTCAAAATCCTTGGTTAACAGTGCATTTTTACTTTTTAAGGTTTGATTTAATGCAACACATTCAGCAATTTGGGATTGTTGGTCTTTAAGTAACAGAACAAGATCTGGATGAGGCAAAGGTTCATCGTGTTCAACGTGAGTCACAACATGATCATTATTTAGATCCTCAAGTATAACCACGGAGTCAATTTGATTATCAAGGGAAACCATAAGGTCATCTGGATCGTCAAATGTGACTACGGGGTTTATTTGAAAATCGGCAGAATGAGATGTAGATGACTCATTTTGAACATTCGGCGGTGCGGATTGGATATTGATGGAGATATTAGTTCAGATATGATGATGGTTTGTTCGGGTACCTGAGACAAGCCATCAGTGTCATACACTGGGCCTGTTTCACTCATGTGTAACTCTTGCATATGAGCCATCAACATAACAAATTGCATTGGCCTGCAAGTCCTCCATATCATCATCCGAGTCGCATCGCCATAAAGCTCGTTCTTTGTGCGTGAGAGATCCACCACTTCATCCTTAAGAGCCAAAAGTAAAGCCTCTTTGAAATAAGCACTGCCCTAGTCCTCGGCTTTGGGCATGCATTAGCCAGGTGTCCCTTCTCATTGCAGTTGTAGCATCTAAGACCATTTAACCGATTCTGAGCATTTCCATGTTCCATCACTTGAGCTCTGTTGTTATTCCTACCCATAGCATTAAACCCTTGACCACCGCCCATCGGCGACCATAATCACGATTCCGAACTTCAACACGTCCATTGTTCACAACAGCTTGAGTCCGTGTGTTAGATGAGGAACGAATTCGATTGTTGGATTTGTTGGTGTAACGGCCAAAAGCATTAGCAATCATCACAAATCCTTGTTGCAATGCTTCAAACGGATCGATTTCCTCAGTCGCTTCACTGACATATGCTTGAGCATTGTTGTTGTTGTATGGAACCAGTTGATTTTGTTGAGGTTGTTGTTGTGAAGGTGTGTTTGAAGCAGTTGGTTGAGTTGCTGGTTGAGAGGGATAATTCTGTTGAGCATACAAGGCAAGTTGTTGATTATCCGGATGTGACTGTTTAGCAATTTGAGCACGGAGAATCCTTTCCCGATCAACTTCCTTTTCATGAGGCTTCAAGTAATCGTACAACAATCCATAAGTAGAATGATGCATATTCTTCGCTTGACGGAGAAAAATGACATACTTCTCCCATTCTGGACCAAGACTACTCAGGAACTTAGTATTCACTGCAATTCTTGGCATGATGATGTTGTGTTTATCCAAATCATTGATGATGTCTGAAAATCGATGATGATAGGACTCTAGTGTCTCTCCAGGTTCAATCATGAAGTGTTCATAAGCCCAGTAAATTTTGGATTCCAAATCCTCCTGATTGAGTACAGATCCCACTCTAATTTGTTTTACGCATATCGGTCTTAATATGGCTTCTGAGTACAACAGCTTAGAACCCAGTCACAACCGCTTAAACTTCCCTCAACCCCCATCATCAGCTGAACAAAGCCCCCAGCTAACTCGTCAACAAATGGAACGGTTATTTGCTCCTCGTTCGTGACGACATTGATGAACGTGCTCGGGTGTATCCGATGTTTCCGCGCACAACCGATCATATTCCTATACGATACACTGCTACAACAACAGTTGAAGATGCACCTACACCAGTTGACTCCAACACAACAATTGAACACACCGCTTCCAATAATGATGAACCATCTGATGATATTCTGAATGAAGTACCCCACCTGCAGATTTTGATCTAAATGCGTTCTTTAACCCGTTTGCTAATGAGGCGATGCACCGGATGTGGCGGAATCTTCAACAAACCATTTGAATCCTCAGAATCTGCACAATGTATACCAACATCAACCCTCTACACACCGATGGACTAAAGACCATCCTCTGGCTAACATTATTGGCAACCCGAATCAACCGGTCGTTACGAGACAACGTCTTCACACAGACGGTGAACATTGCATTTATGCACTCATGCCAATCGAGCCTAAAAACATTAAAGACGCAATGACAAAAGACAACTGGATTGAATCCATGCGGGAAGAACTCAACCAATTCAAACGTCTTGAAGTATGGGAACTGGTTGAAAGACCAACAGGGGTCTACGTCATTGGTCTAAAATGGATTTGGAAAAACAAATTGGATGCTGAAGGGAACGTCATCCGAAACAAGTCACGTCTCGTTGCTAAGGGTTATCGTCAGGAAGAGGGAATAGACTTTGAAGAATCTTTTGCTCCGGTTGCTCGTCTTGAGGCTGTTCGGATATTTCTCGCGTTCGCGGCTCATATGAATATGACGGTCTATCAAATGGATGTCAAAACGGCGTTTCTCAATGGACAACTTAAAGAAACGGTTTATGTCAGCCAACCTGATGGATTCATTGATCCAGAGTGCCCGAACCATGTCTACAAACTGAACAAAGCACTTTATGGTCTCAAACAAGCCCCTCGGGCATGGTACGATAAGCTATCATCTTTCCTCATTACCAATAATTTCACCAAAGGCTCGGTTGACCCAACTTTTTTTATACAATATCACGGGGCACATATCTTAATTGTTCAAATTTACGTGGATGACATCATTTTTGGGTCTACACATAAAACGTTTTCAACCGCTTTTGCAAAACTAATGAAGAAAAATTTTGAAATGTCCATGATGGGTGAACTCACGTTCTTTCTATGACTGCAAGTTCATCAATCACCCCGTGGTATTTTCTTG
The DNA here is from genome assembly GCA_910596185.1 of Chrysanthemum makinoi. NCBI lineage: Eukaryota > Viridiplantae > Streptophyta > Magnoliopsida > Asterales > Asteraceae > Chrysanthemum > Chrysanthemum makinoi. Next base: position 148,218,770 of record OU343224.1, on the reverse strand, counting down.
AGTTAGTCCAAATATGCCCTTGAATTGTTAAACAAGTTTGGAATGAAAACCTGTGATACTTATGCCACACCAATGACTCATACCAAGAAGCTAGACGCTGATTTACATGGGAAATTAGTTGACCCTACCAAATACCGAAGTATTATTGGGTCCCTCATGTATCTAACAGCTAGCAGACCTGATATTGTCTTTGCCGTTTATCTATGCTCCCGTTATCAGTCACGACCAACTGAAACCCACCTCTCTGAGGCTAAAAGAATCCTCCGATACATCAAGGGAACCATTAACTTGGGGATCCGGTATCCGAAGGATTCTGGTTTTGAACTAATCGCTTTTTCAGACGCTGACCACGCAAGATGCTTAGACTCAAGGAAAAGTACCTCAGGAGCTCTACAATTTCTCGGTGATAAACCGGTGTCTTGGCAATCAAAGAAGCAGGATTGTACATCGCTGTCATCAACCGAAGCAGAATATGTAGCCATGTTCGCGTGTTGTGCTCAAGTCATCCGGATGCGAACACAACTCAAAGACTATGGTTACATATTTGACATTCGATGTCTGTGACAATCGAGTGCCATTGCGATCTCGTGCAACTCAGTTCAGCACTCGAAATCAAAGCACATCGATCTTCGCTATCATTTCATCAAGGACCACGTGGAACAGGGTACCGTTGAATTATACTTTGTGGGTACTGAATACCAATTGGCAGATCTTCTCACCAAAGCATTGCCTACCGCTAGGTTTAATGAGCTAATCCACCGAATTGGTATGAGGTGTTTGACTCAAGAGGAATTGGATGACCTCTTAAAACAGTCTTAAAAACCTGTCAAACACCAAAACATCTTTTGTAAATAATTTTTCAAAAACAAAATACAAAAATATAAAATCTTATAAAACAACAAAAATATTCTTCTAATCTATAATCTTTCAACATGACAAGTACATTTCTTCCTTCAACACTGTAATCCTTCAAAATTCAGTATTTTTTTACGACCACGTGTTGAGGGGGAGAAAATTTTCACTTAACTGTTTCAAAACATCAGTGTACTTGCATGTTTTCATATCTCGGTTGTTTCATTTTACAATGGTGGTGCAATTTCTGGGTAAATGACACTCCTCGGACTAAATTTATAACCTTTCATTATTTCTTAAGTCGAGGGGGAGTGTCGTCATGTTTCTTTCCTAAAAATCTTTGTTTGGTAACATAAATGGAAGTTAAATGGCTTTGTTTGATAAAGGAAAAGGTGGAGGGACCAAAACTGTCAAAACCTTAAAGATATTTTGAATAAAAATATCCTCCACCTAACATTTCACTTCTCATTTATTACTCAAAACCTAAAACATCCTACGCCTAAGAATCGTTCATCAAAACCGTGTTTAAGATCGTCAATTTGTAAGTGATTTCATGTTCCTAACAAGATTTTAAACAAATGTTTTAAATTTTACACGAATCCAACGGTTAAAACATCGTGTAATCTTGATTTAGTGGTCTACGCGTAAACGTATGAACACCCAATCAAGAATGGGTGTTTGTGGTTAAAAAGAATGTGTCAAAATGTTTTAACAACATCTATGATATCGTTTCTAAGCTCAAAACACACTCAGAAACACGTTGTAATGGTTAGGGTTTATGAGTCGAATTTGGGTGTTTTCAAATGAGAAGTGTTTTGGTCAAAAAGGTTGTTGTGTAATGTTTATATGATGATAAATTGATGATTTCCATGCTCCATAACCACCCAGAAACACTAATTGTGTCAGAATTAGAAACTAGGGTTTAAGGTTCTTGAGTTTGGGTATTTTTGATTCACTGCAAACTAAGTGTTAAAACTTGGTCAATATACTCTCACAACATCTATGACATACCTGAAAAACTTTGGTGCAAATTCTATGGCTAAACTTCATACGCGTAGATTTAGGGTTTTAAACTACGCGTAAGGATTTCTACGCATAACTGTTTGACATGTGTTCTTGCCATAAATTGTTGTTAAAATGATTTTCTGTGATAATGTTAATGATTTGATGAACTTATTTCAGGATTTGTTACGCTTAAAATTCAGAACAAAGGTCATTTGCATTTCTACGCATAAGGATTACCCTACGCGTAGTCAGTTATGCCTACGCGTAAGGTTCTACAGTGGACTACGCGTATCCTGTGAAGGATATGCGTAAACAGTGCCTCTACGCATAAGGTCTACTCTTACGAGTAAACCTTACGCGTAAGGTTTTTATACGCCTACGCGTAAGATCTACGCGTAAGGTCCCCTTTTCCTACGCGTAATTTTTTCTACGCGTAAGATAGGATCCTACGCGTAAGCTTATAACTACGCGTATAAAACAATTGCTTACGCATAACTTTGTCATTGCTACGCATAAGCCTGGATGGACCTTCATTATGAATTGTTACGTGTACAAACTTGTTAATAAACTTATCATATCATCACGAATCCAATAATGTCACTAATAAACTTAATCGTTTGATATGTTGTGAACAATAAGTGATAACATAAACTTTAAAACTTAAAGTTAACTAACTCACGAAACATTTCACGACATTATTAGACTATTGGACCTACAAGTGACTTAGGACTCGTAACAATCATTGACACTGTACATTCAATAACTAGACAATAAGACCTTCTGTTGACTAACATTATGTCTTTCGATATGTTGGTTCTTTTGGCTAATGCTATTTCAGATCACGACATGGCTGAACAAATGAATGTGGATGCATCTGAAGTTCTCTCCATTCCTGATATCTATCCTTATGGCTATCCAATGAAGATAGGAAAGAATAATCTCCGTGTTGACTTTGACACCCTCACTTGCTCTGAATCTTCGTGTTTAATTGCTATTGATATTCCGAGGACTCATCCGTATCAGAATATGCTCACTCACTCTGCAACTGTTCCTGAGATCTATATCCAACAGTTCTGGAACACTCTGGAAAGGGTCAAAGGACGACTGCTGGACGGTGACTCGAATCACAAACAAGTCACCATTACACCTGCAGACTTAAGGGCTATTCTCCTAATTCCTGAAGTCGATCCAACCAAACTATATGCCACACCTGTTGAAGAGCTCACTCTCCAATTCTTAATCGATATCGGTAATGACGAGGCTACAGGAGTAATCACCAAGCATTCTCACGTAGAGCTTAAGAGTATTCCTCAACCATGGAGAACTCTTTACATGATCATCACCAAGTCATTTACGTCGTGACGGTGGCTATGAGCATCCTAAGCTCATGGAACCGCAAATATTTTGGGCATTGGTCAACATGAAACACATCGCTATCGAAGCTCTGATTTGGGATGACATGATGTCTTTTCTCAACAAGCTTGGCTCAAAGATTCCCTACATCAGATATACTAAACTGTTGATCCAAAGAGCACTTGGACTTCATCCTGATATTCCCAAGAGGCTCAATGACCCCGACAATCACGATATGTTGACGGAACCTATTCTATCTGTCAGAATCAAGGAATCGTCAACAAAGAAACAAGGTGTTTGTGTTGCCGATTTCCTTCTAAGCGAAGATGTCGAAAGCTCGAAACGTACAAAAGGTATCCGGAAGCAGTTAGACAAGGCAAAGTTGGTCATCTCGACGAAAAATCTTCGGAACAGTAAGGAGAACCGAAGAGGAAGTACAGGAAGCGCAACAAGTACTGTGAGTCAAAGAAAGCTTCCTAAAAGGAATCCTCCTTCTAAAAGGATTGTTCCCGTAAAGGAAGCCGAACCTATTCCCACACTTGAACCACAAAGAAAGCTTGTGGACAAGAGCTCTGAAGATACTGATACAGATGAAGAGGTTCATTACTCTGCAATGCAACCAAAGCACTGCCTCAAGTAGCAAAACCTCCAAGTCCTCCAGCTGTCCAAGGAAAAGGGAAGACTCCAGCAATTGTACCCTATGATGAGAGCTCTGAAGAAGAAGAAGTGCAACTGGATAAATCATACAGGAAGAAGTTTAAAATCATCAGACATCTTCAAAAGGCTAAAGAATTTGCTAAAGACCAAATGGGTGGCCCCGGTGGGTCAAGTGGTGCAGCTCAATCTTCACCAACTCCTGATGCGGTTAATCAACCTGATAAGGGAGCTGGTGACACCACTCTTGTGCAACAACAAAAGCCTGCAGAGGATACTATTGTATATGATTTTGAGAAACCGGAAACTGAGAAGTCTGAGAAAGATAAAGATGATGATTATGACAAGTTGCTTCTGGGAAGTCCCACACATTCACAGAAGGAAACTTCTGAACTGCCTAAGGACCCCGAACCTCCTCATGTCTCCTCATCATCAGACTCTTCATCTCATTCATCACCACCACCATCAAAGAAGTCAACCAGATCATCATCCAAATCTGTGAAGAAACCACCTCGCTCTTGGATCTCTCAGACTCATGAAAGAATTGTGAAAGCTGTCCAACAAGTCAGAAAGAAGGACATGCTTTACAGAAAACTGAATTGGTTTGCTGACCAAATACAGTACTTAAATGATGAGAAAGACAAGATGCAGAAAGAAAGGGAGTTTGTTCAGAAGTTCATGAAGAATCATCGTAAAGAGGAACTGAACGAAATGATCGAAGGTTACACTAACAAGTACCTTCAGGATATCGTTCCTAAAGTCCAAAAGGAACTGGAGAAGACAGCAAGAGATCATACCCACAAGTTTCTTCTCGACACTGTCCCTGGTGTGACTAGAGAATTATTTTCCGGACAACTCACCTAACATCGTCGCATTAGTTAAACATACAATGGCCAAAGAAGCTGATCTCTCTGAATCTGAGTTAATCGCTAAACTAGTGATGCAAATGTCAAAGCGATCTGGAACGTTTACTTCGGATGAAGCTAAATTTTTCGAAGGTCTACTTGCTTTTCAACTCAGATCATCATGCAAGGAGTCAGCCGATCAACCCAAACGGCCAAGAGATGATGATGATAAGGACAAGGACTCTGCATCTAAACGTCAGAAGCAAGCTGGTGAATCTTCTTCGATGCCACCTCCTCTACAACGGACTTCTTCTCAACAGAAGTCTCCTCCACCTCGGTCTTCTACTGATAAACCTCGAGACGATTCTGAGTTACCACCCCTGATCTAAAAACAGGTGATTACTTTGAATATACGGGTGGTGACGATGAAGAGGTCCTTGAGCCCCAACAATAACCCACCTCTCCCAAACAAGGACAGAAACCAGCATCATCATCTAAGCCTTCGAAAAAGAAGAAGAAGACGCTTCATACTGACGTCATATCATGGCTAGATGACGATAAAACTGAAGAATTTGAATGGTTTGCTACACTTGTTAACAACACCCCCTACCCTGAAGAAGGTCAAGAATTGGTAGACGGTAGTACCTTGGAGCATGCAAAGATTTTGCAAGAAAGGTTTCGGGTGAAGAAGATGACGAAATCTGAATTGAAGCGCATCAAGAATGAAGCATTCCTACTTTTGAAAGACATTTCGGAAAGTGCAATCGAGGTTGAATATCACCTTGAAAACATTGCTCGAGCCATGTCTAATAACATGGATTGGCTCAACCCAGAAGCAAACATCGACTTCACCAAACGGGACAATCCTCCATATTACACCGACTGGTCTCGACCTCTACCTACCATTGGCCAACCTGGACAGCCTAGGATTCCTTTCAGACATTTCTTCAACAAAGACTTAGATTTTCTTCAACACGGTGGCGATGGTTCAAGGAAATACGCTACATCTCTGACACTTCCATTCCCTGCTGCCATATACTCTGATTGTATAGCCATCGAGGAACGTGCTACCCACATGTTTTCTGACAAAGTGGTAGCGTATGACCAAGATGCAATGTATGGGATTCACCATTGGCCGGAACGCCGAAGAATCTACTACAGAAGCTGCTTGGTCCAGAAGTCTCAACATGAAGTGTTCAGTACTAAAAGTATCGTGGCCATCCAACATGTTGGTCTATCGTCTAAATGGGACTACACTTTTCTCAAGAAGATTGTGGTCAAAAGACAAGACGAAAGGGACTATGCATTCTCTGAAGCTGACTTTGAGAATTTGAACATCAACGATATTGAAGACATGTACCTTGCCAAAGTTCAAGGTCGCATGAGACAATTTCCAACTGAAGTACAACGTGAATTCATCAAGTCACTGCTCATCTTCATCAGACGCATTGTCATCAAAGAACGTGTTGAAGATCTTCAGCTTGCCGTTGAATCATATCAGAAACGTGTAAACTTCACTCCACCGCAGCTTGATCTTCCCGACATCAACCAGCTTACACAACTTACGCTCATCAGCAAACCTTTCGGCGTCGTTTATCTTTCTCTTTATCTTTATCTTTATCTTTCTCAGACCATTTAAGACCATTTAACCGATTTGATCGGTTAAGTGGTGCAGAGGATACTATTGTATATGATTTTGAGAAACCGGAAACTGTTAGTCTGAGAAAGATAAAGCCCGTATCTCACATTCTAATTTGTTGGCCAAAAAGTCAAGCATTTGATTAAAGTTCATCCTTGTGGACTTACTGAACATTTGCACAAGGGTGCGCCCATACGCGTAAGTTAATTTGGGCAACCGAATGAACTCACCATCGTAGTGAATCTCAACTACAAGATTCTCATATGCATAGCGTGTAGTACTCCTGTAATAAAGGTAAATAAATGTATACAAATGAGATTAGCATGTATGGACAAAAACCTGGTAAGGGCAAGTGACAATCACGAAAGGTAATGGCAGGCATACCTTGGCTTGAAATCAAATAAGGCAACTGGAGGCTTAGCAGAATTTTTTTATGAAATAGAGGGCTGGGAGATTGGCATTATCACTTGTGTACAAATGTGATCTATATGAAGATTTGATATATATTAGGAAAGGTTGTATTATTATTTTACTATTAATAATGTACTTATTAATAATATGAAAAGTATGATCCGTTTATTTTAATATGGAAATAGTAATAGGGAAATTTTTGGTTAATTTGTTATAAGTTTTTATGTGTAGTGTGTCTGTGTAATGATATGGGAATAAATCAATTGACAAACCTATGTGTGACCCTTTTTTATTTTTTCTTGGAATGGACGGCCAAATGTCATGAATAAATGGACGTCCAAATGAAGAATAAATGAACTAGAGTTGTGGAGTTTTAAAAAGAAAGATTATTTGTATTGTACAACAAATTTAGATGTAAATGTGTACATACTTTTACGTCGTGTCTCCCATTGTTTTTTGAATGAATGTTACACGTACCCAAGGTTGCTGCATGCAAAGTATAGTATGATTATTGGTTTATGTATGCATGTTATAAGTATGTTTAGTGTAGTAAATAGTTGTTATGAATCCATTGTCTAGTCATTAATGGCTTATGTGTGAATGAATATATCAATAGATGGTGCATGATAAAACAATGAAAGTGTTGTTGGAGATAAGTTTAAAACTGTTAGTACAAATGATAAAATCTATGTTTATAAAAAAACTAAATCATCTTCTCGCGATATGCTAGCGCGACGTCAGCTGGATTATCAACGTGCAACGATAGACCATGTGCCAATCGATAAACCCACACACCACAATCACCAAAAATCCCACCTTGCTTAGGAACGTTTTCGGCTAACCTAAATGAAATCTTATAGTCATTCGGATGTATTCCAGTCTTATCAAAAACATTTGCTTGCTCTAGAAAAACTGGTAGTTTGACCTGTAGAATAACAGAAACTGTTAAAATAAATAGACGAGTGATCTTGTTAGCGGCTTGTCAGAAAAATGTAAGTATTATATAATCGAAATAACCTCGTTTGTCACCAAATTACTGATGAAATATAGGTGTTTGTTCAAGCCGGATTAAATATGATATCTAGTTTCATGTTATAAATTATGTGTTCAAAAGTGTTATATGTTTTTAATTGGTGATTCATAAACAACGTTCGAACATTTGACATGTGCTTTGAAATATTTTTATTCATAATAGATTTCATTTCAATACATTAAAGGATAACAAAATACATCAACGTAGCAACGACATTCATGAAGATACCAAAACACAAAATATGACAATCACAGAATGTGAGAGAGACCACATAACAAGGTAGGAGTAGAGGATTAATAATTTTGCACGCTTTGCCGAAAGGAGATTTTTTGAGAACTTGGAGCTGAGTCTCACTCATTAGCCTCATCAGCGTCCTGTTTTTCTCAAGCTCCTCGTCCTGAATTACAAGCAGGATTTCCAAAACAGACGGCAAGCCTGGACCCAACCACGCAGTCAACTGCTTGATTTGCTCACCCTCGATTACAAAGTAAACGACAAGTTAGGTCGATCACCTTTGCATGCATGTCACTTAAGAACTTGAAGTCACGTTCATTGTCACGCACAAACACGTTGTTAACCATGTCTTTAAGTACGTTATCCATTTCTTTTGTAGTAAATTGTGTTGTGGCTAGTGTGTGTCCCCTGACAAAAGTTGTATGATATTGGCATATATGTTGTCCGTTTATATAACCCAAATGGGGTGGGGGGAAAGAGCGGGGGTGGGGTGACATGGAGTTTATTTTGAATTGAAGTCTATCTGAATTAATGTGGATAGTCAAGTCGTGAATAGTTGAGTCATGTCAAGTAATTAATGTTGCACATTAGGCCAAGTTTAATTAATGAAGCTTCTCTTGTACTCAACCGATTCCTGGGCACAAGATAACCATTTTGGGCAACTAGTTTCAGTTTGGGGGCAACTAAACCAGTTTGAATTTTGTTTAGTTCCAAATGCAACAAAATTTTACGTCCTTTGGGTTAGAAAAATTATTAATTTAGTATGTTTTGTAAATAGACGCCATTAAACAGGTTTATATTGATTACTTTTTGGTTACATGAACTAACACACATATGCTATTATTATATGTACATATCGTTTATATTTTATGTAATAATACACTACCATAATATAACTCAGACTTTTATATCATAAAGTCTGACTAAGTGTGCACTTGGCCGTGCTATTTCAATATTGAATGGATATTTTGTAAAAAACCCAAATCGGGGATGCACATAAGTAGGACAAACTTTATTAATGAGGAAAGGACGTAATGAAATGATGGTGGTAGCTAGTGGCATGTACTTGAAGGGAACTAGTCCATTAATTTTACAACTTTAACTATGCACAAAAAAGGCACAAAGAAACTTGTGTCCAACAAGTTAATTATTTTTGGGCAACCACATACATACGATGGGCAACTAAATCATATGTGTCCCTATTAAATCATGAACCTTATGTGCAGTTGTAAATTTAAAGTAATCAAGCTTGCTAGCTAAGTATATATTTCCTATATCATATTATATGTGCGGGACACAATGTAAATTAAAATCGGGAAAATAAATTGTTAAAATACGGAAGCAAGCAGATTTATGTACTTTATTTTTGGTTGGTTCTAGTTAATGTACACATATTTTAGATAATATGTTGTTGGTTGTGGTATTCGTTTGATGTTACTACTATAGATTATAGACAAGTAAGTATAACAACTGTTTATGAGAAACTATGTTGTTGGTTGTAGTAAATAAAAATTGGGATTTCAAATAAGAAAGACGGTTTATTAATGGTGAATAGATGTAAGGAAATGATGGTGGTACATAGTTGCATGTACTAGAAGGGAACTAGTGTGCACAAAATTCAAAGTCAAACTGCTACAACACAACATCCAAGAAACTTTGGCCAACAATAAATTTGTTCTTGGGCAACTAGACACAAATAATGGGCAACTACTCACAAGCATGGTTTATTCGTGTCTGGTCATAAAGTATAACAAATTACTGTATAAGTTTATTTATGTATGTGTTGTCCGTAATTGTATTATATATGTTGGTTATAAGAAGCATGGTGTCTGGTCACAAAGTATAACAAACAAGTAATAATATGAGTGGGTTATAATAAGAAGATACCTGTAAGCACTCCCTAATACGAACATACCATGCACGTGACTCATAGTCACGCGTGTCGCCGCTATCATAGAATGTTACCACTCCTGTAGGTATGTTAAATTGGGCAAGACACCAGTGTTTAACAGTCTCGTTGAGAGGAATAAAAACCTAAAAGAAAGTTGGCTATGTATTAGGATATAGTTGGTCAACGTCTGAAATTAATAAAAGTGACTTTTTATTTATCTGGTCAAAGGTAAATATAAGAATACAATTGTCGTGTTTGTATGTGCTGTTGACATGGCTTACGGCTGGTAAGCAATATGTTACTTACTAATGGACGTTTTAGATAATGGATAACGTTTTCATGCACGGTCTTGGGTTGTATAGAAACTACTCCTTTTGGGAAATTCATCTGCTTGTGTACTTCCTAATATGTTGCTCTAACTGTTAACTACGGCTTGTGTTACCATAACTGCTGCTAGGGTAATCAATATACGGTTGGGATCGAACGATTACAAATGGAGGGGATCAGTTTTTGGAAAGCAGACTTATCTCATGGCAGTGTAAGACACAAACAATTATGGCGAATTCCACCACTGAAGGTGAGTATGAAGCAGTTGCACGTTCTAGAACTATGTTGAAGGCTCGACTATTCATTCAAGGCTTTAAATCAACTAGTTTTGAATTGTAAATTTCATGCATACTTGGTCTCAAGTCTCAAGATGTTTTTTTCAAAACTTTGTAACAAAGGTAGTACTGCTATTGGAAATCTTACTACGGCTAGTGTGTATGATTCAACTGCTTGTTCTTTTTGTTAAGTCCTGCTAGTGGATATCATGTTTTTGTGGTTGGGTTACACTTATAAGTTATAACTGCTATGTTTATGAGCGATAGGATTTATTTGGCCTTTGCTGCTGGACCTTTTAGTGTCAAAAAAAATTTAATAAAAAAAATAATAAAATAAAATAAAATAAAAAATAAAAAATAAAAAGAAAAACGAACAAAAAAACAATGAATTGAAACATTAAATAAATAAATAAATAACAAATAATAATAATAATAATAACATTGTGTAAAAAAATTATAATAACTTGGTTGGAAGATTGGAGTGCAAAACTGTTCCAACTGCTAGCTTGCATGGAAAAACTGCTAGTGTTACGAAAACACTGCTAGTTAGTTTATCATGAGGATACCATGAAACTTATAAAGGAATTGATGGATAAACGTACTACAATGGAGTCTAAGATCACTGGCATACAAAAAGAAGGTATTCAGATTCTGAGATAGAGCATACAGATTATAGCACTTTGGAAGCACCGTCCAAAAAGAAGGTATCTTGTGCCTAAGAAGAAACTTGATGATTTGGATTGTAAATATCAAATTTAGGGGAGGATTGTTTAGTTATGTTGGACGAATTATTCAAAGTATGCATCAAGTTGCATCTTTTAAAAGAAACCACGGCTAGTGGCAATGGAAGAACTGCTGATTGATCAAAAGCTATGGATAAAGTTTGTGAGTATCGAGTTTGTTAATACGTAAAGGAAAGTTTATGATTTGTTATCAAGTTTGTTCATGAACTACCTGATTATTCATACTTTAAAAGATGAGGGACAAATATCAAGTTTGTTCATACTTTAAAAGATGTCGTTTTAAGTTGCTATCATGAACTACCTGATTATTGAGTGACCGTAAATGATAAAAATAGGATGAAATGAAAAGTAAATGTATTACCTGTTCAACATCATTCTAGGGCATGGGATACCTCGTCCCGTCTACATAACACACGGTCATGCCATTTTGAAGAAGAATCTGAACAAAGTAACTACTAACCATCGCCCAGTTAGCATTCTGAGGTCGTACGTGCCACATGTAGTCAACCCATAGGTCTATATGCTACGCATTTGCAGCAAATAAAATACCAATTTAAGAAATGGTGAAAATCAAATACGGGTAAAAATAAAATCAATAAGAATGCGTATATAAACTAACCTCCTCGGTTAGCCAACCTTTTCTAGCAGGGTCTAAGCAAACTAAGTGAAGCCAGAAATTGCGGTCTACAGTATAATCATCTGACCATGAAAATTTACACGGTGTCTATCGGGATCACAGAGGAATTCTTCAATCTCATCAGACAGACAAAGAGTTTCGACAGAATGAAACCATCTACTTAGATCCTAAAAAACAGTTTCAATGTATTAGTTTGACAGAGCATTATTGATAAGCAAGTATATTGACAAGTTCGTAAACACTATCACAATACCTCTACCCAATGTTTCACTCTATTAAGCTCCTCAGCAATAGTTGGGTCGTTCATGTTAGGACCGTGTTTTTTTATTTTACGCCGTTTAACCTCCTGATTGTTTTGTGGCGAAACAGGTTCCATGAGAATCCTCTTGTCGGGTGGTAACCGACTTAAAGCCTTTTGAAAATGTGACGAATTCATAAATGCGCGTCGTTTTTTCTTCTTCTCCTCCTCCAACTTCAACATGTCAGCTTCTTCCAACCGCAACCTATTAGCCTCTTCCAGCCTTAAGATGTTGGCCTCAGCATTCAGCTTCTCTTCTTCCAACTGTAACCTTTCTTCCTCTGCCAACGCAATTTCAATTCCTCCGAAAGGAGATACTCTGGAACAGACTAGCGCTGATGATATTTGTATATAACGGCCATACAACTAAATGCAAAGAAGAAATATTAACCTGAAAGCAACGCCCACGTCAGATTCGACAAGTCGATCGGTTTGAGATAAATGTTGTTAAGTGAATCGGAAAAGGCAGTCCTTGTGTTTGGAAAATGTGACTCAAAATCAAGTTTGTCCTGTAAAAAATATGCATGAAATTTCTAAAAATAAACAATGGCAGCGAAAAATAACTATAGATTAGTTGAAAGGAATACCGAAGACCACCGGTTCGTCATGTGCAAGAACCGTGAAGGTCTAAGTGTTAGGAAATTCCGGTGATGTTAAAAAAGTGAATCTACTATTCTTATATTATAATGAATATAAAGAGAACCTGAATAATACACTCAAGTTTAAATACTTGGCGATTCAGACCGGAAATTACATGATCCTTAAGGCCTTTTGTTCTGGAACTACTTCCACTCTTGCATTGTTTTGAATTTACTTTCAAACCGGTTTCGACGTTGTCGTGACTTTTCCACCTCGAAAAGTAGGTATCAACAAGGTCGTGTTGGGTCCCGACCGCGGTTTGGGAACGTAGTCATTGAAAAAATCTTGGCTATCTATCCACCATGCACATTGGAACTCATGTATAGTAGGTCTCAGATCAGTAATTGTAGTTGAATCCTAAAGTTCAGTAATGGTTAAAAAAATATATGGTTTAGTTAATTACTTTGAGATACATACGACAACATTTTATAAAGGATTCGTAATTAAAGTCATAAACTGCTAGTTCTGGGCAATCACTGCAAATAATATTTCCACTGCTAGCTAGCTTGAAAAAACTGCTAGCTATGGCCAATCACTGCTAGTTAGTTTCTGATGATTGTGGAAACTATAAGAGTTGTTTTGTAACTTTTTGGTGATAACATATTTATTCCCCAAATCACTGCCGAGGCGGTGGAAACGTAAGAACGACCCAACCAATGGCAACTCCTAATGTGAATAGTTCTTTGCAATTCAACACAGGTGGAGGAATCCCTAGACAACTGGGTAATTTGGGGGACATGGATGTGTAGGCTAGGTCTGATGCAATGTTAGACACATCTCGAATAGATGAGGGTAGTTTGGAACACCAACATGATTTGACGACTAATGGCTTTCTACATGATGACAATTCCAATGATCCACTTCTAGGACCATGTTACACAGGTCAAGGTGGGCGAGGATAATATGAAACTCAATCTCAAATTGACGGATATATTCACAAGTATGGAGTCAAAGATCACTGGTCTTGAAAATTCGACAACAACTCGCGCTGAAACAATCAGGAGGTTCAAAGCACACGGTAAGTGTTTTGGAGAGACTAAGAAGGCCAAGGTTCCATGCATTCAGGAAAGTGAAGAAACTGGGAAAGAAGGCAACCTGCAATATGATTAAAAGTTTAGATGATGCATCCAAACAGGGGAGGAGTGAGAGTACAAATTCAGGCGACGCATGGAAGGTAAAGAAACAGTATTGGATGATTCTTTAAAGGCTGCAGTTGAAGAAAAGGATAAGAAAGTGGTGCAGGAAATCAGTGCTAGTGTTGCTGCATCCGCTGATAGTATTGAAGTAACCACTGCTGCAACAACTGCTGGTATTATTATAGCCACTGCAAATTTAGACGTTTCAAGCCCAGAGGCAACATCTGCTACAATTATAAGCACCACAATAACACAAGCACCAAAACCAAAATAAGCCTGAGAATGAGGTTGCCATACAATTGGTCAACATAAAGCAATCGACCTATCCCGCACTCCAAACCTATTGCTAAGAGTCTATAGATTGGTGAAACTGTGTAGAAATGTGTAGTTACTTGAACCGATATTGGAAAGGGTAAAAGGGATTGCAGAGCCAACATTGAAGTTTAAAAGTATAGAGGATCATATAGCCTTAATTTGCAGTGTACAAAATCAACTAATCCAATTGTTCATCCACTGCTGAGAAAGATTGAGAATATTGTTGATTATGAAATTCATTTGGCCATCAAAGGCAAGCCTCAAGGTAGAATGAAAAGAAAGGCTGACAAATAAAAAGCATTTGATGAAGAATCTAAGTCTGATAAGATATTGTGTGCTTAGATAGGTGGAAATGGAACATCTAATTTTGTGGGTAGGTTTACTTTTTTTTACCTATAAACAATAAATAAATAACAACAAAGTTTAACTGGCTTACGTTTGAAAAAAGGTTCGAACGATTAGTTCTTTTAAAGATGGACTTCCTAGACCAGGCAAGTGCTTTTGGTATCACATTTGGATGTTTAATCCACCAAGCATGAGATTTTTCAAACGACTCAAGGATCCACACCTATGAGAATAAAAAAATAAAAAATGAAAATAAAACATAAACTTATATACAAATCAGTAAAAATGTTAAGATGGAAAATGGATACCTGAAACCCAAACACAAATCCAGACAGTGTGTATGTTGGACAATGCTTTGGATCTTTCTTCAATCTTAAAAGGGGGTCATCCACGTGCTTATCAAATACATTATGAAGTTGGTCGTATAAATGAGTCCAAATATGCTCACCCTATGGAAAAGCATTCCAATCATCTAGATTATCAACTAACCTCATCAGTGTATCATCCACCTCGCATGTCAATAAACGACCCATAAAGATCACCTCTAAGGCTAACAAAAGACAAAGACGTACAACATCTTCATCTAAGTTGGTTAGAATATACCCTTGCTTGTCAGGAAATACCCTGTTACGAAAATTTAGAGAACCAGATGTGTACAACCCAAAGCTTACAGATCCAAACCGCAGACCGGTCATTAGACAAAACTCACGACGACCAAAATGTAAAGCATGCCCTTCAATGTAAAAAATGAAGGGCATATCATAGTGAGAATCGTTGAATTTATGCTGTTTCCTTAGCATATAATCTATGATGTACGTTTCATGTTCAAAAAACAACAGATCAATCCATCTTCCAAAGCAGGTATTCCTACGCCATTGAACAATGAGACTAGAGAGCTTGCAGTGATAAAGACACCTATCAAAATTTAATCCGTGTGATTACAGAAGTGTTATAGTATATGGTTCAAAATAGAATATGGATCTTCTTATCACAATGTATATGGTTCACTTAAAGTCATAAAGGGTACACCTAAAATACCACTTCTGGGCAAGTTTCACGACAACAACAAACCCGTTTGAGGAACACGTTATACTGGGTACACCTTACATACCACTCTGGGCAACTTTCAAAACAACTAAAAGACCCATTTGAGGATCAAGGGACAAAATACTATTAAAGTAATGAGTCACCCAAAACACCAACTGTGAAGAACGGTTTCTGTCTAGTGCAAAAGCGGCCTAAAGTAGGAACTCACTAAAAGTTTTAATTCTAATAGACACAAGCACTAATTGTCATGAATGTATATGTCCCGTAGATCTCGAATTCTGGTAGCAACGCATCCTGCATCTATATAATATATATCTTTTGATAAATTTCCGATTAGTGTGCATAACATGCTTTTTTTCCTACGGTTAGAACCATCGCTCTACGTAGTGCAACAAGTGCATTATGTTTGAAAAAGCATTTAACAGTGATATGGGACTACGGGAGAACAAAACTTGAAGCATAAATAACATGATGAGCAAAAAATGTCTTTACTGCTACATTATATCGAGTAAGGGGGTGTTTGGCATTGTATTTTGCAAGTAGTTGTGTGATAATGGAATGACCATCATCAAATAATCAGCTATAACAAAATGGACTGCAAAGGGATAGTGTTGTAGAAAACTGCCTATCTGCTTATTTAAGAGTAAATAAGCACTTATCTATAAGCAGATAAGCCGTTTGGGATAAGCCCTTGTTTAAGCTACTTATAAACTAATCATCTGTCTCCCATACATGTAATAAGATAATCAAAGCCATTTTCACTTACAGAAGAGAACTAATACTTATTTAAAAACGCATACAAACATGTAGAAGATCCATTTGGTCCACTTACATACCGCTTTTAGGATACTATCTCGACAATGAGTCACACAATACACCAACTATTGAGAAGCGTTGTAATGTAGTTCATACATGAACCAATAGAGACTAGTTGTACGTGCTCGTAAAGTCATGAGAGTTACATATCTTCTAATATGTCCATTACTTCCTTGATATGTAACCGAACTTGAAGTGTTAAAAAATGCCGTGTTCATGATGACAAGGGTAACCTAAACTTGAAACACTAAAAACCTCGAATAGCAAACGAAAGGTCAATACTGCTATGTTATCGACTAAGGTGGTGTTTGGCATAGTGTTTTGCAAGTAACCATGTGTTTGGCATAGTGTTTTGAAGCTAAATATACAGTATATTGGTGTTTGTTTAAGCTTATTTATGGGCTTACGTTGTTTCGGCTTATGTTTTATAAGCTCAATTTTTTTCAGCTTATTTTGAAACTTAAACGGCTTGTATAACCTTATTATGACATAATAATCTTATATTAACAAGTTTCAAAAAAAGCCAGAAAAAAATGAGCTTATGAAACATAAGCCAAAACCACGTAAACTCGTAAGCCCAAAAATAAACATAAAAATGTTTTCAAAACCGGGTCTGGGTTGGTTTCTGAAAAAAAAAAAAAAAAAAAAACCCTAACATTTCATAGTTCATACACATGTCTAGACACCCATGTTTCTTTTGATTCTGCTAAAAAAAAACCTGCGGTTCGCACTGGGTTTCGAATATAACGAAAACGGTTCGACCGGTTGAGCCGGCCGGGTCGAACCGGGTTACAAAATAGAGTATAAGGTTAAACAAACAAACATCCCCTCCTAATTATGGAAGAATACTTACGGGAGAGTTGTAAGTCACGCAAATATTTCGATCACGTTATTGTGGGCATCGATGGAACAGAGGATATAAGAAAAAGTAATTTAAAACTCATCTGTACCTTTGCCGCTAAGATATGGATTAAATATTAGAATAACATGATTATGATAGTTAAGGAGAGAAAGTTTCTTTTGGTTACCTAGGGCAAGGGCAAATTAATATGTCAACCTAAGTGTTCGATTTTTTTTAATTCACGTTTTTTTTTTAATTCACGTTTTGTTTTTCTTACTTTCATACGTTTTCGTCTGTTTTCATACGCTTTCGACTGTTTTCAAATATTTTTATATGTTTTCGTCCGTTTTCATACATTTTCGTCCATTTTCTTAGGTTTTCGTCCGTTTTCATATGTTTTAGTTCGTTTTCATACGTTTTCGTCCGTTTTCATACTTGTGATATTCTGAATATCACTTGTGATTTTCAGGTTACAAAACATTAGTTAAAAATCACTTGTGATATTCAGAAACGTATGAAAATATCTGACACGGCCGAAAATATTTAAAAACAGTGTATAAAAACGGACGAAAACGTAAGAAAACAGACGAATATGTATGAAAACGAACGAAAACGTATGAAATCGTAAAAACACGTATGAAAACAGATGAAAACTTATGAAAACGGATGAAAATAGACGAAAACGTATGAAAAATGGACGAAAACGTAAGAAAACAAACGAAAACGTATGAAAACAGATAAAAACGTATGAAAACGGAAAAAAAGAACAAAGCATGAATTAAAAAAAAGAAAAAAGAAAATGTGAATAAAAAGAAAGATAAAAAGACAAGAAAAAAACATGGACTTAGGTTAATCCCTACCATTATATTAAACTAGATGGATGGTGGGGATTTGTCCCTTGGTAAACACCGAAATAAGAGTATGCAAAATAACTCACCTCTAGTTAAGGAATAATGATGTTTATGAAGTAGAACAAAAGCGTGAATAAAACTCTAACACGGCAAAATCACAAAAGATTAAAAGACTAAAAGTCAAGAATATTATTGATTATCGAATCTTAAAAAAAAAGTATATCAAGCCCTATATTAGTATATTTATAGAAAAACCAAACTTGAAGAAAAAAGGTAAACAAAACACGTCTATAACCGTCTTAAACTAAAATGAGCAAACTGGAATTGACATGTATACGCCGTAAAGGATGTCTAACTTATACGACGTAGACAAGCCACAAAAATAAGAAAAAAAAGACATCAACATATACTGCCTAAAGGAGGTGTTCCTTATAAGGCGTATCTAAAACAAGAAAATATCAAAATAGACAATAGCTTTTATGTTGTAGAGAAGGCATTAGCCCTACGTCGTAGACAAAATGACCTACGTTTTCTTCCGTTGAGCTTTCTTGCCAAGTTCCAAGTGCTCCATGTATTCCTCCACTAACTTCTCGATCTTGTCCTCATCGGGTTACGATTTCGATTCTGGTTGGTTAGGTCATATTTTGAAAGCGATATCTATAAACGCAGTAAAAACGATTAGTGATATATAAAATAAATTACATAAGTCGTGCTTATGGTTAGGCCAATATTGCACGTTTTGTCCTTAACTCTCAGGAAACGCACATATCGTCCTTGTGTTTGTCCATTCTGCCGGTCTTTTGACCGGACGGACGTTTGTTTGGTCCGCTAAGTATGGTCTCGTGCCGCGCATGTAACAACCTAGGCAAATCCTACATCGGCTGTGGCCTGGAGAGATGTTGGGCTCATAAGATAACATTCGCCTTACAATGACACAACGCGTTTTGTGGTCTACTGCGGGTGGAGTTCTTAGTAACTGGCAGTTAAGCGTGCTCATGTGAGAGTAGTACTGGCTTGGGTGACCTGCCGGGAAGTCTTCAAATGAGGCCACAAAAACAAAGCCGTGAGCCTGCGGGCAAAGCGGACAATATTGTGGTCTGAGTAGGCGGGATGTTATAGCGCACGTCCCAATTTCCTCCAAACATACACATAACCCAGCCCTAACGAGCCCTATCAGTAACAATGGTTGAAAATATAAGGGGAAGGCTTTGTACTTTGTCACTCCCCAAAAATATCATTGCGGAAATATAGTCGAGGTATGACTTCATAACACAAAACACAATGTATGACATAATAGAGAAGTACTAAATGCATTACATACAAAATGCATTACATACAAAATAAAATCAAAGTTACAGTAATCCCACAAGTCGAGATAAGTACAGGCCACAGTACATAAGTCCATAAGATAACAAAGTCAGGAAGAAAACACTAAATGCATAACCCCACGAGCACATAACCCGAGAGGGTCGTGTCTTAAGTTTGCTAAGCCAGTCCCAATCCTCGACCTCCTATGCTACCTTATTGATAACACTTGAAAATGGATACTTGAAAACGTCAACATAAAGTTGGTGAGCTTGTAGTTTTAAGGGAAAACCACGAAGCTGTGAATAATATAGCGTAGGACAATAGTGAGCAAGATACACAACTATAAGCACTAAATGAAACCACAATGCTTGCAACAACTGAACCTCACAAATGTCACGTGTTACACGATTTCAACAACGTCCACCGACACTAGTGTCTAGGCTGTGGTAGCAACCCCGATAGTACTGCTTTTTGTTCCAATAAATCCCTTTCCATTTACGTCGAGTTGTAAAAGGTGTTGGACATGTCATTCAAAAATTATCATCTTGCTCTACCTAACCCTCAACCTCTGAATCTATGTTTTTTAAGTAAAATTGTACTAACTTTTGAGGCTTATAAGCAACAAAGATATCAACTGACTCATATGTTTCGGCCAACTCATACAACTTATGAACATCATTATCTCTATTAATCAATTTCAAACCATTTTCTATGGATTGTTTAGGATCACAGAAAACAACACCCATTATGGTCCCTTGATCTCTGATAATACATTATCAAGGCTTGAACTAAAGATATCCAAATCACAACTAAAAGCACACACATTAGTAACTGATCTTTCCTTATACATGAGTGGGCCATGTGTTAATAACCTATTTCTGTGAATTCTAAACAACAATGCGCCTTCTTCTTCCTGGATATCCTTAATAGATGTCACAAATATGCTCATGTCCTTCATACCTGAGAGGCAGTTAATTTAGATGTGTGTAGGGTTGGGTTATTTGAGTTTAATCATGTGTTTGGGGGGGGGGGGAAGGGTATACGTTTGTGTTTTTTGGGGAAAATGATCGTCCCTGTGGTTTGATGCTTAAATGGACCATTTTACCCCTCACGTGCGCGACACGCGACCATACTTAATGGACCAAACAAACGCCCGTCCAGTCAGAGGACGGCTCAATGCAAAATGGAAAACAAAAGAACGATATGTGCGCTTCCTGAGAGTTAAGGACGAAACGTGCAATGTTGGCCTAACCATGAGGACGATTTGTGTAATTTACTCTAATATATATTTGGTCTTAATAAATGTTTGGTATGAATTGCATTGTAAGCTTGTTGCAAAACACATAGTCCCCTAATTATGTGTGTGTGTGTGTGAGAGAGAGAGAGAGAGGGGGGGGAGGTGGGTATTGTGCGAGCGACAAATGAGGTAAAACCACGTTACATTTCTTTCACGCGGAAAAAAACAAGACATTTGTAGCGGCAATGCTTTGTATCTGTGATTGTTTTTGGTTTTATTTTATTACAATGTAGGGCTAGTTAAGGCTACGATCATATGAAGTATAGGGTGATGCATGCATTTCTTCAAAGCATCTTGAAGGTAACTTACTGAGTGACATGTATACTATTTACGAATATACAACACTTAAGTTATTTTCTATACAAATCATAGATTAGGATCATCGGGTACTGAATTGACCCAACAGAAATGATGAACATTATAACTTAACTGATGAACAAGACAAACTGATAAATGAAACTAACTGATGAACGTATGAACATTTTGTTTTTTTTAGAAAGTTGATAAAGTGATGAACAATATGATTTTTTTTTTAAACCGATGAACTAATGAACAACATGATTTTTTTTGAAATTGGTGAACTAATGAACAACGTGATTTTTTTTAGAAAGCTGATGAACTGATGAACAATGTGATTTCTTTTAAAAAAAACCGATAAACTAATGAACAACGTGATTTTTGTAGAAAATTGATGAACTAATGAACAATATTTTTATAGAAAACTGATGAACTGATAAACAATGTGAGATAAACAACATGATTTAACTGATAAACATTGTGAAGTAACTGATGAACAATATCGAAGAAAACTGATGTATATTATATGTTATTTAACATAAAATACTGATGAACAACTATTTTTATTGATAAAAAGGCTCTTTTTATTGATGAACAACAAATTTGATTAATGAATAACATTTTTTATTGATAAATATCGCGTATAATAAACAACTTATATGAAAATTACAACTAAAAAACTAGTTGTATATAAAAATTATACAACATTTTTTTATTGATGAACAACGTCTATGATAGACAACTACTATTATTATTCATGAACAACGTCATAATTATTATTTTTCATTGGTAGAACAACTCGCTTTTATTGAGAACAACGTTTATTATGAATCAAACAACCATTTTCATTGATAAACAACTTTTTTTGTTGAGTAACAACGTTTTTAATAGATGAACATATACGTTGTTTATAATCAGTTCATCGATTCAGCCGGTTCAATTGTTTTAAACCCCAATGATATTATTATTGCATTAAAGATTAGTCGAGTATTACAATAACCCAAACTATCATTACACATACTTTCACTTCAAATAATTTTATAATAGGACAAGTTATTTGGACCCTCTCATAAGGAAGGTTTCGTGAGACCTATTGCATTGCAGGTTTATACGGTATGCATCGCGGTTTATATATTTTTTGACCAAAACACTCATATTGTCACATAATAAAGGAGGTCTTAGTAACATAACCCTTTCATAATATGAAACCAATGGTCCACTCATTTCACTTGATCGACATCATTTCAATATTTGTGTACGACTTTCTTTTCATTTGCATAATCAGCCAAAAAATCAATATTTCTCTCTCACAAATCATCCAAAAAAACCATACTACTTATTTTTCTTTCTCTCCACTATCTAGATAGAGACCCTTTATTTTTCTTTCCTTGATATCTTATGATAGAAAATGTCTCACGTCACTGATTTTGAACACCTCAGAATTCAACTGAAAGATATAACTTTGGCCACCAATGATTTTACTGATGAGGCGATTGGAGGCGGTGGGTTTGGAAAGGTTTACAAGGGAGAACTTTCACTC
The DNA here is from genome assembly GCA_910596185.1 of Chrysanthemum makinoi. NCBI lineage: Eukaryota > Viridiplantae > Streptophyta > Magnoliopsida > Asterales > Asteraceae > Chrysanthemum > Chrysanthemum makinoi. The sequence continues at coordinate 148,196,141 of OU343224.1, read as the reverse complement.
CCACCGGAGGGGAGAAAAGCTATTGTCGCTTTTAAGCGCTTAGATCGAAAACTTGGGCAAGGAGATGCCGAGTTTTGGAAGGAGATAATGATGCTTTCTCAGTACAAACATGAGAATCTTATCTCTCTAGTAGGATATTGCAATGAGACCCCCGAAAGAATTTTAGTTTACGAGTACGCATGTCATGGAAGCCTTGATCGCTATCTAGGTAAAACTAATCTAACATGGGCCCAACTTCTCGATATATGTCATGGGGCTGCTTGTGGACTGAACTACCTCCATGATCCCATGGGTATGCACCAAAGAGTTCTTCATCGAGATGTTAAGAGCTCAAACATCCTACTTGACGAAGATTTTACTGCTAAAATCTCGGATTTCGGGTTATCAAAAATTGGCCCAGCCAACCAACCATATACATACCTTATCTCAAATATTGCAGGTACACCAGGGTATTGTGATCCGGTGTATTTGGAGACGGGTTCCCTTTCAAAGGAGTCCGACGTTTACTCTTTTGGAGTGGTGCTCTTTGAAGTAATGTGTGGGAGGCAATGCACTGAATGGGGTAAAAATGAGCTAAAGATTAATGTGCATCACTGGAAAAGATGTTATGAAGCAAATAGGATGCATGATATTGTCTCAAATAATCTTAAAAAAGAATTGGAGACGGATATAGATTCTGTTAAAACGTTCGCAAGCATTGCATATCGATGTTTGCGTAGAGAACGTAAAGAAAGACCAACGATGGCGGAGATCATCGAAAAACTTTTGATAGCAATTGAACAGCAAGTAAGTATTAAATATATTTTTTATCTTATTTCTGAACCGTAGATAAGTTTACAATATAAATATATGTACAGGAGTTAATGTCTGAAGATGTTAATGAGAGAGCTGAGCATGAAGAATTAATCAGCATTGCAAAACAGAACATAAATCCTATCACTGGCAGATCTAAAACTGAACTTAAGTTGATTCTCGCCAAAGGGATTTTTGTTGTGGATGCCGGTGAGCATGTAAGCTGTTTTCCTTGCTACCTAGTTAAGCTTTATCTATTTAGTATTGATAAGTTAAGTTCGTTCATTTAATTATCTAAATGTCTATTGCACAGATGCTTGTACGAAACAAGAATGGTGAATATTGTGAATTGATAAGCGGGTACAACTGTTTGCCTCCAGAAATGAGAGATCGAGTGCCTCAGTTTCGCAATTGGACCAGGGTATTCTATAAGTCAGTTTCAACTTCTTAGTATTTGATCTACTTTTTTGCTTCCAAACTTTGACAAAACAAATAATTTTGAAAGTCATTTTCTTAAGAAATAAAGTATGCTTCTTTAGTGCATTTTGGATAGTGAAATTACATTTGATTGTCATTTTTGCAGCTCTAAAGGTTTCCCTAGTTTATCGATGAGCTCCTCAAACAACTTAGTAGCAAACCCTCGTTTTTTATCGGTAAATGTCACATACACCATCAACCTTCTTTACAAATATCTTTATATTGATGGAGTGGAACATATACCCCTGAAATACAAATTGCAAGAAGAGACACAATATTGGACATCATGTGTAGCACAGAAGAGAGATAACTGGCTAGTAACCGAATTATACCAATTTACTAGCTACCAAAAAGAACATGATTTTAGCTTTGAAGTCGTGGGCCGGTTACATCCTGATCATTCTGATGTTCGCCGTGACGATGATACTGAAAAGTCTGATTTGTTTCTTCTAGGAATTCAATTCTTGCCTGTGGTATGTGTGATCGTTTTAAATTCCGGTAAATTGCAATTAGTACTTCAACATTAATCATCTGAAACTCCAATTTTGGTTTTTGTTCTATAGGAGAAAGATGAAAAGAAGGTAGATATGCAACCAAAAATGGATTTGGACACTGATTGGGAACATATATTGCCAAGTGATTATGCTGAAATAATCAAGTGTTCAAAACATAATTTGCGGTGGACAACTTACAAGGACCTCTACGCTCTTCTTCATGAAGGGTTCCTCATCAAAACAGATGTTGAAAAGGTATAACTTGCGATTGTAACTATGGCTGGACTGTAATATAATCACTACGCGTAGCTTATATCACTTATGTGCCATTTACTTGTACGTACTAAATTATTACATACATTCCCTTTTCATATACGACCAAATAAAGTATTTCCTTGAAATGTCACGAGAGGTAACTCGTGCGGGGTTAATTTCCCTCGTACCCAGGTGTTGGTTTGGACGTTTAATAATCTCAACTAACAATACGTTTCATTTTATGAACAGTGGTTTTCTGTTTCAAAAAATATGAAGAAACGCCATATGCTACCGGCAAATGTAGTTTTGCAAAAAGGATCAATATGGAGTTTTTTTGTCCGGAATGAAACAGTGGATATGGAAATCTCTTCCAGAATCAAGGTTATATTTCTTTCTTATCGGTTCAGACGGACACTATCCAGTTACTAAAATGTACATTTTTATTATTGTTAGTGACACATAACTTTTACAAACTACAAAGTATGTTTTTCTTGTTATCTTGCAGGTTTGAATTGGTTGCTGAGTTTTGTAAGATAAAGAGTTTCACTATTCAATGTGAAATTGAATCCCGCTTATTGTCACTCGAAACAACCTATGCATGTTATCTTGTGTACCAACTACCTAAAGAACACTCCATGGTGGATGGTCTGATACATATAGATGATGAAACACCAGAGGGTGATGAACGGCCTTCTGACAAGCTACAACTTGTCGATTTACTTTCTCCAACTCATGTCCCGGTCATTAGACGACAAGTTGAAGAGTTTCAAGACATCCCATTGAGGCCTCGCAAAATAGAAGGCCATCCAAAACTGAGGAAAGACGGTTGGTTGGAAATTCAAATATGGGACTTTAATACTGGTGCCATCCACGGATCTATATCGATGAACTGTCACGTGAAGAGTTATAATAATTGGAATTTTACGGGTCTTCTTGTACAAGGCCTTGAGTTTAGACCCGCAAAAGTTTTCTTTGTGCGCCCCAAAGGATCTGATACTAATATGATGGAAGGTGATATGCACACCACAAAAAATAATTTTCAAAAACAAAATATGCAGGACCAGAGTGAGGGGGTGAAAGGTGCTCTAGAGCGCGTAGGGCCTCCATTTTCTTAGGGGCCTCATGATTTTAGACACAAGGAGCTGTTTTAAAAATGTGAAGTTTATATGAATATTTGAATGTAAAGGCGTTTGTCCGCTAAAACTAATATCATAAATTTGATGGCAAAATTTTAGTTTTGTTCTCCTAAAGACTTCGGTTTTATTTATTTGTTGGGGTATTGAATTGGGTTCGGATAAGGAAATAACTTTGACGCCCTATAGTTTTTCCATTAACTGTGTATTTGATATGATAGTCATAATTTTTTATTTTTGTTATTTAAAAAAAAAAAAAAAATAAAAAATAAATAAATAAATAGTCGTAATTTTTTATTTTTGTTATTTAAATATGTTATAAGGTTTGGTGAACTCTTACATCTTTGTATTTATCTTAAACTTAACATTTTCTATATGTTATAAAAATTTATCAAAATATTATTGTAATTTAAAGAGCAATTACTTTACACAATTGTGTGACCAACAGTTTGGTCACTTAATTTACTATCTCAAATAAGTGACCAACAATCTCGTCTCTATTCTAAACTAAAAGTATTAAATTATCGAAATAGTGACCAAATAAAAAAGGTCTTGCACAAAAGAAACGTTGGACTAACTAAAGTAACATAGTAAGAAACGAAAGTAGCAAAAAAAATTAGAGGTTGCATATATCACAAAAACATTAGTTTTGAAATCGTTTTACACTTCGTGACTTAAAATCGGATGTAGCCCGTGCCACACCAAGCATACATGTGAGTCCGTCCGTGGGAACACCCATTTAAAATGAGTTTTTTCATTTAAACTTTCTTTTTCATGCATTTCCCAAGTTACCATGACCTCTTTCAAGTTGGCCCAATTCACACATCGGGTAATACTCACCGGAACCAAAAATCGAAACCAAACCGAATTTGTAAACAAACCAAATTTATAAAAACCGAACCTGACCGAATTAAATTTTTGCCTTTCGGTTTGGCTATAATTTTGGCAAAATAAAAACCGAACCGAATTCACATGAATATAGATATCACTACAACAAATTGTCAAATTTTACATGTTTTTAACAAGAAAACACATGCTTTAAAATGTTTAAAATATCAAAGTTCACGCTTCCTTAGTGTATGGACAAATATAACGTGAATAATATCTCAGCATTTGCAAATATGAACAAAATAGTTAAATGTTCACATGAAAAAGTGTGGAAATAAAATCAGAAATACACATTTGTAAGTGTGAAAGAATAATATAAATATATCCACACCCACAAGTGTGTAGAAATCATATTGCCAAACAAATCACCTAAAATATTCTCCACAACTACAAGTGTGTAGAAATCATTTGGCCCATGATACGACCCGGTTAGGGATTGTATCGGGATAAGACATCACTTTTAGCGTGTGCGAGCTCCTTAAGAAAGTAGAGAGAAGAACTAGAGATTTATTGATCTTTAACTTGATTGAATGATGAACTAAAATCTTACAAAGAGTATTTATAAGACAAGATGAAACCCTAATAGCTAAATGAGCCTTGGGCTCGAGCCCAGCGTATCATTCCTCACTCCTTCAAAATCACCTTGCCCTCAAGGTGTTGTCTTCAAAAGTTTTCTTAATTCCGGGATTCCATGATCTTCTTTGAATTGCAGCCTCCATCGTTTTCTTCTTCACATAACACAACACCCTTCTTCCATCTCTTGTTGCCCTACGACTCTTCTCGCGATATACCCACTTCAAACAAAAAACCAAACTCTCTCCGGAAACATCTCTACCCTCCAACATCTTAATCACAAACTCCTTGATTAAACCCAAATTTATTTCATATATACTATCATGAGATATATTACCTCCATCCTTAAGTAGCGATATCACTATATTCGATTCATCTTCGTCAACCCTACACGCTTCACCACCACCCACAACAACATCTTCCACACTTTCTTTATTTTCTGAAAATTCGCTAAACTCACTACGAACTTCCATGCTTTCCACATTACTCTCACCAATATCAAAAACATCGTTTATAGCGCTACTAACCTCAACAACACCAGTATCTTCATTAGCATCTAAGGACTCTTTAATCACATATGGAGCTTCTTCACTTGGCCATGATAGAACGATATCTATTTTCTCTTCAATGTTCAGCTTTTTCCCTGCAATTATCTCAAAACGAGCCTCCATTATACGGGCTATGGAACAGGCTTCTCCTAAAGTTGTAGGCGCTAACCTTAAGAGTGCACATTGTAGAATCGGTTTAAGTCCCGAGATATACATCGATTTAAGTAAAGATTCTGAGATCTTCGTTACTTGATTTGCAAGAACCACAAACTCACTATCATATTCGGCCACCGTACCCATTTGCAAGAGCTTAGAGAGTGCGTATTTCGCGTCCCGATCACATCCGCTCGAAGCCATTAACATTAACTCAAAAACAATTTTTTCGATGAACAGTACCCTGTGAACAGCAATGCGCGTGAATAGTGATCGATGAACAGTAATTTTTTTTTTTTTTTTAATAATTGGAACCCTAATTTGGTAGCCCTCTCAACGAGGACTCTCAATGAAAGCACCAATTGATACGATCCGGTTAGGGGTTGTATCGGGATAAGGCACCACTTTTAGCGTGTGCGAGCTCCTTAAGAAAGTAGAGAGAAGAACTAGAGATTTATTGATCTTTAACTTGATTGAATGATGAACTAAAATCTTACAAAGAGTATTTATAAGACAAGATAAAACCCTAATAGCTAAATAAGCCTTGGGCTCGAGCCCAGGCGTATCAGCCCACTTATTTTATTTATTTATTTATTTTAAAGATTTTTATACGCTTAAAACCGTGATCCATTTTAGATAGTGTGATTGTTTGTTACTATACATTGATAATTGTGTAAGTTTTTTAACACGCCTATAACCATGGATAAAATCATGTCTCCACACGTTTGTAATTGTTTTCATTTTTAACGCATATTTTATAGTGTGTAAATGTATAGATAAAACTACACGTCTCCATAAGGTGTGAAAAAATAACCATATAGAGTTTGACTTTTTTAAGTCTATTTTGTATATACTTATATAAGAAAAATAATTATAACTCTTTTCTAGTATAAATAAAATATAATTCTTTTTTAAGCTAAAAGTTTATATAATTAAATGAAATATATATATATAAATTGTGTAAACCGGGTTATTCGGGTCAACCCTAAAACTGAACCGAACTCAAATTCAGTTTTTAACTAGCTAATAACCCGTCTAATACACGGGCCGTATAAATTTATTCTATTAAAAGAATGTTAGAGTTTATGCAAGAAAAACAAAAGTAATCATACGTATTTTCACATTCACATGAAATGGAGCATATTACAAAATACCACATAAAAGTCTGTCAATTCGTGACAGTTTCGCATCATAGTGAATTGGAAACTCTAAATACGGAGATAAATGATCAAATAAAAACACAACTTAGAATAACAGTAACACATGTAGGATGCAACTTCAGATGAACAAAGTCCTCATCTTTCTAATTTAAGTAAACATGTACATTCGTAAAAATTTGCTAAGTTGTCACTCAAAAAGTTAGCCAACTTAGAATTAACTAACAATATATTGATATTGATTTGATTAAGTTGAATGATAAATATAAAAAAACTACTACTTGTAGTCTTGTATAGTGTATCCTTGTTTTCTTTTGTCATGGTAGTTAATCTAATTGAAGCTTGTAAACCTCAACAAATTGTCCTTTTGTCTTCAGAGTAACAAACTGCCATTAAGTCCCCAACAGTACGTGCATCCTTCTCCAAACTTAGGATATCAGCTCGACGTTATACCAAAATATACTCCTCATCACTTGCTCATAAACCACCATTGTGTGTTAATGCTACTTTTAATCAAGAACCTTGTAGATGCTTTACTTTAATCAAGAACCTTATAATGTAGCAATAAAACTAGTCAACGTACTTGTACAAAAGTCCTCAATAATTAACACACACAAGAAGTTGATTGAGTTTAATGTAGGAGGAAGCATCTAAAATAGACACCTACGTAAAACGACAACAGTCTCTTTTCTATTAACTAAGAGCAAGGGGTATCATGAGTTACCCACTTCTCTTCATTTGGGCCCCACGTGTGTCACATCACTCCAACACACTCACTTAAAAATACCCCTCATTCACAACTAACTCACTTCTCTTCATTTGGGCCCCACCCACCCTCACAAACACATAAATAACACAAACACAAACACATATATTTTTTTGTCCGTTTCTTCGTCGTTGTAACGGTGAAATGAGAAGTGGCATTGCATCATGGTATCATGGCTAAGGATGGCACAAAGTGGCTAAGTGTCACTTAGGATTCGGCGACAAACAACGGATCTCATACCCCTTGCTCTAAGCTTACATGCAACTTGGATAGATTGATTCATGTAAAAAGCTTAATTTGTACTTATGTCATATGAGAACACTAGCTTATTAGAAAAGCTTAATCTGAGACCTTCAAAGTAACATCGATGCAAAACTCATCCCATGGGACCCAATTTTACATAGGCCACATATGAACCAGTTATGATGCATAAAAAAGAATACCAAACTTTACCCACAAGGTATATGTACAGAAGTCATAAAATCACATTATATAGACTCTATAAACATGAATGCGCATAATTTAATTAAGGTTGAGCTAAAATTTATAGCAAAAGTTATAAAAACACATTCTATAACCTCTATACATGTGTTGTTGGAGACTTGGAGTTTACTTTGTTAAAAATCATATAACCTACCAATAAAACAACATTAGTAATCAGAGTATTCGTCCTAATTGGGAACTAAATGGGCAAAGTAATATAGACATGTTGTCATTTTTTTCTAGTGATACTATTGTGCTCAAGTGCTGAAATGAAGCTTAGAAGTTTTGTGTCTTATTTACCAAAGTTTCCACCAGTGGCTATATGTCTATTCGAGTTAGTTTTCCTTGCAAACTCTCCTGCGTATATACATAAAATAGTTGATTAAGATTCCAAAAGAATCTACGAAAATAGTATAAAAAAGGTAGAACTAAAAAGATGTATAAGTTGAATTTTTTTTTTTTTTTTGTTTGCTTAGTCAAAGAAATTATTCTAATCAACAAATATAGATGTCCACAAAGTGCAGCATTACTAAGCTACCCATGTCCCCTTGAACAAAACCACCACTAAACCTTTGCACATCAGAGGAAAACCGATATCATTACATGTAGTAGATCACAGCCAATGTTTGTAACAATGGGACCAATAGATCCCTTCAAATCTAAATGTTGGGTTGTCCTCAGGCATAGGTCCCGAAATGGAATTGTTTTCAATGCTAATGGGTTTGAGACTCTCAATAGCTTCTAAGACGCTAATATTGGGTTGTCCTTCTAAATCCAAACCTGAGAAATTAATGCTGCTAATAATGCTATTTGAAGTGTTCAACACGGGATTTATACAATCACTATTGCTCGTATAGATTAAAGAGCTAACAAATGAAATGGAAACACTTTTACAAAGTTGAACAAAACAATGGTATGAGCAGCCTTATACATCTAAAAGAATTGCAGTTGGCTCCTTAAGCATATATTATGCACAAACTCATAATGTACTTTATCTCCATCGGGTCAAATGCATAAAAGTATAAACTTTGGGTGAAATGGAATCATCTGAAATAGGCAACGGGATGAACATCATAATCTAAATAAAAATATTACACAGTAGCGTGTTTAACCATTTGAAACTGATTCCCAACCGATATTCCGAACTAAAAAGTTATATATTTTGATATTTTCTCCAACCTATCTAACTCAACGGTCCAAATGGCAAAAACCCAAAACCAGTTGTTAGATATACATTTTATGCAAATAATATCCTGTAATGCATGTGGGTTTCAGTAATTTCTGGTTTCGCCAAAGAACCGGAAACACATGAACAACGTATCATATAAACTTAGTCAATTAACAATTGAATAATTATTAGATTAAGTAAAAAAAGCAATCACTAATTCATCACTTACACTACTTAACAAAACTAACTAATAATAGCAATACACGTGACAGGTATAAGGCCTGTTGAATCAAATGAGTTTTAAGCAAAAGAGTACCTGTTCTAAGATCAAGTCCAAACAACCACTCATGTTCTTAAAATAGACAAACAAAACTCAGAGAATACTTGAATGAATGATTTAGACAAATAAACAAAAACTCATAGAATACTGAAAATAGGGGAAACGATGAACATCATTTAACAAAATCACAGACAAAACAATTGATATTAAAGTTGAAAAATAGCAAAACGTGGACGATGTGTTATGCTACAAGAAAAAAACAACATACCTGATGAACATCACCAAAAAATCTGGTAATAGTTCCTAGATAAAAAAATTAGCAAATTAATCGAATGAACTAAAATAAAAACCCAAATTAAAAATAAAAATTCAAAATGTCTCCATGCATGTACCACTGACAACACATCTAATTCAACTAAAAAAGATTTACAATAAATCAGCACAACCTAATCTACAATTTCATACTTTAATCAAAGAAACTTAAGAAGAAACATAACATAGAATTTCACAATTTATGTGACAAAGCATCTGTAAAATGGCTGTATATACATTACATCGAAAGCATTTGAAAACAAAAAAAAAAGTTAAAGAAAACCTAAGTGGGAGTTAGCATACCTTCTCTAACATTCTTATTACTTGAGTGCTTGTTAGTTCTTATAAAACTGAAAAAAGATAAAATAAAGAAACCTGGAAGTAGAAGCAAAACATTTGGGTGCTTGTTAGAGCAATGGGTGTCGTGGGTTGCCCACTTCTCTTCATTTGGGCCCCACGTGTGCCACATCACCTCCACATCATTCCAACACACTCACTTAAAAATAACCCCAAATCACAACTAACCCAAACCTCTTCACTTGGTCCCACCCACCCTCACAAACACATCCAACACAAAAGAAACAAACAAAAACACTGCAAAACCTTTTGTCTTTTACCGTTTCGTTGTAACGGCGAATGGGCAAGTGGCGAGAAGTGGCGAAACCCACACCCCATGCTCTTAGTTCTTATAAAACACTAATAATAAAGTAATTGGCAAATGATACTTTCCACAATTTCTTTTTGTAAGTAGCGAACAAAATTTTTTGTTTTTGTAAGTATTTATCTTTCAAATTTATCTTTTCTAGGGTCTTTTGCGAAATTTTTGGACATTTTTGCCATTCTTAGCAAATAGAAAAAAAAAATTTCCCAAATGGTAAAAATGTCACATAGTACCTTAAAAAAGATGAATTTGAAAGAAGAGTACCCACAAAAAAAAAATTTTGTTCGCTAACCAAAAAAAAAATAGTGACAAGTATGATACTTTTTTCAATCATTTGCCCTAAAGTAATTAAAGTTTCCAAATAAACTTACCCAATCAGTCATACAAATGAAGCACATGAAATTGAAAAAGAGTAATCTTAGAAGAACATGAAGATGTAGATTTGTGGCAAAATCACAATAGCCAATATACAAAACTGAAATTGGTTTATGAGGATATGAGAGATTTGAAATTCAATTCTCGTTTAATGAGCCACTTCTATTTTCGAGAATGCTTTCTGAGGACAGTTCAAGTTTTGTGAAATACTTGTATAAAGATCACCATCTACACTACATAAAATGGAAAAACAATCAAAGTGAAAAAGTAAAAAAGTGGAATGGTCAAATGAGAGAGAGACATATTTAATAATATCTAATTACAACTCACTCAAAAACACAAACAAGATGCTCTCCTCTTCCACACATCTCATCAACCACCATCCTCACCACCATAAAACCCCTCCACCACCGGACCACTACACCACCGCACCACTCTACCATCGCATGTCGTTAATTGTGTGCCGCTAGGAACCGCTGCCGCCAGACGCGGGTACTCGCCTAGTTTAATAAATAAAACAAAACAAAATACAGTACATATTTATTACATCAGCAATTTTTCAATTGGTAAGTAACTTAAAGACACGTATAGGGGTGTCATTCGGGCTGACCCGACCCGAACCCGACCCGAGTCAATTCGGGTCGGGTCAATCGGGTTCAAAATTATATTCGGGTCAATCGGGTCAACCCGAAGTGACCCGAATTCTAAACAAGGTCGGGTTCAGGTATATATTTTTAGCCTTGACCCGACCCGAACCCGACTAACCCGGCTTAACAACACTTTTACAATGTAAAAAACTCGGGTTGACCCCAAACCCGAATTGACCCGACCCAAGTTGACCCGAACCCGAATTGACCCGACCCGAGGTCTAAACATGGTCGGGTTCGGGTATATTTTTTTAAGGCTTGACCCGAATTGACCCGAACCCGACCGGGTCAACCCGAATAACACCCCTAGACACGTAAGTAAAAATGACATCAACCAAAAGTGTGTTTTAATAGGATGTATAGAAGATTTTACTGAGAAAATAAAATTAACCAACTAACCGAACCGAAAAAACGAACAATCCAAAAACTGAACCGATGAAACGCCCTATGTTTTAAACTGTACTAAAAAGCCTTGGGATCAATAATATGATGAACCGGACCATTTAATATCTATAGTTCTGGGCCTGGGTTTCAAAAACCTGCATGTAACTTGGGCCCAGTACCACTTCAGTAGTTGGAAGGTTTTGCCGTTTTTTGGTGTTGTTAAACACAAAATTGAAGACATGTAAAGTTACAACAAATATTTTTCTATTTTTGATAGATTTAAAAGGCATAATTCTACAAGTTAATATAGAGATACAACTTTGTATAGGCCTAAAACATACTTCGAGTAACACATGTTAATAGTTTCTTTTTCACAATCTACCTATTCTTTTGGCATTTAAAGTTCAATTTATAGGTGCCTCTATAGTCTACATGCACAAACATTAGCTAAATAATTACATATTGAACAGCGAGAAAAATGAAACCACATATATAATAGCAGCACACTCTTATATGGCGAGACAAGAAAACCTAACCAAAAATAACGTGTTGGCACTTAAAAGCAATCATCGGCGGGAAAGCATAAAATCGAAACTAAACCGACCAGGACCAACTAACTCGTAAACCACTTGCGGAACTAAGGGGTTCCAAAACACCTATGAGATTTACTTCGTAATGTTTAATTTTCAAAAAAAAAAAAAAGAAAAAAAAAATACGTATGTGTTTATAATTCAGGATAATCTCATTATCATCGGAAAAATCAATGATTAATTAATATTGGACAAAGGTCCAAGTCAATGATATAAACCTATACAATTTAGTCATGAAATTATCAACTATTTAACGCCCTAATAATGGTAGTCTTGGAGGGTTTCAAGATGATGGCATTTGGTAATCAATCACTCTTAGTTCATTAATGACAACGTTTTATTCATATGACCAATTTCTTGGATGTCTTAATGATTTTTCATTACTTCCCTTGCCTCAAGGTAACTACACTTCATCAAAACTTATTAGCGCACCGGATATCCGCGGGGAGCCAGAAAGTTATCGTTGATGGGGCAAATTTTAATGATTTTTAGAAACTAAACTACAAATTGGTTCGTTAAAGGGCAAATTACAAAAATAGTCAGATGTTTTAAAAAAATTTATACTACAATTTTTTTCGCTAAGAGGGCACATGCTTACCCTGCCCCCCTCATGCATCCGCCTCTATAGATGCCGTTGGTGTTATCCGACGTTGTTATAGTAAAAAGTAATGTCACATCATCTTTTTCCCATATATGAGACCTCCTTTTTCCATCACTCAACTTATAAGACACCCCCGAGCCCATAGTTTTTAAAATAAAACACACACAAACTTATAACTTGTCGGTGATTTGACGCCGAGCCTAGAGTATTATATGGGTCGGTGCCATAGGGTCGCATTATAAAACAATAACGCGCGCCCTATAGCATTCGATACCGAGTGCTCTTGCTATTCTAAACATTAATGCCACTGAGTGCTCTTGCTATTCTAAACATTTTTAGTGTACATATCTATATATTGGCACAACTATATTACTATTTGGTTTGTTCGGTTTTCTTTCGGCAGTTACGCTGCGTTCTCGAGTTTGTTTTTGGAAGGAAAAGAAAGAAAATGAAAGGAAATAGAAAAATTGGTGTGTTCTCGAGTTTTTATCAAAGAGAAAGGAAAGGAAATAGGAAGGATTTGATAGGAAAATTAAGAGGTTTTTTCCTACCAAATTTTCCGGCCAAATATGGGCGGATTTGGAAGGAAACAAATTTACACATAAACTATTTGTTATAAACTAAGTTATATAACCTTCATTATTTTATATATCTTTTGTTATAGATATATTTCTATGTTTAAAAAGTCATAACTATAATTTTTTCTTTTTTTCTTTCTTTTCCTTCCAACTCGAGAACACGACTTTGTTTATTTTCCTTCCATTTCCGTTCATTTTCTTTCAACTCGAGAACATGAAATATAAATGCCACTTTCTTTTCTTTCCACTTCTTTTCTTTACTTTTCTTTACCTATCATTTCTATTCCTACAAAAGAAAACTCGAGAACAGAGCGTTAAGGCATACCATACCAATTAACACTACCTTCAAATGTTACATGAACAACAACAATATCTAATCCGGGTCAGTTCCTTATTAGGGGTACAAGGATTGCTTGAGAAAAACCTCCAACAAAAGTTAAATATCATATGAATGAACGACACATTAAAACCAAATATCTGTCTAGTGGTATGTGAGTTGCCCATCAACCTAGTGATTATGGGTTCAAGCTTTGTTGAATTCATTTATGAGATATATTATGATATGTTGGAAAATTTAGTGCACTTGTGGGACTAGTTCACACCTTGTAATGGGTTAAGAGGTACGGAGTGTACACCCATAAGGTCCATGAACACCCTGACTCTTGTAGTGGTTTGTATTGGTAGTGCTAGTAGAAAGTACTGCTTGTGGAAAGTACTGCTTGTGGAAGGTACTGCTTGTGGTTTTCCATCGATAAGCGATGTTTCCACGATAATTTCCAACTGGCTTGTGTTTTTCAAGCTTGTGGATTCCACGAGCGGTGTAACCACCGATAGCACTATGAAAGTACTGCTAGTGTTAAAGTACTGCTAATGGTATGAAAGTACTGCTAGTGTTAAAGCACTGCTAAATGGCAGTTACAACTGCTTAATGACCACGTTTAATTGGTCATGTAACCACTAACGGTTATAATGGGGATAATTATGAGGCTATTAATGGGCCGATTAATACTCATAATTCCATTTGACTAGCTAAGAGTAACCTCCTATAAATAGGAGATCTGATCATGCATGAAAGACACACAGAAAACACTAAACACTTATAAGCGCAAGGGTTATTGAATTGTGCCTAATTCCATAACTGCATTTGATCTTATCCCAAGTAGATATTCGTGTAACCCAGGCATTAGGGTCGAATAGTTTACTTTGGAAAGTGATCACACGATTCCAAGTGATATCCGGTAACCACCTAGTGGTATTGTTGCTTGCTACTGATTATCTAACCCTGTTCTGGGAGATACACACCAACAATCAAAGTAAACTATTTTTGTGATAATCAATGGTTGCTGCTGCAATGAAACACATGGCTTCAAACTTTGCCAAGCTTGACAAGTTTGAAGGGGTGGACTTTAGGAGATGGCAGAAGAAGATGCACTTCTTGCTTTCAAGCATGAGTGTGGTGTATGTGCTAACCACACCTATTCCTGATGATGGTGATGATGCTACTGTGGAGCAGATCAGGAGGAGGAGCAAATGGGAGAATGATGACTACATATGCAGAGGTCTTGTTCTCAATGGTATGTCGATTTCGGTTTGATATTTATCGAACTTTGAATCTTCCAAAGAACGTGGATTCCTTTGATGCCAAATATATGGCTGAGGATGCATCAAGTATGAAGTTCCTTGTTAGTAATTTCACAATTACAAAATGATGATTCAAGACCAGTCATGGAACAATACAATGAACTTCTTGGAATACTTGGAAGGTTTACACAACACAATATGAACATGGATGAGGCCATTAAAGTCTCTTGTGTCATTCACAAACTCCCTCCTTCTTGGAAAGATTTCAAGCATACCTTGAAACATAAGAAAGAAGAGTTAACTCTGGTTGAGTTGGGCAGTCATCTGCGAATTGAGGAATCTCTTAAGGTGCAGGATAATGACAAGCCAAAGAGTAGCAATGCTACTGGACCATCTGTTGTCAATATGGTGGAGCATAACAACTCCACCAGGTACAATGACAACAAAGGCAAACGTAAAAATCATGATAACACAAGTGAGATCCAAACAAGAAGGCAACACCTACTTGTTGGAAATGTGGCAAGACCGGTCACATTAAAAGGGACTGCAAGGGTGTTAAAGTTGGTGGTAAAGCCTATGGATCAGGCACTAATGGTTCAGGGAGTGGTGGTTCTTCCAACTCAGAAAGGTCGAATATGGTTAATAAGTCTTTTCAGATTTATTATGTTACATATGTATCTGAATCTCATTATGTGCGGGATGATGATGTTGCGTGGTGGGTTGACTCTGGTGCAACAGTTCATGTGTGCAAAGATAAGTCGGTTCAAGACTTAGGAGTCACTAAATGATGGTTCTATTCTTCACATGGGAAATGAGTCAACAGCCTTGATGCATGGTCGTGGTTGTGTAGACCTTAGGTTTAGTTCTGGAAAGATTGTAACTTTGTTTAATGTTATTCATGTTCCTGATATACGGAAGAACTTGGTTTCAAGTAGTGTATTGAATAATCATGGATATAAACAAGTTATTGAGTCTGATAAATTTGTACTTTCTAAGCTTGGTGTTTTTATTGGTTTTGGTTATTTATGTAATCAAATGTTCAGGCTTAATATTTCCACTGATAGTGTTATTTCAGCTTTTGTGACCACCTATGACCTGACTGGCTCTACCCTATGGCATGCAAGACTTGGCCATGTACACTATAAAATAATGCAAGATATGTCTAAGGATGGGTTGATCCCAGCTTTTGACATGAACACTGAAAAGTGTAAAACTTGCATGTTGACCAAGATAACCAAGAAACCCTTTCAGGGTGTTAGTCGTGAGACTAAGGTCTTGGAACTAATTCACAGTGACTGTGGTGATTTGCATGCCACTCCTTCTTTGGGGAATAAGAAGTACTTTGTGACATTTATTGATAATGCTTCTATATTTTGTTATGTCTATATGTTACATACCAAGGATGAAGCATTAGATAAATTCAAAGTGTTTAAAACTGAAGTTGAATTACAACTTGGGTCCCTGATCAAAAGATTAAGGACTGATAGGGAAGGTGAGTACATGGATACTGTATTTTCGTCTGTTGGCATAATCCATGAAACAATCGCCCTTATACTCCTCAGCAAAATGGTATTTCGAAAGGAAAAACAGTCTTGAATGAGATGGTTAATTCCATGTTGTCCTATTCAGACCGAGTCAAGGGTTCGGGAGAAGCTATGTTAACATCTTGCTATTTATTAAATAGGGTTCCCAACAAAGGAACAAGGTTACCCCTTATGAACTCTGGACTAAAAGGAAACCCAACCTGAACTATCTCAAGGTTTGGGGTTGTAGGGCTGTTGTAAGACTCCCCGATCCAAAGTTGAAAACTTTGGGTGAAAGAGGCATTGATTGCATCTTTGTTGGATATGCCGAGCATTCCAAGGCTTTTAGGTTCTATGTTATTGAACCTAATGAATATGTTTCGGTTAACTCAATAATTGAATCAAGGGATGCAAACTTTGATCAGAATAGATTCTCATCAATCCCTAGACCAAGTCAGAGGATTCCTAATGGAACTCATGACACCTGGTGTATCGTGAGGTCCCTGATGATGAACCATCAGGTGGTCCCCGATGACGCTAGTTCAACAACTGAACTGTGCTCGAAGAGCAAAAGGTCAGGACTCCAAAGTCATTTGGACTCGAGTTTCAACTATAATTATTTGAAGGAACAAGGGATGAGGTCTCGGACAATACTTCTATTGCTTCATTGTTGAGGATGATCCCAAGACATTTGAAGAAGCAATGAAGTCCCAGGATATTGCTTTCCGGAAGAAGCAATCAATGATGAGATGGATTCCATCACGGGGAACAACACTTGGG
Organism: Chrysanthemum makinoi; assembly: GCA_910596185.1. Taxonomy (NCBI): domain Eukaryota; kingdom Viridiplantae; phylum Streptophyta; class Magnoliopsida; order Asterales; family Asteraceae; genus Chrysanthemum; species Chrysanthemum makinoi. The sequence continues at coordinate 148,178,942 of OU343224.1, read as the reverse complement.
TGTTGGTTGATCTACCTCCTGGTTGCAAACCTCTATGTTGCAAATTGATTTTCAAAAAGAAAATGAAGGTAGATGGAACTATTGAAAAGTTCAAGGCTAGACTAGTTATTCAGGGCTTTAAACAAAAGTCGGGAATAGACTATTTTGATACTTATGCCCCTGTGGCTCGTACGTACCATAAGATAGCTGACGATTGCTATGGCATCTATTCACAATCTGATTATTCATCGATGGATGTGAAGACGCTTTCTTGAATGGTGAAGTGGATGAGGAGGTTTACATGAACCAACCTCGTGGGCTTCATCATGCACGGCAATGAAAACAAGGTGTGTAAACCGATTAAGTCTCTATGGACTTAAGGGCACTAAGCAATGGCATCAAAAATTTGATGAAGTGGTTTTGTCTAGTGGTTATGTTCTTAACCAAGCTGACAAATGTGTATATAGCAAATTTGATGAATCTGGTAAAGGAGTTATCATTTGTCTATATGTTGATGACATGTTGATCTTTGGCACTGAGCAAAATCAGGTTGACTTGACAAAAGAATTTTCGTCGTCAAGGTTCTCCATGAAAGACATGGGGGAGGATGATGTTATCCTTGGTATAAGGATTAAACATGAAAGTAATAGAATTTCTATCTCTCAGTCTTATTATATTGAGAAGGTGCTGAGGAAATTCAATTACTTTGAATGTACTCGATGAGTACACCTATGGATACTTGTGAGAAGATGATGCCTAATCATGGCAAGGTTGTATCTCAACTTGAGTATTCTAGGGTAATTGGTGCTGATGTATGCCATGACTTGTACAAGACATGATATTGGTTTTGCGTGGGAAAATTGAGCAGGTATACTAGTAATCCTAGTGCTCATCACTGGCAAGCAGTTCAAAGGTACTGAAGTATTTGAAGAGAACTATGGATTATACTCATACTTGTTACCCATCGCTGTTGGAAGGTTACACCGATGCAAGTTGGATCGAACTCTGAAGACAATTCGCCTACCGTGGAATTTAGGTATTCTCTACTTGGTGGAGGTGCAATTTCTGGCATCCAAGAAACAGTAACTTGCATCACCACGATTTCAACAATGTTAAATATGAATTTGGCTTTAGCAATTGCGGTAAAGTGAATGGTTGAAAAACTTCTCTTGAGATTCCATTGTGGCTAAACCTATAGCACCTATTTCTATCCGGTGTGATAGTGACATTACACTGGCTAAGGCTTATAGCCGATGTACAATGGTAAGTCTAGACACTTAAGGACATAGCATGATTAGTGAGCTTATCATGAATGGGGTGGTATCTATAGAGTTTGTGAGATCTCAAATGAACTTAGCGATCACTGATGAAGGGTCCGGCAAGAGAATTGGTTATAAAAAGTCTGCTAAAGGGATGGGTTTAAGTCCAACTTAGTCACTGAATGCTAGGACACCCAACTCCCTCCTAAGGAAACTTGGGTGAGTTTAATGTGGAAAGCTGAACATTCGGGTGGTTTGAGCACATGTTTTATTTACATCCCAAGGTTGTGCTCTACTGTTGAAAGGAGGATGAAGTCTTTACTTCTTAATGGTTAATTTTGGCCCTTTAAAAAGTGCTTGGCAGAGCATGAATAAAGAGGAACCACCTATGTAAATGTTGAAGTTTTGCCGCCAGAAGCTTTGCACTTTTAGCTTTTACAACATTTATGAATTTGGATATGGACACATGGCTTGTAAAGTGTCATGAGGGCTTTTAAGTGTTTGAAAACTTGTGTGTATTTTATCTTGAGGTATTCAAATGGGTTGAAGGGTTCAATTCTTAGAACACCCTGATTCTCGAATATTTGAAAGCGGTAATTTACTAAGATGAAAATTCAATCCTCGGGACATTTTCATTTATGCACATGTTTTGCTTGATGTTTATTTTTCATGCAAAGTGAACTAAATTTGGGGAGGATTGTTGGAAAATTTAGTGCACTTGTGGGACTAGTTACCATAAACACCGTTTCAGTACCATCATTACGCTTGTTAAGTGTACCCGGATGTACACCCATAAGGTCCATGAACACCTCTTGTAGTGGTTTGTATTGGTAGTGCTAGTATAAAGTATTGCTTGTGGAAATCTTGCTTGTGGTTTCCATCGATAAGCAAATGTTTCCGAAGCTTGTGTTTCCACTGAAGCTTGTGGATTCCACTGAACGGTGTAACCACGATAGCACTATGAAGTCTTCGCTAGTGTTAAAGTACGCTAATGGTATGAAATCTTTGCTAGTGTTAAAGTATCTTGCTAAATGGCGATTACCGCTTAATGACCACGTTTAATTGGTCATGTAACCACTAACGGCTATAATGGGGATAATTATGAGGCTATTAATGGGCGATTAATACTCATAATTCCATTTGATTAGCTAAGAGTAACCTCCTATAAATAGGAGATCTGATCATGCATGAAAGCATAATACAGAAAACACTAAACACTTATAAGCGCAAGGGTTATTGAATTGTGCCTAATTCCATAACTGCATTTGATCTTATCTCAAGTAGATATTCGTGTAACCCAGGCATTAGGGTCGAATAGTTTACTTTGGAAAGTGATCACACGATTCCAAGTGATATCCGGTAACCACCTAGTGGTATTGTTGCTTGCTACTGATTATCTAACCCTGTTCTGGGAGATACACACCAACATGATATAGGCGGTATAGTATGTTAAAATGGTGCATTCTTTCTTCAACGGAACAACCTTTGTAGTGTCACAATAGGCCAAAATTGTATAAAAGATAACATCCAAGATCTAATCCCTTGGCTTTTGGCTATTCGCTTGTTTCTTAGTAAACCTTTTCTTAAAGTGGTTATCATGCCAAGAGACATATTATCTATGGAAAAAGATTTTTCAATTCATGCCTAGATCAAATAAAGTTACATGATCATATGCATATGGTCTAGTACTTCATTTGCTTCATTATTGGTTGGCCACCTTATACTAACTCAATCCGGAAAGAATGGCATTATGTTTCAACTTTTTATACTATATCGATGAATAAATGTTGCTAGAGTCATCAAATTAACATCATATATCGAGTGATATGTTGACAGACCGCTAATTGTAGTTTTAATGTTGATTACTTGCAGGGCAGACTCAAGACTCTGAGTCACTGAATGCATAAACTTTTGTTACGAGCATAAATAAAATAAAAATGAATTAAAAGGTGCGATTTCACTAAAAACAAGTAAAACAAATTAAGAAGACATACATTTCTTTTTATAGATTAAGGAATTACCTAAACAAGACATGTATTTGGGTGAATCAAATTTTCAAAAGGACCAGGTTCTTTTCAGAAAAATCGTGATTTTTAATGAAATACACTAGGCGACAAACATCCATTGGGTTACTATGCACCCCCGGGACCTCAGAGATTCCGCCCCTGATTACTTGGTAACTTGAAAATATGTTTTCTTCTATTCGTGATAAAGTATTATTCAACGAGCAACCTTAACTAACTCAGATCCATTTTAAACTCAACGCGACCCTTTCTTATCACCATACCTTAAATAATGTTCAGTTTCCGGTGAACATAGGTTAGTTGTTATTAAATCCAAACTTGTTTCGCAAAAGTCTTCCTTTTCCTAGCCCTACAAGAACGTTTGCGTTGAGTGGCCCAATGTCACCACATGTATGATTTGAACCTAAGACCTTCATATGAGACTTTCAGGCCACCAACACGAGACAAGAAGTTTTGAGTTTCTTACTATCACTACTTGAACTAGTAAATCAAAGTGTATGCTAAAATCATGTACGTTAACCTCTCAATATAGACGTTATTTCTTCTTCTATTCTTACCTAGGAAAAGATAATTAATGTACACTTCCTCAAAATATTCTTAGGGGGTGTTTGGGTTTGCTTATTGAAAATAGATTATTCGTTTTGAAAACGGATAATCAGATAATCAGCTGTTACAAAACGTGGTTTTGAAATATAGTGTTTGGATTTGATTATGTTGTTGATATCGTAATAATCAGATAATCAGTATTTTTGAGTGTTTGGCAAAACAAAGTATTTAGTTACTTTTGATGTAAAATGACTAAAAAGACATTTGTTATATTATTGAGTAATATCATTTTTTTTTTATTATCCAGACATATAACAATTTATTTATTTATTTTTTACTTCTTTTAACTCACAAATTTTACTAGCTACAGTTTAAAATATGGAGAACAAATTTTAAATAAAATAGTAAATACAAAAACGAACTATAAAATTGAAATATATTTATGAGTTTGGATTGTGTTTTACCGTTTTATAACAAATTACCATTGGGCCATGGCCCATAGCAAAACATAAAACAATAATACAGTATATATGTCACATTGTCACTTAGGGTTTTCTCATTTATGCACGCCTCTATTTTAGTCATCTTCCTCAAAATTCATTTCCTTGTCAACCATGAATATTCGAAGAAACAGGCCAAGGTAAATCATAGATATTGAGGTCATATCTGTAATTTGACAATAAACACACCCTATTTAAAAATCGCGTTTTGCTGCAGTAGCTCCTTACTTGCTTTTTCAAAATGGCGTTTTGAAGTCTTCAAAACGCAGAAAAGTGCTTTTTAGTTTTTCATACCCAAACACTAGATTCAGATTTTCTGCGTTTTTAAACTCTTATGCTTAGCTTTGTGATTTGTGAGTTGATAAAGCTTATTATTGTTCAAGTTAACTTAATTATTGGAGTAAATTGCATAAGTCATCCTTATAGTTTGGAAATTTTGCATGTTTTGTTCGTATGATTTAGAAAGTGCAGGCGACATCTTTATGGGGAAACCTTGGATCCGATTTCATCTTTTCTTAAACTGAAATAACTAAAATACCCTTTTGTAATTTCTATTTTGGGAAGAACGAAATCAGACCCAAGATTTCTTCACACGGATGTCGTTTGCACTTTCCTAACTATACGAACGAAACACGCAATTTAGCCGAACTACAAAGACGATTTTTGCAATTGACTAATTATTGTTATACGTACATGGGTACATAGGTTGTTAGACCATTTATAAAGAAATTAAAAGCATCTCAAAAATACAATTTTAAGGCGAAAAAAAATACAGTGACCTATTGACACGTCCCTATTAGTTTAAAACACCTGCAACTCCTTGTGTGTGAAACATTCCAAAATATGACACAAAATTTTTAAAAAATAGAAACAATGTATTTGCAAGACTTAGTTATTGGTTGGATCATATCAAAATTTGTCTTTGTTAATTGAATGCTACCGTAGTAGTAGAAATTTTCAACTATTTCAAGTGTGTTCCTTTTTTTTTTTTTCTTTTTTAAATTTTTTTTTAAAATTGTTTTATATATTGACAAAATTAGCAATAAGCTAAAAATTATAAAAATTCTAAATAACACTCGGACCTAAATGACTCAAGAGTTACAACATTCATCTAAATCACAAATGTGATAACTCAAAAATCAAAAAAGAAAACGCCGTCATTCAAACCCAACGGAACACATTGCCACTAAACGTCAATCACCCACTAAAAAGTGGAAAGGACCATCATAACTGAATTATCTCATTAAACCATAATGCTCAATGTTCGGTAATTAAACAACTCAACGTTGCCAGAAATGTATTTCATCTCCAACGCCGGGTCGCCAAAAAATAAACCAAGATCTAAGATTGTTCATCGAACTTAGGCGGAACATTATGGTGCAACTCCATCACACACGCAGATGAAGGTTGGCGGGTTAACCCCATGACGGGGATGACTAATTGGCGCGCGAAGGTCACAAAGGGGTGGTTCGGTGAAGTCTTTCACCAAACGAAAAAAAGGAAAAGAAGAGGTGGTGTGGGTTATGTTTTGATGTTAAGTGATATACTTTTATTTGTTTGGTTAGGTTATGTGATAAAAAGCTAATGTGACGCTCAGATAAAGATGAAAAATAAAGTAACTCAGCCTTACCTTTTTATAAAGGCCAATATGTTTTTAGCCACCTTTAATTTGACTAAAAGAATCTCTTACTACCCAAAGTACTAATGGTCTCTATTAGTACCCTATATTTGGCTATTAGGTTCTTATAGTAACCTAGCTCTAATTAACTAAGTCACATGACTGTCACATACCATCACCGTTAGTTTTTAGCGAAGTAAATTGAATATGAGGTTAATTAGCAAGTAACTTATTCTGTTAGAAAACCTTGCAATTTGTAATAAAAAGTATTGTTGTAATTGATTTTCAAAAAGACTGATACATTTCATATAAGATAGTGTAAAAGTATTGGTATATTTGGTTTGTTGTATTTTGTGGTGATTGTAACTACATCATAACATCGATTACTTATTACACCATTACAAATTTGATGATACAAAGATTTATTTTTATTTATTATTTATTTATTTATTTATTTATTTATTTATTTATTTATTTTTATGAATTTAGGGAGTTACATTCATGGACGAACTTGCTTTATTGGTTGTCTGGTGTGACATGAGCTACATTTGAGTTTGGCTGATGAAGTATAATTTTTTTCTCGAAAAATGTCTAGGATTTGATATTGAAGAAGTGGGTAATAACTTTTGAACACTAAAAGGGGTCTAAAAAAATAAGAAAAAGAAAGACACTTGTAAAACATTACATCTAATTTCTTCCGTTAATAACTAACGGTAATATGGCATGTAAAAGTTATGTGACTAAATAAGTTAAGGCTAGGATACTATATGAACCAAATAACCAAAATATAAGGTAGTATAAAGTACCATTAATACTTTGAGGTAGTAGAGGGTCCAGTTGACCAATTTTAAAGTGGTAAAAGTCATTTTGGCGTTTTATAAATATGGCATAGTTACAAGCATTGTTTTGAAGTTCGGGTTGATCCGACCGGGTTAACTGATTGAACCGGTTTCGGTCGAAAAATCTGGTTAACCAGATAGACTTGTCGGGTTTTAAGTGACTCGAGTTAACCTGGTTCCCGAAACCCGATTTGGTTTGGTTTTTTTCATTTTTTTTAATAAAAAACTGGGTTAACCCGTTTGAAAAAAGATAATTTTTTTAATAGAAAATCGGGTCGACTCGGCGATTGAACCGGTAACCCGATGACTCGATCGAATTAATTAAAAACCCGGTTTTCAAACCATTGGTTACAAGACATGACATTGTTTTGATGGATAGAATACTTTTAACAATATGATTCAACTTGAATTAAAAAACATTCTCATATTATAACGAATTATTAGATTTTGAATGAGACATATAATGGATTCAATTATTGGAAGTTGTAATAATAAACAGGAGGAAAAAAGAGAGTTAATTTTAAGGAGAAAGGCTGCAAAAAGAAAAGAAAATAGTAAAACGAAAGATTTGAAGAAATCCAAAAGGGGCCCTCTAACTTTTATTGTCTTGTCACTATCTTTGTCTTGATACATTAAATTTCTCTCTCACATAACCAAAAGTACTATTTTTCTCACCGTTTTTGTGCTTGTGTGTGTTTCTCCAGCAACGTTCAAAACTGTTCCTTCACAAAAACGTATGGTACTCATTTGATGTCAGGCCAATGCCAATATTAACCGTAAAACGTACTACACGATATCACTACTCTCAACATAATTCTCAACTAAGCAAGGCGCAACCACAACAAAAAGATACCTTACAAAAACAAATAAAAATAAAACTACACATACAAAACAATTGAAACTTGTAGTTGGCAGGCTAACCATGACTTTGAAAAGGTTGGGGGTGACCGGTCATTATTCGGTTGGGCTAATAGAGATAATGCGGTCAAGTACTCGATTGGTTGAGAGACAAACTTACCATTAGCATTGGCGTTACATTTTAACAACTGCTCATTTTCTTCCTGGATCGGATCCTATGACTATGAACCATACAAAGGATAATTCTTGCTAGTTCGTTTGAGTATAAACACAAATGAACAAATACGAACGCTTGAACAAATGAAGTTTTGTGTTGAAGCATATAACCTTTTTGATGCACTATTTTATCTGAATATGGCTACTACAGTAGAAGTATATAATAAAAATATGCGATGTTTGAACATAAACAAATAAATTTAAATAATAGAATATAAATGAAGATTGACAAATGTTTAATCGGACGTTTGTGAACGTAAATACACGAACGAGACTTATATTTATGTTCGTTCATTTAACATAACGAACACCAAATCTTGTTCATATTTGTTCATTTGATAAATAAACGATTATAACCGAATTTTTTTACCTGGCAGTTCATAGAGTATTTATTGAACGTTCGATTCATTTAAAGCTCAAACACTGTTATTGAATGCGCTAACATTGTTGATATATTAACGTCACACACACAAAAACTTTATCAATATTTTTACCTCATAATAGTCGCTATACTCCACTTCCCACATTTGGAAATTGAAAAAGATGTTTAAGGGTGGAAGCCTTTGTGACCACTTCGGCCTAGTGACCACAATCATGGTGACCGCTTTGGCTTCACCAAGACTTGCAACATCGACTTCTCCGACTACCCATCCACATCGGCATGATCATGAACATTTGACTCTCGCGTAGGGCTGAGCAAATGACCCGAACAAACCGGACCGACCGACCGAGACCTGACTGGACCGGACTTGAACGACCACATTCGGTCTGGTCCTCGGTCTCGGCTTTTGGGCTAATTTGGTCCTCGGTCCGGTCCGATCCGAACCACAAACCGACTAATTTGGGCTAACTACATCTTGTGACATATCCGTCATAAAATGACGATTTTTGTTACTTATACACGAGTTGGATTGATAATTTATATCGAGTTTGATGCCTTTAAATTTATTTCAAAATAGATCGATTTACCACACAAGCTGGTTGTAATGTATAAACACATAGATGCAATAATCTACATCCATAATATCGAGGAGAAGTGCGGGCCTTTAAGGATGTTGATAAGACAAGTAGCCCATGTTAGCCTCGCCTAAAGTGTTTAGTCTGAGACTCAGCTCCGGAGTGAGAATGAGTATAGGTGATATAATTGAAGTATGAGGTATAAAGTAAGTATGACAATATAAGTGCTCATTCGGTTCGGAGTAATTTCTCCCGAAGATATGATGTTGGGGCCGGTTATTTATACTACTCACCTATTATGATAATTAAGCACAGGCTCGATGTGCTTGTTCATACAGCCCAATGGTAGGACGGTCTTTTTGAAATAACGTGAAGCTTGTCTGTTAGTGAGGAACCTAGAGTTTGTCCTTTTGGTTCGTCAAATGATATCGTCCTTTTGTATCATTTTTTTGAATCGTTCTTTTGTGTCGTCATTTTGTATCGTAAGTCGAGCTCGCTTTGATTTGTCGATGAATCTCACTTTAGTTCATTAGTGGATCAGGTTCTTAAGGACCCGATACACCGTAAGAAAAACGAAAGTATGAATAAAGAACTTTGATGATGTATAAATCACATTAAAAATGTGTACAATTATGCTTATTTGTATCATGTTATTCTTTTTCGACCACACATATTTTTGTTAGAGAAAAGGACAAAAAATATGGTCCAACTCTTAGGCTAGTCGCAATCGAGCCAAGCAAATCGGTTGGGCACGCAACATTTTGAAGGTCGACCGATGTGGAGATCGGTTGGGATGGATGTGGTGGCCGGTTGGGACATCGGTCGAAGGACCAAAAAAGTGAACATCGGTTCTTTCGACACTCGATGTTAACTCTTGCAATTCTCCTTTCCAACGCATCATTAATACAAATTTTAAAACTCGGCCGTTTGGTCATTCAAATAAATAAAATAAAAAAAATTCAAACCCATTTTACCACTTTATAAATACCCACTTCACCTCAAACACAATTCACAACTTACCATTTTCATCTACATTCAATTCAATCTAATTCTTATCCAACTTTAAAATTTCAAAAAAAAACCCCACATCAAAACCCGACGATCACATTACCCCAAAATGCCCCCGGATCTAAATTTCGCCGGAAAAACAAAGTTAACCGCATATCACCACAACAAAACCGCCTCCATTACTTTGTCAGAAAGTTTTGATTATCAATCACAACTACCCCAACAAAATCAAAACCAAAACGCGTTTTATCTTAATCCTTTTTGTCCCACCGCGTTCTTACCAAGATTACAAGCAGAACCTAGTGGGTGCGGTTACCATCCAAACATGGACTTCATTTATCCTTCTCAACCGTATCAACCTTATTTCCCGATTCGAAGCACTAATCTAGACATGAATTTGGAAGATTGGATGCCGGAGTATCCAACACAAAACTACCCAAGTCAAGATGCATCGATGGGACAAGGTTGGGTCACGGTTACTTCCACGGTTCGTTCCATGGTTCCATTCCCGCTTGATGATTCGATGATGAGAAGCTTCGAAGAGATGTCCCCATCAAACCAAAGCGACCATCTAGACGTGCTTCAGGCCAAGGAAAAGGCAAGAAGCGGGAAACAAGCAAGAGGGGAAAAACAAGAAGGTGCGAGCCATGGACAAAGGAGGAAGAGGTGGTGCTTTGTAAAGCTTGGTCTATGTGTGGGAAGCGGCGAGAGGAAACGCCTGACCGCTTTAAGTTTTGGGAGTTAGTGATCGACTACTTTAAGCGGCAAAAGGCAGAAGCTATGACTCCATCACTACCAAATGGAATAGCGAGGATTAAATATGAGGGTTGGAAATTATTGTGCTATCATGGAGAAAATCAAGAATACCCATAGGCGGTGAGAATGATATCGACGACACCTCAAAAGTTCTTAAAGAATACCGGTATGACGCGGTCATGATTTCACTTTGGAGGTGCTACGAGGTTTTAAAGGGTCATGCTTTGCTTGGAAGGAGGTTGAGTTTTGGCTTTATCAACAAATAGTCGGAAGAAAACAAAGGGTTCTACCACTACTTCTGGTTCAACCCAAGTTCGTGATCCTTTCGATGTCATGACGTTGATGATTACTGGCGAGGAAGCGACTAGAGAATCACGCCATGGCGGTCGTGACAAAGGAAGGAAGAAAGCATCCTCCTCCTCGTTGATGATGATGTTCAATCGAGACTCATTTATGCAATCGTTGGCCAAATTTCTTCAACCAAGAAGCCAGTCAAAAGAGGATAAAGGTAAGAATAAGCAGGGTTTAGAAGATACTTGGTTATGGTTGAGGGAAAAAGAGCTCCAGATAAAACAGGAAAAACTTGAGCTCCCGAGGATATCAAACAGAGTCCGACATCATCTTCTACAACACCAATCGACCCAAATTTGACCGTAGCCACAGAAGAGAGTTGGAGAAAGTTAAAAAGAAATCAAAGCGTTACAATTTAGATTATTAGTTTAAGTATTGTAGTGTTTATTTGAATTTCGTATTGTAATGTTTTTTTTTTTTTTAAATTTAAATGTAATGTTTTTATTAATTTGAATGAAATTTAAATTTAATGTTAAAAATGTTTGAATTAAAAAATAAAATAAAAAAATTCCTTGGGTCGTCGACTGGGGCATCCGGGTTGTCCAGTCATTTGGAGAAGAAAAGCGGCGTGAAGCGCGGTTAATGAATGCCGTCAGTCGCGGCGGGACCACCTTTCTAATCTGGTCCATAACACATATATTTATTACTGTACTATTTTGTTGATGTTCAAATTCTTGTATCTATACTACTTATAATGCACGGAAGAACCTACTCTTAATTTTAAGACGTACAAGAAATTAAGCATTATTTACAACACTTTAATGCACCCAATTTTCAGAATTACAACAAAGTAAGCATATTGTACAACAAAATAAAGCGTGGTGTCATTTTAAGACCAAAATTCTATCAAACAACATTAATGCTATTAAAAACACTCTTTCACCAAAAATTACAACCATTTAAGCACAATGTACAATAGTTGCAACCAATTTCCAGATTTACAACAAAATAAGCATGATATTAAAGTGGTCAATGTTATTAATGACTATAATGACTACTACTTGCAAGAAAAGAAACATATTGTACAACACTTTAATGCACATAATTTTCAGACGTACAAGACAAGAAGCATAATGTACAACAAAACATCACATTAATGCTATTTAATGTAGTCAATTATTTATATGGTCAATAAATATAATTAATACAGTTATTAAAACACCCCTGACATAAAAAATACAAATTATCAAGCATATTGTACAACCAAATTAAACATAATTCCTGCATTAAATTACATAAGAAATACAAATTATCAAGCATATTGTACAACCAAATTAAACGCAATTCCTGCATTAAATTACATAAGAAATACAAATTATCAATCATATTGTATAACCAAATTAAACATAATTCATGCATTAAATTTCACTACTGGAAATAATAAAGCACATTATACAAATATTCGCGCGAGCGAACGCAGACCAAATGGGCTTGATCCCTAAACGGTGCGGACCAAATGGGCTCGAGCAGAAGCGGAACAGGGCCAACGGGTTCGAGTCAAACGGCCGCGGGCTATCTGAAATTCTTGATATTAATAATTTATTGTTAAAAGAACATGATAAACTAAAATACATTATTCATCGAAAAAAATTTATTTCAGAATACCCCCCGCTGCAACGCGCCGGTACCCTGCTATGATTTTTAAATGTTTTTTACCTAAACATAAATCTTTCATCAAGAAATACCTTTTAAAATACAATGTGAAAAGTTATCAAGTACAAAGTGCTTGAAACAAGTTAGGCTTGTCGCAGTCGAGGCATATGAGATCGGTTGCCAACAAAAAATCCATGCAACAACCGATGTTAACATCGGTTCAAACGACAAATTGCAACATCGGTTGCTTAGACACCCGATGTTAACTCTTGTTTTCCTACTTTCCAAAGCAACATTAATACAAATTTCTCGGTGCGTGTAGGCATCCGAGTTATGCCAGTCATTTGGAGAGAAAACGACGTGTATGAGTTGTCTAGGGTCGTAGGGTTGCGGTAGGGCCAGATTATGCTTCAGTGTATTACTTTTGTTTGATACATGTACAAACTAACAAGCAAAGTGCAAATGAGTGCAAGTTTCTGGGATTCCACCATGACGTCACCTCAACAGTAATTGACTTTGACACATCACCTCAAATTACCATTCTCATGCTTACTGAAAAGTAATTTCTGACTATTCTACTTTTACTTTTTTCTAAGCAAATTCATATTACCACCCATTAACACGCCAATAAGAAAAATAACCATTATAGTAGTACTCCGTATTTTTTTTTAACTAAATTACCAATGTTTACCCTCGTCAATAGATAAAGGTTCGAGTCTCTTCCTTGGCCTAAACACCAATTAGTATCACTCCTTCATCGTAAATGCTCAGTTGTCCAATCAAGAAGGGTTATTTGGAAATCAACCCGAATTCGACCCAAACTCCAGTTGGCAACTTGAGACAGATGTCAATGCCTGGGGAAGAGTCTGGTTAGCATCAAAAGATGCATCAGGTAAAGGTGTCCCCACCGTTCTCCACGTTTTGGACTCTCATCAAACTTAATAACCAAAATCGGCAATATTCTTTTACATCACAAAAATATAATAGACATGACGAGCAAATACATTTACTCTCCAATCTTGTTTTATCGCTACTTCTTACGTGGCACAATACTAATTTTTTAAAAATAAAATAAATTAAAATAAATGGGGCATGCCGATCAAATGAGTCTGCTCTCGTTTTTTCATTTTGCCCGGACTTATCATTTGCTTGCTACTTATTTTTACATTTAATATCAAAGGTTTTGAGTGTTTGATTAGTCTACTCATTTGCATGTTCGTTAATTCTATATAAATGTTTCTTTAGACAAAAAATACATAATTACATTGCAAGTAAGTATATGTAACAACAATCATGGAAAAGTTTTCAATGAAGTTATACATGATATTTATCTCGAGTTAGGAAATCACAATATCATAGAGAGCAAATTGGGATGGTATCGGCAAGCAAAGTATTTTGCTTGCTTATCCACGTGTCAACACCATGTGAAATCCAAAGAAATACTCTTCGTGAGCAAATGGCATGGCGACCAAAGTATTTTGCTTGCCATTCTATGTGTCACATTCACATTCAATCTGTAAAACAAAAAATTGGTACGTGTAATAATATTATTGACCGTGAGCAATAAATATTTCAAGTAAATTTATTTTGCTCGCTATGTCATTTTTCGTAAACAATTTTAGGGTTGTTTTTTCGTGAAACAATTTTCAGACATTCTATACTAGAAATGTTCACATTATTTTTCTATATAAGACTGTTTATATGTGAATTGGATGTAATTTAACATTTTGTGTTTGGTGAAAGTAGTTAAAACTTGGGATAATTGTTTGCAAATGTAACGACGTTACTATTTTTTGCTAAATTGTGTATGTATCTATTAATCAGTCTAAATAATACAAACATTTTACTAATCATACTATGTTTGTTGTGGGTTATAGTTTAAAAGTCTCGGGTAGGTGTTTTTATTCTTGTTGCTTTCCATTTTTTATTATTATTATTATTATTTTTTAATAAATGGCCAACGTCTAGGTTTTAACTGTTGGCTTGTTTTTGTGCTCGAGGACGCTCCCCACAGCTCGATCGTTGTTAAGACCAAGTCTTTGCATTTTAACCATTGAACACACGTCAAAAGGGAAGAGGAGTGTAACAAGTAGGACACGTCCCCCTTGGCTCGAAGACGCGTTTCTAGCACCCTTATTATGACGGATGGTCTTTGTAATATGGATAAGTTAGAGTTAAAGATAAGTTTAAACACCCGTTAACACGAATTATGTGAAATTTATTTGTGTTCTAGCTAGAGGGCCAACGGATGGGACTTGTTTCTCGACAACTCAAGCTAAGAAAGTTAAAAGTATTCCATCCATACGAAAGAGTTATCGTCGCGTAGCGTGATTTTGTTTTGGATTAATCATTGAGATTGTTTTGCAAATATAGTTATGATTGATAAAAGGAAATACGAATAAGTTTAATCCACATAGAATTATAAGATTATCATGCTTGATTTAACATCACAAATCTATGGATAAGACATAATAGTTTAGGTTAAATCAAATTTCTAAAAGCAAGTCCAAATATGTATAGTAACTCATGCTTATCATGTTTGATTTAACATCATATAAATCTAGGAATAAGAGACAAACAAAAATTATGGCACATATTTTCTAAAAGTAGTTAAAACTAATTATGTGCAATTTTTTTATGCTCTAACAAGGTGAGAATAGACGAGACTTGTCTATTTACAACGCGAGCTAAGAAAGTTATAAAGGATTTCGTCCCTACCAAAGAACAACCGTCGCGTAGCGACGGTAGCGTGCTTTTGTTTTGGATTAATCATTAGGTGTGTTTTGCAAATAATTAAAGTTGGGATTTATAATTAATTTGGAGCACGAATAAGGTTGAATCCAGATAGAATTATATGCTTATCATGCTTGATTTAACATCACAAATATATGGACAGGACACCAAAGTTTAGGGTAAATCCTTTTTCTAAAAGCAAATCTAAATATCTATGGTAAATATGGCTTATATCATGTTTGATTTAACATCATATAAATCTATGAATAAGAGACAAATATAAGGCTAAACACAATGGCAACCTAGTTCACCCAATAGCGACGAACTTTTCTCTCCCGACGGCACAGTTCTTGTGATGGTGACATGATTTTTTTTTAATTCAAATATTTTTAACAACAAATTTAAAATTCATTAAAAATAAATAAAAACATTACAATATATTAAAAATAAAAACGATACGAAATACATAATATATAAATCCTAAATTTCATTATCTCTGTGGGCTTCCTCCTTCAGAAATTTCTCGATCACACCTTTTCGTTCAGTGCTGATGTCGTTGCAAGTCTTGTAGTTTTCTCTCATCCAGGCTTCTCCGTCCTCGCCTGCTCAAACAATTCGATTACGCGTATAATAGCGTTTTTTCGAGTCTCATCGTCGTTATTGCATTGATTTGCCACGTACGTTTTTAATATCTTTAGCGGAATGCGAGAGACGGCAAGCCATAATAAGTGTGAATTTTGAAGTTGAATTGTGTTTGAAATTGTGTGTTTAAAAGTGTGTTTGATTTAGTATTTATAGGATGTAAAAGTGGTAAAGTTTTAAAAAAAAAAGTTTTTTTTTTTGTTTTAATATCAAACGGTCAAAATAGTATGCATTTAACTCGGTTGAAGGAATGAACTAGGTTGGCAAAATCATCACAACCGACCGGTCACGACCCACCTTCCACAATGGCACAACCGGTCACGACCCACCTTCCACAATGGCACAACTGATGCTTTTGGTCGGTTGACCTCTCCCCTAACCGAACCCACTGTGTTCAGCCTAAGGGTAGATTATTCTCGAAGAGCAGATCTGAATACTACTGTAACATTGTAGGCTTGTGGCTAAGATTGTAGAATCAATTCTAGGTGAATCACTTGATTACATTACGAAGTGATACGACTACTCTATAGATTGTTTGTCATTTGGTTAAAAAAATGTCATTTGGCCTGGGTTTATAAAATAATTTTTTTTGTCACACGGATTTATGAAAGCTTTTATAAGTTAAAATATAATGGATTAATATACAAAAGCTTGAAATATATCTGAATATTAATTTGATGTATACATATAAGCTGCTTTAACTTTAACTAATTCGACAAACAATTTTATAAAAATTTAAGCTCCAGCTTTCAGCTTATACTATAAGCTACAACTCCAGTATCATCCCAACTTCAGCACCTACCTCCAGCCCATTTTATCAAGCAAACCCGTATTGATGACTACATTCACAACCAATTCCATGTACTTGACTTTTAAAATCAACTTTGAAACAACAATAGTTAGTGCTGTAAACGAATCGGACTAACACGAACGGAGCCTTGTTCATGTTTGTTCGTTTAATTTGACCGAACAAATAAACAGACACGAACGCTTAAACGAACGAATTTTCTTGTTCGTGTTCGTTTATTAAGAAAAAGAATTGTTCATGTTCGTTTATTAAGACACTAAACGAACATAAACGATCAAACATAAATAAACATCGAGAAACAACACAGACTTTGTTAATATATGCACAATATATTGTTTTATAATTGTTGTTTTATTTACAAGAACCAACTTTAAAATTATATAAATAAAAGATATCATATATGAGCATAAATAAATAAATAAACATAAATGAACGTTAACGAACATTATATCGAGCGTTCACGAGCATAAAATGAGCGGGCCAGCGGCTTTGTTAATGTTCGTTCATTTAACTAAACGAACGTAAAATATCGTTCATGTTCGCTCATTTAATAAATAAACAACATAAACGGCTTTCACCGAGCAGTTGTATGAAATGTTCATTAGCGTTCGAGTTCATTTACGGTACAACAATGAAGTGATCAACACTACAACCACACAAATAACCAAAACTTTACATGTTCAAAAATTTGACCAAATCACTTTCAAATGCTTTCTTTCCCTGGTGATGGGGAGACATATTGGTGTTTGGCACATTAAAGGGTGTTTCACGCGTAGTGAAGACCACCATTCCGGTTGGTCATATAAATCCATTCTATTAGTCGTACTCGTACATACACTTGCAGTATATTGTTTTGTTTTGTTACAAAACTTTAATAGTCAGCAACATTTCATTTCTCACTATTAACAATACGTGAAAAATGATATTTAAACTCACTCGCACTGCTTAATGAAAAACAATGTCCGTGTTTAGTAAAATGTATGCCCGCTCTATAAAACATAATAATTTTTAAAAGAGTAAAGTCCAAAATACATCCCTGTGGTTTGTCCTGTGTATCGCTTTACATCCCTAAACTTTTTTTGGCACAAAATCATCCATCCGTTAGTAAAGTTGGCACAAATACATCCATCTGTTAGTAAAATCAATTAGTGGGGACTAACGGTGCAATAAATATTTGCATCGTTAGTCCTTAGGACTAATAAGGACTAACGATGCAATAAAATAAATTGCACCGTTAGTCCTGGGACTGATGCACTCCACCACCTACCACCACCACCACCCCAGCCACCCTACCACCTCCAACGCCACCCACCACCACCCAACGCCACCACCCCCACCTCCCTTGCCGCCACCAGCCACCACTTCCACCACCACCCCGCCTCGCGCCACCGCCACCCACCACCACCCAACGCCACCCACCCACCTCCTGCCACCACCCGCCGCCACTTCACCACCTCCACCTCCCGCCCACCACCACCGCCCGACACCACCACACCACCCGCGCGCTGCGCCACCCACGCCACCGCCCACCACCACCCGCCTCCAGCCACACCACCGCGCCACCACCACATCCACACACAACCACCACCCGCCACCGCAACCACCTTCACCCAACGCCACCACCACCACCACCATCACCGCAACCCACCTCCACCGCCACAACCACCATCACCGCCACCCACCTCCACTGCCATCAGCACCATCACGCGCCACGCCCACCCATCAACGCCACGCTACGCCACCAGTGATGGTGGTGGTGGGCAGCGGTGATGGTGGTGATGGCGGTGATGGCAGTGGAGGTGGGTGGCGGTGATGGTGGTGGTGGCGGTGGAGGTGAGTGTGATGGCGAGGTGGTGTGTGTGAAAATGGTGGAATATTAATGGCGTGTAGGTGGCGTGAAGGTGGATGGTGGTAGTAATGGCGGTGAATGGCGAAGGTGGAGGTGGGGTGTTGTGGTTGGTGGAGGTGGCGGGCGTAGCTGGTGGTGGTGAAAGTGGTGGTGAAATGGCGCGAGTGGAAGTGCTTGGTGGCGTTGTTGTGTGGTGGCGTTGAGGTGGTAAGTGGTGAAGGTGGTGTGGTGAAGTGAGTAGTCTGCCGTTAGTCTAAGGACTAATTGCAATTTATTAATCATCGTTAGTCCTAAGACTAACGGTGCAAATATTTATTGCAGCTTAGTCCCCACTGATTTTACTAACAAAGGGATGTATTTGTGCCAACTTTACTAACAGATGGATGATTTTGTGCCAAAAAAAAGTTTAGGGATGTAAAGCGATACACAGGACAAACCAGAGAAATGCATTTTGGACTTTACTCTTTTTAAAACTTGTATCTAACGAACTTTTATTTTTAATAAGCAATAATATTATAAGTCATGCAAGTCAAAACGATAACAAGTATAAGAAATGCTCTATTCAAATAGCAAATTCACATTTTAAAACTTACATACTTCTTTCTTTCGAACTAAATGAGCTTCATGCCTAAACTATAAGGGAGGTGATCTTCACATACATTTTTTATTATTTCTGCACTTTTTATGCATTCACAGTATTATGCATGCAATCGTATGTCATAAAATGATGGAATCAAAAATGTGGTGTAAACTATCTTCTCAAAATAATTGATACGTATAGGATTTGAACTTCAACATCAACTGAAAAATCTTAATATTACACCACTAAGCTACATTTTTGACGTTACTTTTTCACCTTGTTCTAGTTGAATTAAGGGTTAGCATGCCCATACCCCATTTCGATATCCCCTAATTTTGTTATTTTATAACCTTTTTTATAATTTTGTTTTTATTATAAAACTACGAAACAAAAAGTACGAAACATAAAATATAAAATTTGACAACAAATACGGAACATATACTGATAAAAAACAAAAATAAAGGACATAAACTGATAAAAAATTATTTTATACTATTAATAAAAAGAGTAAAACTTGGTAAAGAAGAGTAAAAAGTAGCTAAGGCTGCCCACAATGGTTACACATGACCATTTGTGAGATCCATTATTCACTCACGACTCCATTATGGGAGCCATCAGTTACGCGTGAGCAAGCCAAAATCAAGGGACGAAAGGTGACATGCTCACCTTTTATACATTGTGTATTGTGGATCCTGAGTTATTTTATTATTAAAAATTTGATTTGCTAGTGTGCATTAGGGTTCACACAAAAGTATACTTTTTGTACTTTTGTGTCTTTTAGTATTTTTTATTCTTTTTAGTGTGCTTAACTTGTGTCGTATTAACTTGTTCCCTTACGGCACGAGTTGGAAAAATTTGTGTGTGTTATATTATGTGAGATATATTTTTATAAAGTGTTATTTTTTAAAATGTAAAAGAGTGGTGACTATTGTGGATGAAAAATGAAAAAGAGTGAAAGAAGGTAAATGAAATGAGAAAACTAATCCTAGCAAGTCTTTTATAAACTGACCTCTTTAGAATAGTCAAAGGTATTTACAACGACAACCGTTAACTAATCCTAGCAAGTCTTTTATAAAAAGAGAGAAAGCTAAAGTATCGTTGAAATGAAAGATGAAAAAGTGTAATTATTATTAATAGTCAAAGGTATTTACAACGACAACCGTTAACTAATCCTAGCAAGTCTTTCATAAACTGACCTCTTTAGACAACGACAGTAGACTATATTAACTTATTTTTCTAAGCTGAGTTTCTGTGATTAACCTTAAACTAACATCATAAAACACAAATTAACATAAGTAGCAAGTATAACTTCAATAGTAGTGATGCCCTAGGTTGAGGGAGCAAGATTACAACCGGCAGTAACCAGTCATCATTTTCCTCCATTAAACCAAACATACCTCACTCAAATAGTTTTGCTCATAACAAGACAATTCTATCTATCTCCCTATCTCTCTATATTCTCTCACACATTTTTTATAAAAAAAAAATACACACACACTTTCACTTTATTTTTTTGCAGGCTTATGATGGGTTAATTCATGTCCACACCCTCTTATTTCACTTATCCTCTAAAAACACACTTTAAAAAACACACTAACCCTTTTTTTTCAAGCCCCTTTTGGTTTGGTTCTAGTATATGCATGATTGATTTGAAAATATGGAGTTTGATGAGCATGATCAAGAGCAAGAAGATCATATGAGTATCCACCACCAACCTGTTAGGAAAATAACAGGCGGAGGTGGATACAGATATCGAGAATGTTTAAAAAACCACGCGGTCAGTATAGGTGGCCACGCGGTTGATGGATGTGGGGAATTTATGGCAGCTGGCGATGACGGTACACTCGACGCATTAAAATGCGCCGCGTGTAACTGTCATCGCAATTTTCATCGCAAAGAAAGTACTACCAGTACTTTTTCTTCTTCTGCTGACGGTTTGTCAAACCGTCAGCAGACACATCCACATCATTACTTACCCCCTCCCCCAGGGTACTACCATAGTAGACCTAGTACGGGATACCTAAACATGACGTCAGCGCCTACGTCATTTAGACACCCGTTACCGCTAGCGTTACCATCCACGTCACGAGATGATCTAGATGAGATCTCTAACCCTAGCTCAAGTGGCGGGGGTGGTAACCGTCACGGTAACGGAGGTTCTGGTTCGGGATCAAACAAAAGATTCCGAACCAAGTTCACACCCGATCAGAAAGATCGGATGCTAGCGTTTGCGGAAACGCTAGGGTGGAGGATACAAAAACAAGATGAAGGGGCAGTACAACAGTTTTGTACGGAAACTGGAGTTAAAAGACACGTGCTAAAAGTTTGGATGCATAATAACAAGCATACCATTGGTAAGAAACCCTAATTTTGATGCAATTTTATATAGAGACAAGGCGAAATTTGTGGCTAATTTTTAGCGGTTTCGGTTCGGTTTTTAGCTTAAGGTAATTTTAGCTTGTGAATTGTGATGATCATGATCGTACTTAATTGCTAACTCTTTAATGTAATTTACTTATGTACTAGTATCTTTTAATTTTATGATCAAATTTATCTAGTTTGAAATTGGCTCTATATATGTGTGGCTTATATATTTGCAAAGGATTTTTTATATCTATGCTTGTCTTGATTCATCTAATACCATTGAAATGTAACAAGTTTAATTTAGGTTATTCATGGTACTTAAGTGACAAAATTATGTTGATTACGATTTAATTTAAGTTTAGTTCATATTCATAGCTTAAACATGTGAGTTATGATATTCGTCAAGCAACGATATATAATCCCGTCTAAGCAGAATATGAGTGAGATAAAATGTATATAATAGGATTAAATGTGAGCGAGGTAAAATGTAGACAGTAACACTGTCAATCCCATCTTGTCTAATCTCAATATGAGCGAGGTAAAATGTAGACAGTAACACTTAATAAAATAACTGTCTCTAGAAAAATGGTTCTTGCACTCATATATGACTATCATCATATAATGTAAGCTAAAAATAGGATTAAATGTGAATGAGATTAAATGTAGAGAGAGGTGATGACGAAATCTGAAGAAAAATGATGAAGACGTGTTAGACATGCAGAGTTTCCTTCTGTCACCTTCTCCTTAATTTCGTTTAGCCTCCATTTTTCTCTTTCTATATTTAATT
This sequence comes from Chrysanthemum makinoi, assembly GCA_910596185.1. Classification (NCBI taxonomy): domain Eukaryota; kingdom Viridiplantae; phylum Streptophyta; class Magnoliopsida; order Asterales; family Asteraceae; genus Chrysanthemum; species Chrysanthemum makinoi. Next base: position 148,156,675 of record OU343224.1, on the reverse strand, counting down.
CACTGAAAAAAATCACAGAAATTTTGTGATAAGTTGAAGATGATGATGACGTGTGTATGGGGTTTAGTATTTGATTGTACATTTTACATTCTTATTTCAAATTTAATGTTGTCACACAAAAAAGTTGTTTGGTTGTACATTTGTACAAAGAAAAAGAATGTAGTCACACATGAAATATGTGATTAAAATGCTTTTGTTGTAGACTTGGACTAATGGTTTGTCCAAGTTTTGACATGTAGAGACCGAATTGGGATAAATCTGTCGTTTGGTTTGGTTTTGTTGATTAGCTTGGTTTGGTTTTGACCAGGATTCGGAAGCGACCAATCTAGGCCTAACGATGTTTTGATTTGGTTTGGTTTGGTTTGGTCTCAACTTGATTCAATTAGGTTTTGAGTAGTACACAACAAAAACAATGCACAATTTTCCGTATTGAGAGGTTGGATCTAGACAATCTTACTCTTACCCGAGTGTAATCCCTTTAGACCTGATGATGGGGAGACTCCTTTTAGAAAGGCCTCCGGCAAGTGCATGTGTAAGCTGGGTGTGGACAAATATGATGTGCACGAATATATACATTAGTTTGGTCCGTTACATATTGGTCTAAACGCGGTATACCAAATTGTGTAACGACATTGAATAGATACTAAATTTTGAGACGTATTTGAATGAATAACATTATGTCTTTGTCTTTGATTTCGTTTTATTGGGTTTGGTTTTGTTCCCCTGCTTAATATCTTTGACACCCTATAAGAGCGACTACTTGTAGTTCTAGGAACATAAGTCGACACAAAGTCCATGAAAATGAAAGTCACTTATAAATTATGATTTAGCAAAAGAATGTGTATAGTACCATCTTCAATACTGCATTTATATGCACGTTTGACGTACGGACTACTATTCAAAATGCATATTCAAATCTTTGTAGGGGACTATCCAAAAGTAATTGAGCTTTGCCGAGGATAAGGAGTCATCACAGCCAACTTTATCACCGTTATTTCAATGTACATCACCACCAAAACATATCTCACTTGAACAAAAATATACTCCACAAAATCAAAATCACACACCCACCCATAAAAAATACATCAAAAACTCGGTCAACTGAACGACTGAGTTCTCCCTTATTGCATGTTGCACGCGTCCTTCATGGGTGTGTCTAATAGTGTTGCACGCGTCTTGGAGTTGCCACGGAAGCAAAGCACGCGTTGACGTAATGCTTATTACCACTAGTCTAACATTTGTTACCTTGTGGGTTATAGGGGACCATTTACAAAGGGTCTAGCGGTCCTCATGTTTTAACCCTACATTTTTTAACAAGAGCTTTCATGTTTAAATCTTATTGGTACACATTTTAGTGGTTGCAAAGGAAATGGTCGAAAAGAATACCCCGGTTAGGCTACGTACATTTTGGTCCAATCCGCATTTGTTTATCCATTTACCCAGTGAGTTATGTATTACGTTATGGAAAGGTTATATTTAGTGTGTAAGAGATGATGGTTTTTCAGTTAGTACCCGTGTAACACGACATAGTTTTTGTATCGCACTCTCGTAGTGCAGATAACAACGTGTATTAAGTCTAACTCTAGCTCATATACAAATTCTCAGTTTCTAACAAAACACAATTAGCTAAACTATATACTTAAACCTTGAAGACCACTGCACTTTTTCTCTAACTCTAGCTCAAATAGGTAAACAAAGAAGAATGTCTGTAGAGATTACTGGAGGAGCTGATCATTTTTTCTCAAATGTACGTGGCCTAATCGGAATTCTCGTGGCTTGGACTTTTCCTAGCCATTCCAAGATGCACCCAACGGGATTTGAACATTGATATCTTCAGAGACTTTAAAAACGATCTTACAACTTGATATATGGTTTCATTAAACTATGCATGTGTGCAGTTAATAATTTAAAGTCAAACATGTGTGAAAATAGTTGACCAAAGCAAGGAATCATAGTATTTGGTACATGCACTTGATGGAGATCATGTTATAATGTTTAGGGAATTATGTAAGGGATATAGGAAGAGAGTGCAAATTTACACATGAAGCTTGTCGGGTGCTATCAATATTTTACAAAAATGGTAATCTAGTTTCACGGTGTCATGTAAATAGTCACACCCCTATCCGAGGGTAAAAGGTCTGCTTCCAGAAAGACCCCATGCTGTATTAAATTGCAACAGTCACAAATTGTAGCGTTTCGACTCTGTCTCATGTGAACCTTAATTGAACACTCACCGTACATGCTATATATCATATGTGGCATGAACACGATGGACCGATTGTTTTGTTTTGTGTGGTCTACGACGACATAACAAAACAATTTACTTCTTCAGGTCCTCAAGTAATGCGACAAACGGTTTAAACACTTTATGTTTTAGTCACATTTACGCAAAACTTATGCTTACGTGATCAAACCATCGAGATGAATTCGTCTAGGTCCACAGCATTTGATTGTAATTTCAATCAACATAGAGTTGATTCTGGATTTTTATCTTATATTGAATCTATCTAGCTGTTTTTTTTAGCATGATATAACTTGAGAGTTTGATTTCATTTAAAACTATTAGTTGTACATGTATGAAGATGGTGAATGGCTTTTTATGCCCATTTTGTAACATGTGGGGAATGTCTATCCCCTTTCTCAAACACTAGGAACAATATCCCATTTCAATCATACAAAACTCCATATCTTGCCTTCATATTATATTTTTGTGTTGTCACATCAATGTTTTTGTTTCTACTTTCTAGTATGTTTCTATGAGCTTAGTTTGGTTTTGTTTTGTTTCGTTTGGTTTGATCTCGACTTGATTCAATTAAGTTTTGAGTAGTGCGCAACAACAATAGTACGCAGTCATTTACGAGCGGGGTATGACCCCGAGTGTAAACCTTCTAGTCCTGATGGCGGGGAGACTCCTTTCGGCAAGTGTATGTGTAAGAGTGAGTGTGTGCAAATATTACATGTACCAATATATACATTAGTTTGGTCCATAATATATTGGTCTAAACGCGGTAGCAAAATTTGAAGATATGTGAATTAGCTACGCAAATCAGAAATATGTACGTGTAGTAGCAGGTATACCAAATTGTGAAACGACATCGAATAAATACTAAATTTTGAGACAATATTTGAACGAATAACATTATGTCTTTGTCTTTGATTTCGTTTAATTTGGTTTGGTTTCGTTTCATAGCTTAATAACAAGGATCAAGGATGTTGAATAGATAATGGAAGTCATCTGTAAATTATGATATAGCACAAGAATGTGTATAGTATGGACCATTAAAATGTATACTCGACCCCTTTGTAGAGGACAACCACAACAACAATAACATATCCAATCCCGCTAGGACGGGGTATGAGGAGGTAGAATGTAGACAGATGATAAATCCGAAAGTATGAAGACTGCTTTCAAAAAGACCTCTGACAAGTGTACGTGTACGGGTAAAAGTGCACAGATATTTGTAGAGGACAAACAATACTGCAAAATAAAAAATTTAATACCATGTTCAATATTGTATTTATATGCTAGTGGTAATAAGGAGTCATCACAAGTCCACAACTAACTTCTGACACCTTAGCGTCACGTCATTTTTTCTCTCGCCACAACCTAAACCTACATCATTTAAAAATATATGTATACCTCACAAAAACTAAAATCACATACATCCTCTCAAAAAAAACACACCTCCACAACTCTCTAAACGACCGAGTTCTCCCTCATTGCATGTTGCCCTCGTCCTTCATGGGTGTGTCTAATAGTGTTGCACGCGTCTTGGAGTTACTAAAGAAGCAAATCATGCGTCGATGCAATGCTTATTACTACTTGTCTAACATTTGTTTCCTTTGGGTTATAGGGAATCATTTTTTTTGGGTAACCATGGTTTTCAACTAATCCACGGGGTTTGAACCCACCGTCACACAGACTCGAACCATTATTATAAGGGACCATTTACAAAGGGGCTAGCGGTCCTCATGTTTGAACCGTACGGTTTAACTAGAGATTTCATGTTAAAAATAACTTATTAGGTACACATTTTAGTGGTTGCTAAGGACATGGTCCAAAACAATACCACGGTTAGGGTACGTACATCTTAGTCCAAACCGCATTTGTTTATCCGTTTACCCAATGGTCAGTTATGTATTACGTTATGGCCGGAAAGATGGGGGTAATGATGTAAACAAGTTTAAAGGTGAATTATTTGGAATACAAACATAAGTTTTGTAATATTTGGTGGATAAGAGATGACGTTTTTCTGTTGGCACTCATTTTATACGACATAGTTTTTCTATCTCACTCTTGCAGTGCATATAACAATGTGTATTAAGTCTTAAACTCTAGCTTATATACAAATTATCAGTTTCTAACAAAATACAATTTGCTAAACTATATACTAACACTTTGAAGACTACTGCACTTAAGAAAGCTCCACGATACCGGGCATGAAATAGGTAAACAAAGAAGAATGTTTGAGATTACTCGAGGAGTTGATCACTTTTTCTCTGATGTACGTGGCCTAACCGGAATTCTAGTGGCTTGGACTTTTCCTAGCCATTCCAAGATGCACCCAACGGGATTTGAACATTGATATATTCACAGACTTTAAAAACGATAACTTGATATATGGTTCATTAAACTATGCATGTGTGTAGACTGTAGTTAATAACTTAAAGTCAAACATGTGTGAAAATAGTTGACCAATGCAAGGAATCATAGTATTTGGTACATGCACTTGATGGGGATCATGTTATAATGTTTAGGGAATTATGTAAGGTATATATTGGAAGAGAATGCAAATTTACACATGAACCTTGTCGGTTGCTATCAATATTTTACAAAAATGGTAGTCTAGTTTTCATGCTGGCCTATGATACAACAACAACAATACCTAATCCCGTTTGTGCTAGGTATAAAGGAGATGGGATGTAGACAGTCACACCCGGCCTTACCCGAAGATAAAGGGACTGCTTTTAGAAAGACCTCATTTTGGCCTATGATGATGAAGTATTAAATTGCAACAGTCACAATTTGTGAAAGTGAACTATTGTAACATTTCGACTTTGTCTCATGTGAACCTTAATCAATCATACACCATAAATGTTACTCCTATATATGTTATGCGGCATGAACACGATGGACCGGTGGTTCTGTTTTGTGTGGTCTACGACGACATAACAAAACAATTCACTTCTTCGGGTCCTTGAGTAATGCGACAAACAGTTTAAACATTTTATGTTTTAGTCACATTTACGCAAAACTTATGCTTGCTCATGGACCCTCCATGATCGACATGATCAAACCGTCGAGATGAATTCGTCTAGGTCCACAGCATTATTTGATTGTAATTTCAATCAACACTGGGTTGATTCGATCTGATTTTTATCTTATATTGAATCTATCTAGCTGTTTTTTAGCTGATATAACTTAAGAGTTTGATTTCATTTAGAACTATAAGATGTACATGTATGAAGAAGGCCTATATGTTTGTGAATGGCTTTTTATGCCCATTTTGTAACATGTGGGGAATGTCTATCCCCTTTCTCAAACACTAGGAACAATATCCCATTTCAATCATATAAAAATCCATGTCTTGCCTTCATATTATTTTCTTGTGTTGTCACATCAATGTTTTTGTTTCTACTTTCTAGTATGTGTCTGTGAGCTTGTCCTCAAGTATTTAGTTTCACTAAAAACTGTACCTAGAATAATCTCATTTTTTCCACAATTCAATGCAATATCAAAGAATAACATGTATATATTTAACTAGGATTAGAATCTATATCATGTTCATATTGAATGATGGAACATGTTGAGTTTATTGTAAGAAAGAAATTAAAGTAAAAGTGGGACTTTATTGTGGAACCTTAGTTTTATTTAAAATTAAATTTTTACTTACAATAATCTCAACATTTAACTAGTGGGGTGACCGAGTTGGTAAAAAAGACTTGTGATTTTCATCACCAAAGTGCGGGAGATCACAAGTTCAAACTATGTTTGATGAAATAAATTTGAAATGGTCATGACAATCTCCTGAAAGTATGAGAGCTTTATGCCGTTAAGTTTTGTGGCATTAAAATCAAACCACGTACATTAATAAAAAAGTTGGAAACCGATATTATCCAAAGATTTAATATGTAGACTTGAAATTTGAAAGTTGCCATATGACTTTTGAATGTAAAACAATGAAAAATGATATATAGTCCTAACTTGTGTTTCTAAATATATTTCTAATAGTATGTGGGATGGATTAATTGGATTGTGATAAAGTGGATCAGTTTTTTCAGCCATTAGTTTGTAGTTTCCTGACTTAGAAAGATTTTTCGGAAGATCAATAGTGGTTTGGATCCATTAGGTTAAGTAGCAATTACCATAAAGAAAAGAAATTATCTTATTATAACTTATATCATGTTGGATACTATTTGTTTCCTATAATACAACTCAAATATTAAACCCTATCTAACATGCTAAGACATCCCAAAACAAAACCTAATATTTTTTTAAGTTCTCACATAAAATAAGTGAAGATAAAAAGGTGTTCAATGTATCTAATGCAAAGAGTTGGACTAGTAGACAAGTTCTATGTTTAGACATTATTTGCATGTGATGATTTTAAGTATTAATAGAAACCCTAATGTTGTTGATTTGCAAACACCCCCATGTCCCCTTCTATTTTCTATTTAAGGTTGTCATCTTAGGAACTAAATAATCAAATTTAATATCATAAACTACCAGACATCCATATCTTTGACTGATCTTCCCATTATATAGTGGCCAAATCTTTTGAATTTGATGCCCTTTTGACATTTTGTATTTAGGAATGGATTATATTGTTATGAAGATTCCTTGTCTTAAAATAGAAAAGAAATGTATAAGATCGATAACGACTCATATCGATCTGTAAAAAAAAAAAGTTCATTTTTAACTTACAAAAAGTTCATAAGGTCATACACGCAAAAGTATGTTTCTAAGAATTAGGCTTGTGCCTTTTTGTATCGATGAGTCGACACTCGACAACCTTGTGTAATGTAATGTAGTTTCGTGATTAACGCAGTTGCTTTATGGAAAATTAAGAGGGATTGCGCATCCTAGCCAGCTCTCGCTAACACGAAGGAACAAGATCCTGCTTCTATGGAGTTTCTCTATTTTTGTACATCTTCTTCAAGATGGCATTAGTTTTTACTGTTTTGTTTTATCCATTAAACTCAGTAAGAACTAATGTTAACAAATTATTTTTGGTTTTACAAATTATTTTTCAGTTGTCATATCTTTTGTTCAAGAAAAGGAAAAACATCGTTACAAAAAGAGTTGGGCCAGATAGGAAAAGAGATATGGGCTTTTGGGCCTTGAGTGTTGATGACAACTTTAGTTTTGAAAATCAAGCTAAGCCCACTTGTGTGTTATTCAAAATTTCAGATAACATGGTGTTAAAGAAAAAATTCATACTTAGGGCCTGTTGAGAAGAAAATTTTTAAAGCCTAAGGGGGGCTTTTTTTTTTTTTTTTTTTAAACAAGCTTTTTCAATCTAAAAATATTTGTTTTTTTTTTGAACATAAATATTAAACAAAAAGCTAACAAATGAAGCTTTCTAAATTCTTTAGAGCTGTTTAAACTTGAAATTACTTAATTACCATCTATTTAATTAACATGTGACTACATGTTCTTTTTTTCTCTCGTTGAACTAAAACTTTAATATTCATCATCTCCACCTTTTATTATTAACATAATAACATATTATATGTAATATTCTATATTATCTAGTTTGTGTTTTTTAGTTTTTATTTTTTTATTTTTTTTATTATTATTATTATTATTTTGGAATAAATACGCATACTGGTTAAGCTTGCAACATCTTCTATTACAAATAATTACATCATCATTAAAATTACATACCACTATATGAAATCATTATGTTCGTTGCCATGAAATAAACACTTGATGGCTCCTCGTCAATATGAAAAACATGTTATCAATAATTAATAGATTTTCTTTTCGTTTGAAATTATGCAAACGTACTTTTAGGTCATTTTACACTTTACAAATACAACTACAGTTATCTTACCAAACAATAACATAAAACAAAATAACAACAAATTGTAGCTACCATCCTTATATACCAGATACTAGCTTACAACTAGACAGTTTTACCAAATATACCCTGTTTTACACCATGAAGTCACTTAGCTTATACAGAAAAGAGGACGAGTTAAGACATAAACAATGGCCAAATTAAAGAAGTAAAGTCATTTGCAAGTCCAAGAAGAGTTAAAAGAAATCGATGAATATGTCTTGACCAAGCAACAAAAAAGTGCTAGCAGACGAGATTGGACCTATTCACTTGGTGCCGTAGGTGCGATCTTGACTTCTTCAATAAATGAAATCATTTGTTAGTGTGTTTAGCTCGTTTGCAAACTAAGTGGCTTCAGAAAAAAACGAAATCATTTGTCAAATGTGTTGATAATTTCACTTTTCTTATGCAAATTGAAATTTGGTCAGAAACAAAAAATGAGTGTCTTAGTGGTTTTATTTGAAAATGATGCTCCAAAAGTCGCAAAATAAATACTTGTAACTTTCAATAGAATAAAGTACACCACCATCATTCTTACAAACGCATGCAAAGTTTCCAGACTAAAGAAGTCATAAAAAGTAGTAATGAGCAACATTTTGGTAAACCTAAATATAATTACAATCCTTTAACACAAACTATTGTCAAATTCCTATAATCAAGGCTAATCATTCGTTCATCACGTCTAGGATGGCTAGATGTGGCAAAACGGCCAGGTCGAGCGGGCACGGGCCACGGTTTAAACGGGCAACGGGCTAAATGGGCATGCGCCAAACGAGCACAGGCTAAATGGGCATGGGCCAAACGGGGCGCATGTTATACGAATCGCTTTAGAAAAGTTCAAAAATGACGAAATAAATTCCTCAAACGTAATACCTTATTTATATTTAAAAGATTAAATATATTATATCCATAAGTTTAAAAAAAAAAAAAAACAATTGTAATGTTCTTCAATTGAGAGAAAATATGTGCTCGTTTATACCCATTTAACTTTTAAATGGGCAATATTTGCCAATTTAAAAAAAAAATAGGCTAAATGTGCCCAAATATTTTACACATTTCTCCAAATTAAGTTTTTTTTTTTTTTTTTTAGGCACAAATTGCCACCTCTAAGGATGGCTAGAAAACCCGAACTTAACGGGGAAATTCGAAACCCAAACTAATTGGGGTGGGGCAGGGTATGCTTATCGGGTAACAAGGTTTGTTTGAGGCTTAAACGGGGATTTAATTGGGTTTGGGGCGGGGAGCGGGTAATAACATCTCTGCCCTGCCCCACCCAAATAATATATATGCATATATACATATACATCTATGTTCATATAGTATTATGTTACTATTTATGTAAAATAATAACATCTTTCTTAAATATTCAAATATTGTTAGATTTTTTTTTTTTTTTTTTTTTTAGATTGTAAAATTATGATCGTGAAAACTTGTTTAATTTGTAATTATTGACGGTGTAATTTATCACTATTTAATATTATGCATAATATTATCGTTGAAAACTTAATAAAGCTTGTTTGTAATTGTTATTAATAGGTTTTTAATTCTTCAAGTTATTGTTAACCGTGTAAAAACAATAATAAATGTAAAATGGTGCAACTTTAGTTAAGAATCGCGCTCAAAGAGGAAACCCTGATAAGATCTCGGACTAGTACGGGGCGGGTTTGGGGGAATAATGCACCCCAATGGGGATCGGGGCGGGTTTAGAGAGGACTTTGATAATCGAGTTTGGGGATGACCGCCCCGCCCCAATCCCGCCCACTACAAAAATAGTCTCTTTTGATGACACTTGAAAAAAGTGTCACTAGAAGTAAAAAGTTGAAAAAAAAAACAAAAAAAACAAACAAAAAATTGTCACTAAAAGTTTTATGTGTTTTTCCTATACTTTAAAAGTGCAGGTAAAAGTCTATTTATAGTGACATAAAAAAAGTGTGTGGATATGTTCTTCACCTTTTAAGACACATTTTGTACATAAAAAGTGTCATTAAATCTCAAAATTTTACACTTTGTTCTCGAGTATCGTTTAAAAAAATTGAAAACAAACAAAAAAAAGTTGTGTTCTTGAATATCACTTAAGTAAGAAAAAAAAGAAAATGAGTAAAAAATAATATGATTCAGTTGAATTTTAAAGTAAAGTGTTTCCTTCCTAAAGTGGGATGAAAATGTTTACTTTCATTTACTTTACTTTTTCTACTAAAAAAATTCAAGAATACAGTGTTAATCTTTTACACACATTTTTAAAAAGTGTCAATAAAAGGTTAAATTTAGTGAAATTTTTTTATGTCGCTAAACCTCTGCCACTATAAGTCTATTCTCTTGTACCGCCCCGTTGTCATCCCTAAATTCACGTCTAAGCACCTCCACCGACCGGTCTCGTGTCCAACAAAAAGACCGATAAATCACAATGTCCTTTGAGCAAAGAAAAAATGTTTGAGGTTCAAGACTTTATTTTTTTTTAATCAAAGTAGTATTGTTTTTCAATAGGTATCTTAAGATGTAATTTAGATGTTTATTGCACAAATGTCATACAACATAATACTATACAATCCAGAAAAACACCATAAAATGCACCAAAAACTCCATACATTTATACATACAAACAATGAAACAAGTAAATACATAATGTCGAAATTACACAACAAAAGCAATGAGAAAATAAAACTAAACATATAATCGTACACTGCTTTTTCAAACGATCACCCAAAACCGCCAATGTAGTGAAGGTAGTTCAAGGTAGCGGCGATCCAAAACAAGCTTCAACAGTGTAACTACATGTAAATCCAACCAGAAAGCAAGACAAAATCACCATGAGTACCCTACCAAAGTATACAAAGCTTTTACCTTTTTTTTCCCAATTCTAGATGTTCATCACAACTGCAAATGTAAAAATTACCAAATTGTCCCTACAGACCGACGAAACACACGGTGGTTCACCAAAATGATCACCATCCATCATTAATCAAGAAAACACTTGAGCATGCTTTGATGGGTTGTGAACTTTCACTTTATGCCTCATTCTTGTTCTTTATCACAACCCCACAAGCAAAATTACCAAACTGCTTTCAACTTTATGCCCCAAGAGAAGACTTTTCGCGAAAACGACACTTTGAAATTACCAAATTACCTCTAACACAGTAATTTCACTTGAAAAAGACTTCATGACTTCCATACAAACTCTCAGCAAAAATTTCAACTTTATGCCCAAATCTTGATCTTCATCTCAACCCCACATAAAAAGTTACCAGATTACCCCTACACATGCAAACACACTAAAAAGCACACACTAGGTTTCCCAAAATGATCATCATTCATCATTCAAGAAATCACTTGAGAATCCCTTGATGATGATTTTCTTCAACTTTATGCTCAAATCTTGATCTTCATCTCAACCACACATTGAATTTACCAAATTACCGGTACGCCTACAAACACAATAAAAAACGTACTAGTTTTAGTACACGATCGCCGTCCATCATTCAAGAAATCGCTCGAAGATCCCCCTCCATAAAAATGTCAACTTTATACCCAAATTTGGATCTTCATATCACCCGGACAGCAAAATCACCAGATTACCCTTACTCATTTCAAACAAACAAAAGCAGCTACTAGCTTACCTAAATAGTAATAATCATCCATCATTCAAGAAATCACTTGAGGATGCCATGATGGGTTCCAAACTTTACCTTCACAAATCTAACTTTATGACCAATTCGAGATCTTCATAACAAGCCCACGTCAAAATAACCATATTCTTGCTTTTGAAATACGTACTAGTAACGTATAACAAGCATAAAGTAAAAGTATCTTTAACGTCTTACAGAGAATCAAGCCCTAAGGCTTTTGCTTTTACCTTCAAATCTCTCAAGTATTCGATTGCTTCATCGATTACCATAATGGCATTTTTGCCATTTTATCACCGGGATGAGATTCTGAATCAAATTTATCGTCTCCTTCATCTTCTCTATTCTCGGCCTCTTGTTACCACACGAAAAACTATTGAACTCTTCCTCAAATACTCCATTTCCGTCATTACCAGAACAGTAGATCCCTGATTTCCCCGAACTTGCAGTGTCCTCTAGTGCATTAACTATATTACCCTCATCCTCAAATTTGCGCTTTTTTGTGGGTCCCCCAGAACTTGCAACTTCCTCTTCTTCACCGATCACATTTTCACGTTTTTGTTCACCGAACCTGATCATTGGACTAGGGGAATGCCCAGTACTCGTCTCCTCATTTTCATAATCATTTTCATTTTCCTCATCATCATCATCATCGTCATCATCATCAGAGTACAACAATGCATTAAGCTCTTCGGTGTCCTCTCGCATCTCACTGCTTGAATCATTTCCATCGTCTTCTTTTACTGTTTCATCAACATGAATAGGGTAGGACCCATATTGCGGTTTTGGATTATTATTCAAGGAAGGATATTGGTATCGGGCTGGAGCGGTTCCAACACCTGAACTATAAATCAACGTTGTTTGATCACCGGATTGATCAAACACAAGAAACTTCTTCTGTACCCCGTTCACTGCTTGAGCGACATTGGGGCCCATGACTGGAAGTTGTTCTTTCACGGTCGAGTTAACCACAGGGATCAAACCCTGACGGTAGCGAGGCAAGCCATAGAACCAACCACCTGGTTGTTCTTGTCGAGTGCTTGCTTTTGGTGAGACCATATTCCCAAAAGATGGGATGCTAACTCGAGGCCCTAAACCGAATTGGGCACTCAATAAATTCGGATTGGGTGATTGCCAATCAGTTTGTTGGTCTCGAAACCAAGAATCAAAACCCTTGTCCATTAAGTCGAAAAATCACCTGAAAAGGTATTTAAGAATGAATTTGAATGATAAAGATTCAAACTTGATGTAAAAGAATCAAACTTTATGAAATTTAAGTATGTGAAGACTTACCAGGTGATGAACGATTACTTGAGCGTGATGAACGATTACTTGAGCGTGTGTTTAAAAAAATCTTGAAACTTCTAAAAAACGAAAACTAAAATATCCACAACTTAATTTGATCGCGAAGAGAAAAGACAGACTACGTTACAGGCTTAAGCAAATGGCGAAAGTACTCAGCCTGAAAAAAAATAATCCAACAAAAAAAGGTATTAGATTCATGTTGTCCCAACTAAGACCAGCATCAAACAGAATATGATTCACAAAGTTATTAAGCATCCAATTCTTTAAATAAAGATCTATTCAAACAATAATTGTAACGAACCTGACAATCTTGAAGAGGTTGAAAACATGCTATAACTTTAACGATTATGGTGGCACTTCCAGCGGTTCCATTTAAATGTTTCAAAGCCCGAAATGTTGTTTGTCCAGCTGATTGACACACCATAACTACTTCTTCCCTACCTTATATTCGATTTAATTCCCCTGAAGATCTTGATAATCAATCCGAGAAAATAACCAACAGAAGGTTCTCAAAGAGGTGATCAAAGAATTCTGAGAAGAATTGATTTTAAATTGAAATGAAACTAAAGAACAGAGTTTGAACTTTTAACCGATATGAGTTTAGCTAATTCAAGAAAATAACAATTTCGACGACGGTGATAAAGAACTAAAAAGCTTCGATTTTTAACTAAATTGCGAAAGAGGGTGATCAAAAGAACTAAAAAAGATTCGACTTTTAACTTAAATTAAGCTAAAGAACGAGAGTTGAACTTAGATCGATACGATTCAACTGATCCAGCGACAGTAACAAGGGAGGACAACAAATAAGTTAGTTCCCATGGATTTAACTTTAAAAAAGGTGGCTAAATGTGAGATATGAAGATAGTTTGTAAAGTAAATTATGCAAGATTCAATAGTTTTACAGAATCACCACGACAGTAGAGGTTAAGTGAAATGATTTTGCGATAGACGTCTACAGATAAGCTATACCACCGCATGCTCTTTTAATGAGATATTAACGCCACGACTTTGTTATCGTTCAAATCTTCAAAATGACTGAAAACATAAACAGAAGATGCATATTAGATACAGGACACTATAGCATAGATAGAATTTATATACATACACATGAACACAATTTATCTTCTTGTACAAATACAAATAGACAGAATCAAAAGATGACCAATTATGTACTTTGACATTAATCGCCGTAATCAGTTTTCTTACGTCAGCTTTTCATGTTTCTAAATAACTGAAATTATAATCACTTTGACAAAATCAATCTAATTCAGCATCCAAACACCCCTTTCAATTTTTAATTTTTTATATGAAGTTATACATATTTACGCAATATCTAGGTAGATAAAGTTTAAATCCTTATTTCAAATATGGATCATTTTAAGGTTATTTTTCTGTTAATGTACAAGATAAAATTTTTAGCTAAAGTAATCCAGTGCACATAAAAAGCAACAAATTGGAGCTCATTCAAAATACTTAAGCTGAAATTGCAATACAAACAGAACCAAAACAATTGATCTTGTAAATCCATATAAGTAAACCATTATACAACACATTCATTAGCATTTCATGTTCTAAAAACAATAAAATCTGTAAAATCAAACACTAACATACAAAAACACACAGTAAATATTGATCCTATAAAAAACAGTAACTTTTTTGAAAATTACATAAAAACATTCAAAACCCATGTCCCAAATCCACTAAACATCATAACCCAGAAACAGAATCAATTCTAAACCACACATTTACACAAACCAAAAACACACAGTAAATATTGATCCTATAAAAAACAGTAAATTTTTTAAAAATTACAGTACAAGATTCAAAACCCATGTCCCAAATCCACTAAACATCATAACCCAGAAACAGAATTAATTATAAACCACACATTCATACTACACCAAAAACACACACAGTGAAGGTGAATCTTGAAGAACAGGACATAGAGAGAACAATACCTTACCAAATTAAGAACCCAGATGCAAAAATGGATGATGTTGAAAACCCAGAAGTGAAATTTGATAATGAAAAGCAGAGCACGGGTGATGAAAGAGAGAGAGATAATATAAATAGAGAGTGAGTGAATGAATGAATGAATGAAAGTGTTTTTAAGTTGGTATTTTACAAGCGTGCAATCTCTCTCCTCTTGTTAAATAGGTGCCAATAGCATGCTCTGCTACAAGATTTTTTCTTCTTTTTACTATAATAAAAAATGACCCTTATTTTATTTTTACTCATTACCTGCAGGCAGGGGTGTCATTCGGGCTGACCCGATCCGACCCGACTGAATTGACTCGAATTCTAAACAAGGTCGGGTTCGGGTATATTTTTAGCCTGACCAGACCGAATCCGACCGAACCCGACTAACCCGGCTCAACAACACTTTTACAATGTAAAAAACTCGGGTTGACCCCAAAGCCGAATTGACCCGACCGGAGTTCTAAACAAGGTCGGGTTCGGGTATATTTTTATAAGGCTTGACCCGAGTTGACCCGACCCTAGTTGACCCGAACCCGACCGGGTCAACCCGAATAACACCCCTACCTGCAGGGGTGAGCAAAATAAACCCGAAAAACCAAAACCGAACCGAAAATTGAAAAATTCGAACAAAAAAAACTAACTGAAACTAAAAACCGATGGTTTAGTTTTTACTTTTTTAGAAACCGAAAAATGCGGTTCGGTTTTGGTTTTCGTCCAAAAATCAAACCGCAAAAACCGAACCGAACAGGTTTTATTATATAATAATATCTAATTAATATAATATGATTAAATAACTAAATAAATTAAATTTATAAATTCATATTCATCTTTTGAGTGGATTTATAATATATTTATCTTAACGTTTATATTTGCGTGTGTTTGTGATGTCGCGTGTTTTGTGTGAATATATCAATAAGTATTCGATAATAATTATACTACGTGTATGTTCACTTGTATGTGTATGTCTCATTTATATGTTTGTAATTGTAGAATTATGCAATAAATATTATTATGCTTAGATTGGAAAAAAGTAAAGAAGAATAACTAATTTTGTACGTAAAACAAGTTTGTTGGTATAATTTCGCCATACCCAAATATTAACGGTTAGAAACCGAAAAACCGAACCAAAACTGATAACAAACCGAAAAAACCGAACCGCCAAAAACCAAATGGTTTCGGTTTTGGGTTCTACAAAACGAACATTGTGGTTCGATTCGGTTTTAGCCAAAAACAGACCCAAACCGAACCGTGAACACCCCTAATTACTTGAGTATCTAAATTAAGTTAAATGATGGGATGATTTTAGGGGTGTTTGTTTAAGCTTATACTGCATAAGCCGTGTTTGGCTTATATAACATATGTTATATTTTGTAGCTTATGTTATATAAGCTGAACTCATCTATACTACTTATAATGCATTTAAGCAATTCCCTCCTATTAATATTTTAAGATTTCATAATATAGATTTTAAGCAAATACAAGTGAAAATACATTATTTACAAGTATGTTAAGCACAAATAATTCTCATCTTAAAACACTACATTTCTTACTTATAATTAATACACCCCTTCACCAATAAATACAAATCATTAAGCACAATGTGCACACAAATGTAGCACAAATGTACAAAAAAATTACTCCAACTCCACTTTTTTCTTTGCAAAGAAACCAACTTTTATGATTTGTAGTTGTGTATGGATGCCACAACATATTCTTCATTTACCTTTGTTTATTCTAAATGATACAACCCATCATCTCATCAATAACAACTACATAGTTACAAATTCAACCAACAACACACCACAACAAAACCCACGTCTTTCTCAAAAAATTTAAACGTAAAAATAATAATAAATACAAGAACAAGAACAAAATATCGGTTTTGGTTTTCGAAATACTCATAGATCCTTAAAAATCCAACAAACCCTTCATTGATCTTGGAAAAAACGAAATTCGAAATCACCTACCTGGTTTGCGAGTCACAAACAAGATTCAAAGGAATTGTTGTTTTTCCTTTCCGTGGGTCAAAAATAAGAAATAGAAGGGTGCTTATTGTGTTTGTATTTCGATATAAAGACAAGAAACGAGAATCACCAGTGACAAGTTTGTATTTGTCATTTGGATTAGAGAACGCGGGGATTTTGGTGGTGGGATTTTCGGTTTTAAAATTTAGTGAAGATGAGATGGTGACTTTTGTGAGTTTATGAGATTGAGATGAGAGAAAGGAGATAAGAGGTGGCTTCAGTCTTAGTATCATTTAGGGTTATTTGCAATAATGGGTCTGTATTAATGTTTGTTAAAAAAATTATATTGGGCGGAGTACTACGAGTTGCACTGGGTATCAGGCAAATAATTTTTTAGTTATCAATATTTGTTTTGGTTGCGATTATACGTGGGTGCTCTAATACTTTAATATGAAACACTAGGCTATTGCTTAAAGATATTACAACAAAAAATCTCTTTTTCTATAAAGTTATTGTCACGATAAAAATATAATAGTAATATATTGTACGCCAAAAAATTTAATTCCAGGGTACTCCCCGCCGCAATGCGCGGGTACCCTGCTAATATAAGCTAATAAGCTCATATATAAGTCGAAACAAACAGTCTCTTAATGTTATTCGACGAGTACCCGTACATAACAACGGGATTTTAAAGCGACATATAGGTTTAATGATAAAAAAAAATCTATGAGTTATAAACTAAAAATAATAAAAGTTTGAGGATTTGGGGATTAAACATAATGTTTTGAAACCTTGTTCGACCTGGATGGTTGAACCGTTCCGGTCGAAAAATGGGTCAACCCGCCGGTTTGGGTCGAGAAAACGGGTTACATAAAACCGGGTCAACCCGGCGGGTTTGAAGCTTCCAGGGTCAACCCGGTTTTTTATGTGTATTAATAGTTCATTTTGAAACAAATGTTTTCAATATTTCCTTTTTTAGTTTCAACTTTTCACTTGCTCATAACTAATTGTTTCGACATTTCCTTTTTAATTTTTTCAATATTTCACTTTCTTTACTTTTCACTTTTACTATTTTTGTTTTATAAATAGTATAGATATATAGTAATATTTTGTCTCAATTTTATTGTTCATATTTTTTTCCCAAACTAATCGTCCACTACCATATATAGTAACTGGAATTGCTTAAGTCTACTATATTACCATTAATCAAAGTTGTTATTTATAAAACTATATGAATACATTAAATAATTTTCAAAGGGTAAAATTGGTGTAATAAGTGTATTTTTTTTAAAATGTGTATTTTTTATCTGATGACAATAATTTTGAGACGGAGAGAGTATAGTTGTTTAATGTATAAGTTGGTGTGTCCTAATAAAAAAAACTGCGTGTGCAAACCACTTCCCGAAAATGATGGATAATTGTGCAACTAATTTTATGAATAAACTGACATGTTAATAAATTAGTCATGGTTTTAGATATAAGCCTGCGGGTAATAGTGACGACGAACATGACCGTCAACTTAACGTCACATCACTTTTTCCCTCCTCAACTAACATCACTATCAAAATAGTGTAATAACACAACCAACACCATCACAATAACATCATAAATATACTACACAAACACCAAAATCACACACTCTCACACGCAAACAACTTCCACAACTCGATCTTGGCAACGGCCAAGTTTTCACAAAAAACCACAAATGACGCTTCGGTTGACGGTGATGGTTGTAAGGACGATGCGTCTTACAGGGGTAAGAACGTGTCGCTCGGACCCTTATTACCACCAGTCTAAGGGCCTGTTTGTTTAGTTTTTTTTTATTAAGTCCTGTTAAATTAAAGTGTTTGTCTAGAAATATGTTGTCAGTTTGTAAATGAATAAATGGTTGTTTGTTTTGTATGCTGAATAAAGTGTCTGAATTAAAAAAAATTATTGTTATACCCTTTTTATTTGAAATAAAGTTAAGAAGTGGGAGGGTAAATATGTAAAATTAAGATAAAACGGATGAACTTAATTTGGAGACCCTCATCTCTCTAGCTTTTCCTAAAAGGTCATATGTTAGTTTTAAGTACTAAACAAACATCATTTGATGACTTAATTAACTTACATAATTTTCAATTAAGACACATTAAGTTGTTATCAAACACTACATAAGATTAATGAATTGATTTGCTCACTTATATGTTCGATTTATACATACCAAGTCAATGTTTTAAACAATTATACTATATCTACATCTAACTTCATCTACTTGAACATTGTCGTGTGCAAATTAAAAAACAATATATGCAAATCACCTCCCGTGGAAATAAACATACCAATTACTCATGCTAAACAATATTTATAAACTAACCAATGATTTGTGTTCGTGCTTAGTTTTTGGCTTGTTTAGCTTTTAGTCATTAACAGAATATATGTGTAGCTAATTTTGTTTGCGCAATAGTGTTTTTAATATGTAAGCAATTATGAATCGTCGTGAAAAGGTTTATACCGACCTCTGTTGAGTTTTCGAAGAGTAAATTGCAAAAAACATTCTTGTGCTTTGTCTAAATTGTAAATACACTCCCTACTTTTTAAAAAGTGCAGACAAATTCCTTGTGAAAAACCTTTAGGTTGTGTTTGGTAGAAAGAAATGAAGGGAGAGAAATGGAAATGAGCTCATTTCTCATGTTTGGTAGAGAGAAATGAAAATGAGATTTTGGTGGGGAAATGGAGAGAGTTGGCTAGTGTAATTTAAGGAGCTCCATTTCCTTTAATTTTGTGGAGAAATGGATTAATTTTTTTGAAAAAATGTTTTTTTTTTTTTTACATTTAAAAAAATATATATTTTTTTTAAATTATTTTTTAAAAATAAGTTTTTTTTTTAAATAAATACATTTTTTTACAAAATTATTTTTAAAAAATTATTAATTTTTTTTTAAAAATAAATACATACATTTTTTAAAATAAATAAGTTTTTTTTTAAATAAATACATTTTTTTTCAAAATTTTTTTAAAAATATTTTTTTTTAATTTTTTTTTTTAAAATAAGTTTTTTTTTTTTTAATTATTTTTAATTTTTTTTTTTTTTAAATAAATTTTTTTTTCATTTCTCGGGTAAAGTCTCTGTTGTTACCAAACATTATAATTGAACAAAATTCTCCACTGATTTCTATTCTCTGAGATTTTATTCTCTACTTCATTTCTTTTCTCTGAATTTCTCTCTACCAAACGCACCCTTAAGGTGAATATGGTATCTAACCTAAAGTAAAATGACTAATGCCCTCATTTTTTTTTTTTTTCCATGGGCATTTTAGTCATTTGACTCGAGTCGAGGGACGATATTCACCCCAAAGGGATTGCGTCTGGACATTCAAAAAGGTAAGGACGAATTTGAAACCTTAAGTTCCTCACATGGAAGATCTATGCACTTTCCAAATGGTAAAGACCACACATGTAATTTGATCAAAGCGCAGAGACGATTTTTGCAATTTACTCTATTTTTAATTATATCTTTTTTTTTCTTTTTTTTTTTTTTTTCAAAAATCACTATTATACTTTTGATAGAGTAAGATTACACAAATAAAAAAGGATTAATTTAATATATCACCCTAATTTCATGATTAATTTCATATATACCCAAAGTGCAAGTATTAAATGCATAATGTATAATGTTTTTAATACATGTTTGGGTATATATGAAATTTCCATCTAAAAAGAGGGGAAATATGAAATTGCCCCAATAAAAAAAGGTGTCAATATTACACCAAATTTAATGCGAAAATGCATTGAGTTTGGTTGCACTTTCACACCTAATATAGAATGGAATTTGATGGTTTGGTGTGAAAAAAGTTTTTTCACCCATATTGTGGTATGTAAATTGAGATAGCCAATATATACCCTATTCGTTACAAATTCATTGGTGACCTTGACAAATGAAAAATATTAAAATTTTAAATTGGTAACTTCGAGCTTGATATTTAAATTATTCATACACATTTGTAAAAGATCATATATGCATGTACGTGGTATGCATAGGTTTTGCGAAGTGCATATTTTCTTATATACTACTCCGTAAATATGTTGTGAATTTAAAGTTTGAAAAGTTGTTAATGTAGTTTAAAAAAATGTATTTTTGTACCAAAAAAATTTCATTTTTAGCTTATAAGCCAACTAAATCTTTTTAGTTGTAGATTTAGACAATTTTAAAATATTTGTAAAGTTTAAGGCTTAAAATATTGGGAAATATTTACAAGAAATGAAAATACTTATGTTTTTCTTGCACACTCTATATGGAGGATTATCATATCATATCATACTAAGATTTATTTGAAGTTTTTTGTTTTATCACAAATTCTTATACTGGAAGAGTGGTTGTGCTACTCATTGATATCAATAGCTTTTGAGTCTTTTGACTCTCTTCTTTATGGTTAGGTTTAAGATTGAACCACCATTATGCCTTGCTTTCAACTTTTTCTCACTTTTATTTAACTTTTTAATCATTATTTTTTTTCTATTAATTGTATTTATATTATTAAAAAAAATGGATATCTTGTGAGAGTAGTATTTTATCTGAATTTGTAATTAAATAGTAGAGTAGCTTAATCATAAATATTAAATTCACAATAAAAAATAAAAATTAGGTGAGATTGTATGACATGTTAAATAAATAATCATAAAAAAAATAAAAAAATACTAAGCTTCAAATAAATATTAATTACCTCTATGTAACAGATAAACTAATGTATATAATTGGAAAAATAAACTATTTCAGGATTTATACATCATGTCATTGGTTATTTCATTCAAAGTATATAGTCAATTGTCTTTTGTTTTCTCTACTACTTTAGACTTGATGAGTAAATTTGGCCATACAAAAAGGATTTTGCACTCTTAATAAAATTATTAGTAATTTATTCTTTGTTCCCAAAAGAAAAAAGTGTCAAAAATGTGAAAAACAGTGGCATCCTATGCTGGCCCAATGATATGGAGCTTGACCATTCAAACCCATAAATTATATGTACAAACAAATTCATTTTAATACGTATGCATGCTATTATTTTTAAATTTATAGTAGAAAACTAAATGTATAATTATATATCCAAAAACATTGGTTAGTAGATATAAAAATTTATGTAAGTTAATATCTCAAACTTTGTGAATGGTTTATCAATTAGTAATACTTAT
The DNA here is from genome assembly GCA_910596185.1 of Chrysanthemum makinoi. Taxonomy (NCBI): domain Eukaryota; kingdom Viridiplantae; phylum Streptophyta; class Magnoliopsida; order Asterales; family Asteraceae; genus Chrysanthemum; species Chrysanthemum makinoi. The sequence continues at coordinate 148,134,574 of OU343224.1, read as the reverse complement.
TTGTTTTATTTGAAGATGAAGGAGTAAATTATCTCTTCAACTTGAAAAATAAATTAAATCAAGCAAATTTTTTTATTTAAACACTTACCTTAACGAGGTATTTGAGCGACCGAGAAAGTTCATGGCCTAGGTTACAAGAGGTGCGTCATAGTTTGTGCTAGCGGCTTGCGTTTAGATGCAATATCTATGAATTCAATTAAGGTTTTATGTTAGTGTTAGCTGAGTTTCTTATATAAATGCATAGATTTCATTAGCATTATGTAGTCCTTGTTGCTTCTAAAAATCCATCATTTATATTATTGATGGTATGAAGATGTATACTATTAAAGTTTTCATGCATGCATTGCATACCATTTCTTGATCAATAAAGGATCTAAAGTTTTGAAGTGTAAAACAAATTCAATGAAAAAGTGGTCTTTATTGTAATAAACATATTGTCTACTCTAGGTTAGTAAAACAAATGAGGCTCTAGTTTAACTTTGTCTAAAGTTCAAGCACAATATAATAAGCTTTATATATACTAATAATTAAGTAGTAAATAATTAAGTGTTTATATTAGATTCTATTTATTTTGTATTTATGAGTTTTCAAAAAAGGTTTGCAAAAAGGATTAGTCAAATATTTTGGTACCACTTCACGGGAGTGTTCACTTTTATAAAGAAAATTAATCAATACAAACTACACTTTAAGCACTTTTTCAATATCTTTTTGGAACTCATACTCCATATAATTATATTTAGAAATATATTTTTTCTAAAAATAAAAGATTCTTAGAAAACACTGATTTTTCCTCATTATTTGAACTTTTTGAAAATTTGTAAGACATGAATACATGAGTTTATATTGATACGAAATTACTCGTTAATCTTCTTGTGTAACAAACCGCGATCATCATAACACTAAAATATCATCGTCAAAAAGTCATGAAATCATAAAATTCATTGAAGTTACTTCAAGTGGAAAGTCATATATTTGTAAGACGAATATTTGCTAGATTTGTACGTAGTAGCTAGGGGTTGTTACGTTTTTAATGTTTGGTATCGACTCATTCTCACTAACAATAGTACTCTCCTTTTAGGTATACTTAATTAACACTCCTTAAAATAGGCACACCTAATGGTGAAAACTTCATAGATTAGTTGCATACATATGTATTAGATCTCAACAAAAATCCAACAAACATCCAAAAGATGGACCAGCACGGCCGTCTTAAAAGAGTGCAAGTGGTGTCACTATACATGTCATCGTTTGATGAGGGCCACAAACTTTCATGCACTTCTATTATATTGTCGATCGTTGTTTTACATGACCATCCAAAACGATGAGATCGACATATGCATAAGTAAGCTTCTACATATACATGCATGTGATCTCTCTATATGTACGTACAGGTACATATATATATATATATATATATATATATATATATATATATATATATATATATATATATATATATATATATATATATATATATATATATATATATATATATATATATATATATATATATATATATATATATATATATAGGGAAGGGATCTAGTAAGAAGATTAATTAAAATGAGAAGGGTAAGAAGTAATTCTAGCCACACATTTTAAACAATGAAGGAAAATTTGAAGGGACATGCATCCACTTTTTTAGGTGCATCTAAAATGTGTGGTTGTGGTTTCTTCTTATCCTTCTTATTTTAATTATTCTTCTTATTTGATTCTAACTAACTATATATATATATATATATATATATATATATATATATATATATATATATATATATATATATATATATATGATAAAGATCAAATAAAAAGACAAATATTCGTAAAAGATAAAAAGATTTTTTTTCAAAAAAGTTCTCGAAAAATTCCCCAAAAATTTCACAAGATCGGGTATGATGGTACATGAAAAAGTTGTGAAAAACTTTTTTCTGAAAGTGGATATTTTTTCCGATAAAAAATTATAAAAAAATACGTTTGCGCATTAAATCGTTTTTTTGTGCATCAAAAATTGGTTTTGCACCCAACTTCTTTTGACTTTTTCATCAAAATAACATTGCGCATCTAACTAAAACAAGTTGAAAATTTTGTGCATCAAAATTTTTTTATCAAAATTCGTTTTTTGTGCATTAAAAAAAACGTATCAAAACTCAAAAATATAAAAAATGTTTTCACAAAAGTTTTATGCACCAACATACCCGATCTTGTGGAATTTTTTTGAAATTTTTGGAGAATTAAAAAAAAAAAACAAATCTTTTTATTCTTTTTACGGATATTTGTCTTTATATATATATATATATATATATATATATATATATATATATATATATATATATATATATATATATATATATATATATATATATAGGGAAGGGATCTAGTAAGAAGAAAAACTGAAATGAGAAAAATAAGAAGGATTTCTAACCACACATTTCAAATAGAAGGGAGAATTTTAAGGGAAGATGCATCCATTTTTGTATATGCATCTGAAATGAGTGATTGTGGTTTCTTCTTATCATTCTTATTTTAATTTTTCTTCTTATTTGATCCTAACTATATATGCAAGCAATTTACATACCAACTGTTGCAAGCAGCTGCCTGCATCAATTCATAGTAGCAAGGCATATATGTCTATGTGGTGGCGTATATATATATACGAGGATTGGTGCCCGCACGTTGCCGCGGTGTGTTCTATGAAACATGGATGCAAACATACATAGACAGCTAAAGTGTTTTTACATTTAGATACCAAAATATGCAAGCAATTTACATACCAACTGTTGCAAGCAGCTGCCTGCATCAATTCATAGTAGCAAGGCATATATGTTTCACCTACATGTGGTGGCGCAATGTATTTGCAGGCCTAACTGATGGAAGCAGTTAGCGCTGCAGCTTACACAAAAGAATAATCTTGCATTTTGGGTGCCACTATGTGAGATTAAGGCAGCACCTTGGCATGCAAGCATACCACATGTCTAGTCTAAGTCATACACAAAAAGATGGCCAATGTTTTGCTGCATATTTCTGCAGTTGAAGCAAAAATATGTTGCAAAACACATGATGTTTTTTAACAAATCCAGTTTAAACATGTACATTGTCAACCCAACATCTAGCTGTCTTTCTTTTTCTCTGTGTTCCTGGTCCTTCTCTTTTCTGCAGCTGAACCCTCCACTGCTACTGCATAAATATAATTAGAGCAAAAACATTAGGAACAAAACATGTGAAAAGTTAGTGTGGCAAAAAAAAAGGAGCATGTGATGCTTAGGTAGAAAATGTTTGGACTAAATGCATTTGAGATTGGCACTGTTTTTGGTTCCCTAAACTGTTTCTGGTTACATGCCTCCATCTCTTGTCTATATAAGTAGTGCCCATGTGAGCATAAGTATGGGTCATACTCTATTAATTCTCTCTTAAGAAGGTTGTGCAAAAAGATGGCGCGACTCCTAATTTTGATGAACTTAAAGCAGCATGCCGTTCTAATAAGCTGAACCGAGCTTTTCGTTTGTTGTTTTTGCATGAAGAAGCTGATATCGAAGGCCTTATTATGGTTTTGAATGAAAAATGTAATGATGTCCGTGCAAGAATCATAAAAAAAGGGAATTGCTTAGAGAGGGTGAAAGCTTTAGCTGGGTGACCTGTGGTGTTGATGGCCTGGCATGTTTGCAGCAAGCACAAAATAAGGATTATCAATTGTTGGCTGCAATGGTCGTGCTTGTTGACCTAGCACATGAAGCACGTACTTTACAGAACCATCATGCACTTACTATGCACCTCGGGAACCCCCTCGGTTCGCCCCTGAGTGTTAGCTGAGTTTCTTATATAAATATGGATCTCATTAGCATTATGTAGTCCTTGTTGCTTCTAAAAATCCATCATTTCACTACAACAATCGCCGCTTTCGCAGGCAAAATTTAAGGGCTTTCGCCGGGGACATCTCCCCGGTAAACGGTTTCCCCGGGGACATCTCCCCGGCAATACCTGCTCGGGAATACAATCCACGGGGACCGCATCGCTTTACCGGGGACATGTGGGTCCCGCATCCGATTGTCTCCTGTCAAACACATCCGACGCGGGCACGTGTTTTTGCCGGGGACACGTCCACGGAGAAACTACTTTGAGACTTCACTTTAAGTATCAAAATTACGTTATTTGCAGGGGACATGTCCCCGGTGAAGAGTGTAACAACTGTTGAGGTAAACTATTTCGGCGGGGACATGTCACCGGGTAAAGTGGTGATAAAAAAATGTGTTTGAATCATCCCCGGGGACATGTCCCCGGCAAAACAAGCTGACCCACTCTGCAGAATATTGCTGCAAAATGGGTAATTTCCAGATTTTTTCCGGAAATTTTCCAGAAAAAATCTACAACCTGTTATCATAATATGACAATCCACAACCTGTTTTACCAATGTCACAACCTATTTTAATATGCCAATCATAACACAAATTCGCTAAACATAATATCATATATACAACATAGTTATCCTTTTACAAAATCGCCAAAACGGTTCCTAAACCGTTAACGCATGATCATCTACAAAACTACCTATCCGCAAATGGTCCAAAAGTATAACTGTATATATCAACAAGATAATTATAATAAATAAATAAATAAACAAACAAATAAACACATTTAACCACTCGATAACAATTTCATTCAAATAATTAAGTGTTCTTCTACAAATTACAATTCGAGATTAATCTTCCACATCATCAACATAAAATTCAACATTATTAGTACCGTCATCTTCATCATATTCATTCTCGTGGCCATCATCATCATCATCAGATGCTAAATCATGAGGAACGTGATCATCAAAATCAATATCATCTTCGTCTTCCACAATAGTGATAATTGGTGGTGGTGCCTCAACTTCCATTGGTTGAACATCTATATTTATAATGTTATAATCCAACTGATCCAACTCAGCAGAGAGTGTGATATGTGATGAGTTGTTGTCATGTACAACATCCTGGTTTTCTTCTACCACAATGATATCCGGGTTCCAAATCTTTCGATGATAAGAATCTTGGACGGCCTTCCAATTACCACGTTTACCCGGGAATTCAAGGTAAAAGACTTGTGTTGCTTGCGTTGCAAGAATGAATGGTTCGTTTTGAAACGATACACGATCGGTCATAATTTGCGCAATGTTGTTTCTATAGGTACAGCGTTTTAGGCGATTAGTGTTATTAGTGTCGAACCATTTGACTTTGAACAACACAACATTGAATGAAATATATGAAAACTCGAGAATCTCTTCAAGCTAGCCATAATGCATTCCTCCATCAGGGTTAGGAGTTGAAATTCCGCTGTTTTGAGTTGAACGACGTAAATCATGGTCGTGTACAGTAAACTTCACACCGTTGACTACGCAAGAGTTGACTGAGACTGCAGTACATGATGGTCCACAAGCCAAAGCGAATAACTCGGCGGTACAAATTAGGTCCTTCTGTACTTTTAATTCACGAATCTATGAAAAGTTAAGAATAGATAGATATGAGTAATAGTCGTTATTTATACAGGGTAATATATACAATAAGTCTACCTTCATCTCAAACCAGTGAGGAAACCCTTCTTCCAAGTCTCTGCCAGGAAATGCCCTGTAAATGTTCATGACATTAGAATAAGTCGTCGAATAACAACTTACGTGAAACAAATTTTGAAATAAAACACGTACCTCTTGTATGCGTTCATGTACGGGTCGATTTCATGACTGTTGTGTAGTACGTACCATACTACTTGCTTCATTGTGTCTGCTTTAAACCGAACTAATGATTGTTTACCATTCTTTTTGCAGAATGATCGAAACACCTCAAATCGACTTGTTGGCCTTGGACCGTCCTCATTCCGGTCAAGACGATTAAATCTCGTCTCAACACCCCAAAAATAATGCGAACAGAAAGTTAATGCTTCAACAGCAATATAACCCTCCGCTATTGAACCTTCAGGCTTGGATTTATTTGACATAATTTTTGAGCTTTTTCATGTATCTTTCAAATGGATACATCCACCTCATGTAAACAGGACCGCCTTCAATAGCCTCTTCTGGTAGATGAATAACCAAGTGAATCATAGTCAAAAAAAGCTGGAGGATATATTTGCTCGAAACTGCACAAAATATTGATCAGTTGATCTCTAGCTTTCAACATGTCATCCACCATCAAAGTTCGAGCGCATATTTGTTTGAAGAATGAACAAAGCTTGATTATTAGTGTTGCGGTGGTTTCGTCCTTCAAGTAATTTTGAAGTCCAGCAGGAAGCAACTGTTGCATCATTATGTGACAGTCATGAGCCTTCAAGCCTGTTATGTTGCTATCGTTGTCGGTCACTTTATGCTTGAAGTTAGATCCAAACCCATCAGGTAGTTTAACACCTTTGATGAAATAAGAAAAAATCAGGATATTAGAATAAGTTGTCGAAATGAATACGCGAATTAATTTGAACAAAGAAATTTTCAAATAAAACGCGTACCTTTAATGAATTGACAAAAAAGTTTTCTTTCTTCGGTTGTGAAAGAGTACGTAGAATGAGGGTTAGAGCACTTCCCGTTTCCTTTGTTGACGAGCCACAAGTCAGTACGAATATTCAAATTTTGTAAGTCTTGTCTTGCCTTGTTGGTGTCTTTTGATTTGTCATTCATTAACAAAGTACCCAACACACTCTCACACACATTTTTTCGATATGCATGACATCTTAATTGTGTTTTAGTGTAAGAAAAGACCAATACTCTAGCTCGTAGAAAACATATTTTTTGTCCAATTCAATTCGCGATCTTGATCACGTTTTTCGCACCCCATATATTGGATGTTTCCCCGGGACACGTTTAGGCAATCTTCTTAGTTGATCCAAGATTTCATCACTAGTAAATTTTCTAGGAGGGTCTGTATTATCTACCTCTGTATAGAATGCCCTTCTGTTCTTCCGCCATTTATTGGTCATGCTTAAGAATCTTCTGTGACCAACATAAGCGGTTTTATTTAACACGCGCATAGCTGGAGTGTCTTCATTACATGTCGGACATGCCATGTAACCTTGCCCACTCCACCCAGACAAACTACTTCAAGTGGGAAAGTCATTGATAGTCCATAAAAGCGCCGCTTTCATACGAATTCGGTGCCTGAATAAAGCATCCTTAGTCCGACTCCATCTTTCCATAAAGTCTTTAGGTCATCAATCAAAGGCCTCAGGTAAATATCAATATCCTTCCCTGGTGATTTGGGGTCCGGAATTAAAATTGTCAACATAAGAGAAGTCTCTCTCATACATATCCAGGGAGGCGTATTGTATGTGGTTAATATGACCGGCCACATGCTGTATGACTGACTAAGGTTGCCGTACGGATTGAAACCATCAGCAGCCAACCCTAACCGGACGTTTCTTTTTTCTTTAGCAAATTCCTTTGAATACTTGATGTCAAATTTATTCCATGCTTGACCATCAACCGGGTGTTGCATCTTACCGTTCTCCATAGACTGCCTAGACGCATGCCAAGTCATATGTTTTGTAGTGTGTTTAGACTTGTACAAACTTTGTAGTCTAGGAATGATAGGAAAGTAACGCAACACCTTGTTAGGAACTTTCTTCCCAGTGTGTTCTTTTATTTCCATCTACTAGCCGCAGACGGACAAGTCTGCAAATCTTCGTTACCTACCCCCCGATATAAAAAGCAATCATTTACACAAGCATGTATCGATTCATACCCTAACCCGATAGTTTTAAATGTCTTCTTTATTTCATAGTATGACGATGGCATCTTGTATCCTAGAACGGGCGGGAAAACTTCCTTGAATAAAGTTAGGAACTCATTAAATGTGGTGTCACTCACTTTACCTTTGACCTTGATGTGCGTAATCTTTGCCATAAAGTCTAATGAAGACATCCACTCACAGGCTGGGTATAGTTTTTCGTTGACAGTGGCAAGTAACTCCTCATACTCATTACGTTGAGGAATTGCGTCGTTACTTGTCTCGCCAATATTTCCTTGAGTTGGATCATCTGGTTCGTTATTCGGACCAATATCATGAAGGAACTCAGCCATGTCACTCATCCCAGGGTGTCTTGTGTTGTGTACGGTTGTTCGGCCATCCGGCTCACCATGATTATACCACTCTTTGAATGTTTCGTCTCATATATGAATGCGTATAATTGAATTTACTATTTGAGAAAATTTCGGCAGCATTTCCCCTCAACTCCCCAAATATGTGCATTAAAGACATATTCGTAGGAGTAAAGGGGAAACAATGTCAAAATTTTCACAAATAGTAAATCAATTATACGCATTCATATCCTAAATGAGACAAAACATTCAAAAAGCAGCCCCAAACAGGGGACTTTCCGAAATTAATTTCTAATAAATTAATTTCGGACGGGTTTTCTATAGGATGATTAACTTCGGACGGGGACTTTCCGAAATTAATCACTAAAGTCCTAAAATCATTTACAACATTTCACGAGTATTAACAAAGTTAGACAAAAAACATACCGATTGTGGTCTTGGCTCTCGTGTTCGCCAGGTAGTTTTGTCAGTTGACTTCCGATATCTTCTGCTTTTTCGGGTTTGTCCAAAGCTTAACCTGCGTATTTTAAATAGTTTAGGGTTTTAGGTAATGAGAACTATCCAAGCATCGGGTATCAAAAAGACCCTTTAAACCATTAGGGTTGAATTGGTCATTTTAACAATTAGGGTAGGAGGGTAGGATGGTGTTTGCGTACGACTATTTGAACAGTGTGTATATGGTTGAAGGTTCCTGAAAACAAAGGAATGATGTTAGTGTGTCTAGTTAAAGTGCTATTACTGATGGTTTACGACGAGGAGGTACACGGCTTCTTGGTCAAGTAGATACAGGAAAGTGTACAGCCTATTTCTTGTTACGGTTTGTAATGGTTACTTGATGATGAGAGTTGAACTTAAAGGGTAAAAAGGGTGCAAAATGGTTTAGCCCTGCTTTGAGAGTTCATAACTGTGTGCGTGTTTTTAGTGTGTGTTTTTTGGTGAGAAACTCCATATGTGTGTGTGAGAGAGAGGTGTCGGAGATTATAAGAAGATAGATGAAAGGGTTTGTAATGATAGTGATGGCGAGTGAAGTGGAGTTAATGAGGCACCCTCACAAACCCTTTCATATCTCTCGCCACCATTATATCTCTATCATTACACACCATTTCGTCTCTCTTCTTATCATCTCTCGACCCTCTCTCTCACACAAACTCATGGAGTTTCTCACCAAAAAACACACACTAAAAACACACAATAAAACACTCTCAAACCAATCTAAACCCTTTTGCACCACCTTTTTACCCTTCAAGATTCAACCCTCATCATCAGGTAACCATAACAAACCGTAACAAGAAATGGGCTGTACACTTTCCTGTATCTTGTGAACCAAGAAACCGTGTACCTCCTCGTCGTAAACCATCAGTAATAGCACATATACTAGACACACTAACATCATTCCTTTGTTTTCAGCAACCCTCAACCCTAGACACATTGTTCAAAAATCCACCATCCTACTCTCCTACCCTAATTGTTAAAATGACCAATTCAACCCTAATGGTTTAAAGGGTCTTTTTAATACCCGATGCTTGGATAGTTCTCACTACCTAAAACCCTAAACTATTTAAAATACGCAACGACATATCTTACCTTTTGGTCTCGGCTTTGGTCGCGGCTTGGCCTCGGCTTGGCACCCGTGACACCCTATAAAAGCAAAACACATAATAAGCGGTTACAGATATATGCGAACTTAAATAATTATGATAAAATATATCTCATACTCTTCATTAAAAGATCGTATCATATATCATTTAGTTCTCGAAGTACTAATAAACCAAAGTGTTACAACCAAAGTGTTATAGTATCAGTATGAAATTAACCCAAGTGTTATAATATCCATTTCGCAGGTTGATAGATCGATTATAACACAAGGTTTCAAAACAAGTTATGATTATTCCATTCTTACAAGATAACGAAAATTAAAATATGTACAAGATAGGAGAAACCAAGAACCTTACAATTATTATTCCATTCTTACAATGTCTCGACGCATATTTTCATGATACAACCCGATTCCCTGTGGTTCGATTCAAACAAATAGATGGTGGTGGAGATGGAGATGGTGCGTGGTGGAGATGGAGATGGTGAGGAAGTGGTGGTGGTTGCAATAATGGAGATGGTGCGTGGTGTTGTTGCAGCTGAAAGGATGGGTGAGGAATTTTTTTTATCTCATACTGATATCAGATTGCGTTAATAATTGAGGTGTTTTTTAAGTTTCACTTTTCCCGGGGACAGGTCCCCGGAGAAAGTTAGGTTTGTCTTCTAGTGTTACATTCTGCGGGGATAAGTCCCCGGGGAACGTAATGGCGGGATAAAGTAAAAAGAGCGAGGGAAAATGAAAAGTTTCGCAAAATCATTTCCCGGGGACATGTCCCCGCGGAAAGATTTAATTATTCCATTTTCTTTTTCAAAAAACTATAAAGTTAATTTAAGTTTAACCTAAAAATTATAAAGTTAATTTAAGTTTAACCTAAAAATTATAAAGTTAATTTAAGTATAAGTGATATGTTTAACGACCAATTATAGGTGCTATGGTATACGTATCATGTTTAACGACCGACTATAGGTGATATGGTATATGTATCATGTTAAACGACCGACTATAGGTGCTATGGTATACGTATCATGTTTAACGACCGAGTATACGTGCTATGGTATACGTATCATGTTTAACGACCGAGTATAGGGCTATGGTATAAGTATCATGTTTAACGACCGACTATAGGTGCTATGCTATACGTATCATGTTTAACGACCGACTATAGGTGTTATTGGTATACGTATCATGTTTAATGACCGACTATAGGTGCTATGCTATACGTATCATGTTTAACGACCGACTATAGGTGCTATGGTATACCGTATACGTATCATGTTTAACGACCGACTATAGGTGCTATTGGTATACGTATCATGTTTAACGACCGACTATAGGTGCTATGCTATACGTATCATGCTTAACGACCGACTATAGGTGCTATGCGATACGTATCATGTTTAACGACCGACTATAGGTGCTATGCTATACGTATCATGTTTAACGACCGAGTATAGGTGCTATTGGTATACGTATCATGTTTAACGACCGACTATAGGTGCTATGGTATACGTATCATGTTTAACGACCGACTATAGGTGCTATTGGTATACGTATCATGTTTAACGACCGACTATAGGTGCTATGCTATACGTATCAAGTTTAACGACCGAGTATAGGTGCTATTGGTATACGTATCATGTTTAACGACCGACTATAGGTGCTATGGTATACGTATCATGTTTAACGACCGACTATAGGTGCTATGCTATACGTATCATGTTTAACGACCGACTATAGGTGCTAAGCTATACGTATCATGTTTAACGACCGACTATAGGTGCTATTGGTATACGTATCATGTTTAACGACCGACTATAGGTGCTATGGTATACGTATCATGTTTAACGACCGACTATAGGTGCTATGGTATACGTATCATGTTTAACGACCGACTATAGGTGCTATGCTATACGTATCATGTTTAACGACCGACTATAGGTGCTATGGTATACGTATCATGTTTAACGACCGATTATAGGTGCTATGCTATACGTATCATGTTTAACGACTGACTATAGGTGCTATGGTATACGTATCATGTTTAACGAACGACTATAGGTGCTATGGTATACGTATCATGTTTAACGACCGACTATAGGTGCTATGTTATACGTATCATGTTTAACGACCGACTATAGGTGCTATGCTATACGTATCATGTTTAACGACCGACTATAGGTGCTATTGGTATACGTATCATGTTTAACGACCGACTATAGGTGCTATGCTATACGTATCATGTTTAACGACCGAGTATAGGTGCTATTGGTATACGTATCATGTTTAACGACCGACTATAGGTGCTATGGTATACGTATCATGTTTAACGACCGACTATAGGTGCTATGGTATACGTATCATGTTTAACGACCGACTATAGGTGCTATTGGTATACGTATCATGTTTAACAATCGACTATAGGTGCTATGCTATACGTATCATGTTTAACGACCGACTATAGGTGCTATTGGTATACGTATCATGTTTAACGACCGACTATAGGTGCTATGGTATACGTATCATGTTTAACGACCGACTATAGGTGCTATGCTATACGTATCATGTTTAACGACCGACTATAGGTGCTATTGGTATACGTATCATGTTTAACGACCGACTATAGGTGCTATGGTATACGTATCATGTTTAACGACCGACTATAGGTGCTATGCTATACGTATCATGTTTAACGACCGACTATAGGTGCTATGCTATACGTTCAATATTTTCCTAATTTATTTTCATTTAGATATAGTATTATTTTGTAACGACAAACGATGGAACTAAACATATGCCGTTCAATAAGACGTATTTTATTAAATATTACTTTTGCCGGGGACAAGTCCCCGGGGAAAGGGTTGGCGGGAATTTTCGCGAGCACAATTAGCATGCTTTGAGATTTGGTCAAACTTTGGTGAACGTAAAATACACTTTCTGCGGGGACACGTCCCCGGAGAAACTTTACGTTGAATTTTGACTATCCGGTCAAAGTTTAATAAAAATCAAAGTAACATTCGCCGGGGACATGTCCCCGCGGAAAGGATGCGTTGAAATTTTCATAACAAGTCAGCGAATCCATGTGCCACGTCAGATTCACTTTTGTCGTTTAGTGACTTTCACCGGGGACTTTGTGTCCCCGGCGAAATCCTCCTCGCCCGTCCGTCCGTTTGTTGTAGTGTTTATATTGATGGTACGAAGATGTATACTATTAAAGTTTTCATGCATGCATTGCATACCATTTCTTGATCAATAAAGGATCTAAAGTTTTGAAGTGTAAAACAAATTCAATGAAAAAGTGGTTTTTATTGTAATAAACATATTGTCTACTCTAGGTTAGTAAAACAAATGAGGCTCTAGTTTAACTTTGTATAAAGTTCAAGCACAATATAATAAGCTTTATACACATTTTGATTCTACTAAGCACCATGAACAAAGCACAATACAAATTAAGTGTTTATATTAGATCTATTTATTTTGTATTTATGAGTTTTCAAAAAAGTTTGCAAAAAGGGTTAGTCAAATATTTTGGTACCACTTCTCGGGAGTGTTCACTTTTATAAAGAAAATTAATCAATACAAACAACACTTTAAGCACTTTTTCAATATCTTTTTGGAACTCATACTCCATATAATTATATTTAGAAATTTATTTTTCTAAAAATAAAAGATTCTTAGAAATCACTAATATTTCCTCATTATTTGAACTTTTTGAAAAATTTTAAGACATGAATCCATGAGTGATGAGTATGCATTGGTAATATAGTTTTATTGATACGAATTACTCGTTAATCTTTTGTGTAACAAACCGCGATCATCTTAACAATAAAAGATCATCGTCAAAGTCATGAAATCATAAAATTCATTGAACTTACTTCAAGTGGAAAGTCATATATTTGTTAAGACCAATATTTGCTATATTTGTAGTAGCTAGGGGTTGTTACGTTTTTTATGTTTGGTATTGACTTATTTTCACTCACAATAATACATACTCTCCTTTTAGGTGTACTTAATTAACACTCCTTAAAATAGGCACACCTAAATGTGAAAACTTCATAGATTAGTTGCATACATATGTATTGGATCTCAACAAAAATCCAACAAACATCCAAAAGATGGACTAGCAGGGCCGTCTTAAGAGAGTGCAAGTGGTGTCACTATACATGTCATCGTTTGACGAGGGTCACAGACTTTCATGCACTTCTATTATATTTATACATAATAAGAGGATTGAGTCTAATTAGTTCAAGCATTACTGATACATTTGTATTTTGTGTGTGTTTTTAAAGGCTTCTTTGTAGTGATGCCACGGGGGCACCGGAATCCATGAAACAGACTTGTGGACTAATATAACTCAAACAACTAGAGTTCCAAACGAATGACAATCCGATTGAAACTACTTGTGGCCGGATTTTTATCCGATTGGTTCTAATTTGGCTCGTGTAGCTTGGGATATCAGGGCCGGTTTAGAGGTGCTGCAAAAGTGTCGTCGTTGTTGTATATGACCATCAAAAACTATGAGATCGACGTATGCATAAGTGACAATTTGTTTATTATATTTTTTTTAAACGGCTGCAAATTTGTTAAAATAATCTAGCAAGGCGTTAGAAAATTTGTTTCATACATTGGGTTGCTTTTATATCATATATTTCGAATTCTACATATACATGCATGTGATCTCTCTATGGCTTTGTTCTTGAGTTATAATTTGGGGAGAAAGGAAAGGATTCTCATTATATTTTGTGTTCTCTAGTTTTTTATGGGAGAAGGAAATGGAATTAGAAAGGAAAGGGCGGGGTTTTTTTGTGGTATAATCTTTCGGCCAAATTTGGGAGGAAAGGGAAGAAAGTATTATTGTGGTTGGTGAAAAGACTAAAATGTCTCCTTCTTTTGAAAGATGGTGCAGGAAACAGTGGGCAAGATTGTAAATTAGCCTAACTATTTTCCTTTTCATCTGGGTTGAGAGCATAACTCAAGAACACATCACAGTGATCAAACTCAACTTTCCTTTTCTCTTTTGTTTCTCTTCCCTTTCCTGTTCCTTTTCTGTTTCCCTTTGCTCAAACTGAAGAATACCGCGTATATTTACGTACGGTAGATATATATATATACACACACACACTACATACATACGTGCATCTGCATGGGTGAAGAATAGCTTATATTTTCTATCTCAAAACAAAAAAGATGTTATTTAAATAAGTAGACTAGTTATTAAGTGTCATAATCATATCATTTTTGTTCATTATAAATTTAAAGTTAATTATTTATTAAATGGTAGTAGGTAATTTATTCGAAAACGATAGTCAAATAATTTCTCAAATTCTCCATTAATTGTATGCAATCAACACCTAATATCATTATATTAAGTTAGAAAATATAAATTCTCACCAATTCTTTTCCATAATCTCAACATTGCAAGTAATAATACGTGACTTCGATGATCACAATGTTTCTTTACTTGTCATATTGAATCAACTAGAAGAAAGCTAAATATATAAACTTTTTTGAAAATGGGTGTAATTTCTGATAAGCATATATTTTCGATGTTTATGTAATGTTAGGTTCCTTATTTCAAGATTCAAACGTAATTCGGGAGGTTTAGGAGATGAGAAGTACTCGAAATCCATGTTGGTTTCTAGTGAGAGAAAGTAGAGAGCATAAGGTGAAAAGTTTATACTGATTAAAAGCGCAAAATTTCCTGGTTGTGCTACTGGTTATTTAACGAAGTAGATGTTAAATATTGTTACACTCACATACGAATTACATACTCGCAACATAAAGCATAGAAACTGTTTTATGAACATGATCGAAGACCTCTATCCAAAATAAACGTTTAGTAACCAACTGGCCGATTGTTAAATGAGAAATGAAAGCCGGCACATGATTAATTAAACTCAATATGTGAATTTGTAAGCTCAACTAATCCATTTTTAAAAAGATGAGGTAGATATTGAAAATCTTGAGAAAATCTTTCGTTTGTCAATGATTATGCCATATATAGAGCCTAAACAATATAATGTATGATTTATAATTTGTATCTAATACTCGATCATGTGCCTTTATAACTTTCAAATTGTACTTAATACAGTCGCCATTCTAAAAAAAATCGTGACATTCATCAATCATTATATATGTACAGTCACATCACATGCATGTATACGTATTGTATATGTCTGCATGTATTTAGAACTTGAACTTGATGTATAAACAAATAAATGACCTAGAACCGATAACAAGTTACTAGCAATGTTAATCTCGTAACATGTTCGTCATGAATTGACTTAATGAAATATATATAAACTACAAGTCTGTTCCAAGGTCATTAAGTTCATAAATGATTTGCAATGCCGTTGTGACGTGTTCTAGAAAACATCGTGAAATAGATTAGAGAGAAAACTTTTCTAAAACACAGACATGTGTTAAACCGTACCATTTCATTATAGAAGCAACAGAGTTGGCAATGGCCAACATTCAGCTTTGTAGAAAGTATCAAGATAGTGTCTTCTATAAGAAGTATGCCTAAATCGACCTTTTTACTTTGAAAAAGAAAAATGTTGGGCCGTTATATCGCCTAATATTATGTTGCTCAAGAAGTAAATGCATAGAAAGGGTTAAACGAAGACTTATAACCTCCATATGCATGAAGTGAAAATCATCCATGTGTAATTATGATTGCAAAAACAAGGCAATTCAAATGATAAACAATGTTAACTGAAGGGCCAAATAATTCATTAACCTTTTCTAGTAAAGATTATATAGAAGATAGGAGGATTAACTTATAGTTGTAATATGTCATTTTCCTAGCAATAATGTTCATATATTTTTATCTTTTTGTCAAAATTGTATACTATCTAGTGTGTAAGAAAAGCATCGTGTATATTGTTTAAATAAAGAAAATTACTATATTTATAAATTTAAATAGAATAAAACGACAAACAAGGGTTATTGTCAATGTGTCATGAATTGGAATCTTGACCTCACAACGATAGCTTATCAAAAAGAAAAAAAAAAAAAAAAAAAAAAAAAAAGGTTTTTAGGGTTTTCATATAGCCAAATAGCTAGGTGTGTACATTAGAAATTTTGGCATCCAAATTTGATTAAAGAATGCTTTAATCATTTTCCAATTGGAAATTTGGTAGTGATGTTAAACTTATGTTTCATTCTAGCTAGTAGGTTTAGTAGTTAAAACATAGAGTAGAATCTAACATTGAAGAGATTAGTTGACACCCCCCAAACTGACTTGAGAGGAATCCATTCTCGCGAACAAACACACCGAAGCTAAGAAAAGGCTGGATCAAGAAAAGGGGGTTGTCATCCTGGAATTTTTTCCGTATGCCGAGGAAAATGCCTCACCTTTCTACATGCATTTTTAGAAGAATTTTAGTATTGAGGTTGATTTTGCCTTTTTTCCTATAGCTTTTAGATAGGTATGTTTAGTAGCAAAGTGTTTAGGAGCGTTTTCAAGCAACTAGCAATTATGATTAGTAGGATTGTAAATGAATCGGATGAACATGAACGAAGCCTTTTTCATGTTCGTTCATTTAATTTTAACCTAGCAAATTAACAGACACGAACACTTAAGTTGATGAATTTTCTTGCTCATGTTTGTTCATTAAAAAATGATGTTATTCATGTTCGTTTATGTTCGTTCATTTAGAGATTAAACAAACCTTAACGAACGAACATAACTGAATATGAAGACAAATAAAAAGATATACATAATATTGTGTTTTATGTGTGTTCGTTTTGTAGAGTATACCGATTTTTAAAAGATATATAATAAAAATATACGATATACAAACATAAACAAATATTAAAATGTATAATCAGAAGTTCACAAACATAATTGAACGAATGAGACATTTGTTCATGTTCATTTATTTAAATAAATGGACATAAAATGTGTTCTTATTCGTTCACTTAAAGAAATAAATGCACATAAACGAACATTTTATTGCATGGTTTATGAAATGTTCACTGAACTTTCGGTTCATTTACAGTCCTAGCGGGTAGTGTTTTGCACAAAATTCTTGTTTAAAATAAGCAACTAGCAATCTTATTTTTTCTAAATGCTCCAAATCAAAACACTATGTTAGCGTTAAAATGTGACCACATTTACGAAATTTACACTAGTTACATTAGCCAAGCATGAAAGGACTGGAATAGACAAGTTGTATAAATTAGGTCGTCTAAGAGCTATAAATACCCTCCTAGACTTTACTAGGAGGTGAGACTCTCATATTGTATGTGTGTGTATTTTCATCTTTTCTTCCCTTTCTCTCACTACTTACTCTCCCTAACTCTTATATGGCGAGATCTTTATCTTTTTAAAGAATTTTTGTTGCGTTATAAACATAAAGTTTCAAACTTCTTGTTTTCCTATCTTGGTTAAGATGATAGTCATGTAGTTCACATCTAAAAACAAGTGTTGGAACGATGTTTTGAGCGAAAAGCACACGTGTGGTTTTTATAGGGTTTTAAGGATTTTTGCTACTTTAGATATGTCTTTTTTAATGTTTGTTTTTCATAAAGTTCACATTTTTATGAAAGTTTAGTTCATATAGATTGTGTTTGTACAAAAAATTTGTATTCAAAACGTTCAAAATTTGGTTTTTTAAGTGCCTCTTAAAATTTAGGATCTACCTTCATTTGGAGAAATCTTTTAGAGAAAATCCGTCTGGAGAAATCTTTTTGGCGAAATCTGTTTTGTTGAAATCTATTTTGGAGAAATCTTTTGGAGAAATTATTCCAGAGCTATATAGAGAAATTATTTCAAAGCTATATGGAGAAATTCTTTCAAAGCTACATGGCAAAATTCTTACAAAGCTTTGTGGAGACATTTCATGTAAACCTATATGGCAAGATTTGGCGAGATAGTTTCAAAGCTTGTTTGGCGAGATTTTCCTAAGGCTATATGGCGAGATGTACAGAATTAGGGTTTATATTTAATGAGTTAGATGGCTATCAAGTTTAGCAAGATTTGACTTATCATATCCGAATTCCATCTAAACCCTAAGACTAGCAAAGAATCACCAACGCTATTATCCACTAAATGCAAAATAAAGAACATTTCCAAGACTTATAAATTTTAAATTAAAACCTTAACCCAATACCAAAAATCAAAACAAAAATACCACATTTCACTTAAACGATCCTTATCAAGATTCATTTTACACGTCAAACGCTAGTTTGGAATTTAAACGTTTATGTGACTATGGAGTTTATATTTTATACTACGAGATTGAAAATGAAGTTGTATTTCGCAAGTTCGTGCACTTATGTATCTTCGTTTCTTTCTTTATACCACACGAAGATGACTTGTTTCGACGTTTATTGTTCGTGATAAAGACTTGACTATCTAGTTATTTTTGTGTTTCTTCTCTATGCACACAAAGTAGCTATCACTTTAAGTAGCTATGTTATAGTACTCAATGTCTCACATAGTTGAGGATATGTCAAGAGGTTTGGTACTATTATATATTGGGTATATGGTATACAATGTTCTGAGTCACCGGTTTAGCACAAGTATAAGTTGAGGGATTTGTATAATATACTTCATCAAGTGATCGTGGAACATGGTTAAATCTTCAGATGTGGTCATTATTATTAGCCGCGAATTGATAAGGGGTCAGAAAAGAGTTAGGAATAAGAGGATAATAGTGAAGAAGGATTTTTATCAGCAGTTGACTCTTATGGGATATTTTTAAGCATTAAAGTTTATGGTAGTTTACACATGATCGTTTTCTCTACAATGATCTTTTATAGTCTTAAGCACAATTGTTCAAAGTTTTTCAGCAAAGTTTTGAACGTTTCAAAATTGTGCTTAAAACGAGATCAAGTATTTGGGCATACGCGTTTTCATGATGATTACGATAGATCACAACCATCATGGGAAAGAAGTAGTGTACGTGGTGACGTAGTGTACGTGTTTTGAGTTTATCGGTTCAATGAAGAAAGGCTACAGGCATGTATAACGTTGATTTTTTCGGTAGATTCACCGGGTATCATTATTTCGGCTTCGTGATTTGGTTAGTGTGAAGTACTTGCATACGTGAGAAGATCGTTGATTTCTCGCATGTCACCCCAAATGAACATTATGCATTTCATTGAGAACTTAGTTATCTTGGAGACATGATGATTGGTTTGAAGATATATGGAGGAAGAAATAGTGTACTCGTAGAGGGATTTATCTAGTATTTTGGACAATGGTCGTATGGATTCATACATGTTGAGGGATTTATTAGGTCGATCGACATTGCTTGGATAGATCCGTGTTGGGTATTATTATTTGACTTCATTTGTGTGCTTGAAAGTTTATCTCAATGAAGAAAACAAAGAAGCTTGCTAAATGTATTACAATATCTACAACATTTCATTTGCCACATCAAAGTTAAAGATATGGTATCTTCTACATCTTCATTGTGCATTCAAAGTCAAGTAGAAGATATGTACACAACAAGTTTCGAATATGCGAGAAGACGGTTGTCGGTTTGGGAGGAAGCCGATTCAGAAACTTCGCCAAAAAGAAGAGTAAAAAGAAGCTTCTAAAAACATGGTGTATGAACTAGGGGAAAGTTAATCTAATTCACATTTTTTACATTTTTTCGTCTGCAATTAATAAAGAAGAAGAAGTAAGCTCATGATTCCAGAAGATCATGATTTTTCATGTCATCCTTGAAGTTGTTGTATTTAATGTTTATTTTACTTGTAGGATTTATTGTAAGTAATTCTCGTATGTCATCACATTGGGGGAAGATTGTTAGCCTTAAAATGTGATGTTATTTATGGGATTTATACTAGTTATCATTAGCCAAACACGCAAGGACTGGAATAGACCAGTTGTATAAGTTAGGGCGTGTATAGGCTATAAATTCCCTCCTAGACTTCACTAGGAGGGTGAGATTCTCATATTGTATGTGTGTGTATTCTCATCTTTCTCTCTAAGCTAATACATACACATCTTTTCTTCCTTTTCTCTCAATACTTACTCTCTCTAATTCTTAATATGTATTTCGTGTGTTTTGAGTCTCCTCGATCTCTCGAATGTGTTTCTTGATACTAACACGCTACTTCTAGTAGCATTTACGAGCAATTAGCGTTTCCAATTACTAAATATGAATATACAACTATCTTATCAAACACTTTATCAAAACAAACAACTATTGCTTCATAATATTTCTTACAGTTATTGCTTTCCACTACTGCTTATTGCTACTACTTTTTACTACTGTTATATTCACCAAATATACCTTTAGATTTTTGCCAAACTTTAAAAAAATTAAAATACCCTTTGATATTGCATTCAGTTCGATAAAATTTCTCAATTGCCATACGGATAAACTAAAGTATCCTTAGGCTGCCCCCAGTAAGGGGATTCAATCCCCCTCATTTTCCCTGCCACGTCAGTTTTCTCTCTCCAGCGACCTTCAGGCGATTAGGTGCCCCAGTAAGGGCGACCAAGTTCATTTAAAATATATATATATATATATATATATTTTAACACAAAATAAAATTTCATTAATAATTAAAACGTTACATAATAATTCAAATAAAATTAAAACATTACGAAACTTATTAAAACATTACAACACTTATTAAAAATCTAGGTTGTGACGTGCCTTGATCGCCTCTTTGAGTTTTCGCATTGCTTGTTGTTGTATTGCGGGAAAAGATTCGTCGATTGGCGTGCAATAGAACATGAGATCTGCATCATATTTCTTTTGTTGCTCAAATTCATGTTTTTGTTGTTCTAGTGCCAATTTTTTGTCTTCCCTTTCTTCTCTCTTTTGCTCCATCTCCAACACGATTTGCCGTTGTTCTAGCTCTTTCTTCTTCAAATCATAGTATTCGTCTGCCAGCTCCTTCTTCTGCCTGAATGCCTTGGACTTGATCTTGCCCCATTTCTCGGCAACACCTTCCATAATCATAGCTTTCGAAAACTCCGAAGATTTCTTTTTATTCTTCTTTGCGGCATCACGACCAACTGGTTTAGCAGGCACATCCAGTGCACGTACCGAGTCGGTTGAAGTCCTTGTTTTTTTGCGACCCTCATCTTGGCTTAAAAAAGCCGACATCTCATTATCCTTCAAAGCAGAATGGTCCCTCAAAATCTTCCAACAATGCTCCAAAACAAACGGATGACCATACACTAGTTGGTATTCATCACACGCTCGTGTATAAACAGTGAGGTCATTCTCACCACTTCCGTAATTCCTGAGAGCATTGTTGTAAATGGCACAAAATTGACCAACTCTAGGACGAATCCTATTTTTCCACTTTGTAATGATAGAGTTGTACGTTCTTTCTGCACCAACCTCCTTCTCAAAGTATGCAATGACTTTCTGCCAAAATCCTTTAGCATTTTGGTTGTTTCCGGTTACACTATTCTCGGATATATCACACCAAGCGTTGCACAAGGCGATCTCTTCTTCTTTTGACCAAAGCGACGAATCATTCTTGGCTTCTTTCTTGACAACCTTCTTCTTCGCCTTAGTAGCTCGTTTCTTCGGTTTGACCGGTGACGTCTCTTCTCGACATTCTTCTTCTTCTATGTCATCAAGGTTAACCGAATCGTGATACGATCCATGAGCCGAACCGGTACCCGAACCGTGATACTCTTGAGCCGGATAACCCGATCTGGTTCCAACATAAAAGCGGGATTGTTGTATAATTGGTCATCGAAATCAAAACCCTCAAGATTGATACGGTTAACCGGAGAATATTCTTGATAATTTGAATATGAAGACGTTGATGAATCAATTGTTGGACGGTACACAGATTCGGGTGACCCATACATAGATTGGTTGCTTCGACGGGAGTGACTTTGTTGTTGTTGTTGTTGGATGTTTTGATGCGGTGGAACAAATGGACGATTCATAAAAAATGGATTGTTAATTTGTTGTTGTGGAGCTTGTTGGGATTGATATTCGAAAGCAGGGGTTGGAAATTGATTCTTGGTGAGAAACCGGTTAACCGGAAGTTCGGATCCGGTGTTAAAATATGCGGGGCGTTTGCCAAACGGGATTTTTGGCCTTTGGTTTGTGGTGTTTTCTTAGACATTTTTTATAGAGAGGATTGTGAGATTTTTGACAGAGAGGATTGTGAGATTTGTGAGTTTAGTGTGTAAATATGTTGTGTATTTATAGGGTAGTTTTAGTAGTATTTTTTTTTTTAATCACAAACGGTAATGTTTTTGTTTTTTGGTTTTATATGCAACGGTTGGATAGCATTTGTCTCGATCGGCTGCACGATTCATTCCTTGCAAAATGGTTGGCGATCGATTGGGGCACAACAAATCGAGTAGAGTCGATCGCCACCCACCTCAATCGATCGGATTCACCTATTGGGGCTAGCCTTATTAAAGTATTAATAGTATTAAGTATTAGCTCAGGTTAATTATTCATTCATACAAGGGTAAGTTATACTTTATGAGGTAAGACAAACTTAAGTGTTTTAAAATATTAAATTTATGAAATGATGATGAAACAAACATCATCTTCTTCATATTTTGACAAGGACATAGTTTTCTATGGTTTCGATTGCTAATCATTATGTATATACACGCACACACGAATATAATATACCAATAACGACATAATTAACTAATTACAATTATGACAATTCTATCTAGATGCAAAATAACATAAATTTCTTTCCTTTTGATTTTTTATTTCTAAGCAAGGAATTGGAAGTATAAAATATGCATTGTACACCCTATCACATAATATGAAAATGTTGATGTGGTCATATTAGATGTGACACACTGCATGCTCATTGACCAAATCAACCGAACATTATATGCATGAATAATTTATAATTGGTTTACCTTCGTAAAAAATTTAGTAATTTACCATGCTGTTATGAGTTAATTGCACAGGACATGTACATATATGCATGGCTAATATAAGGCCAACTTGGTTAGCAAGATTATTTGCTCTAAAATCATATTACAAGACATGTACATCTAATCTACTTCTAACCCGATCTCTTTGACCTTATAGCATGTGAGTGTACACATCAACAAGATAGTCGGGATTCAATTTTCGTTAGAGACATTTGTGAGAGAGTGAAATATATAGTATAATTGTGTGGGCACGATCGGGTGACAAAGCTAGATTAGGTTATTTCGACGATAATCGTTCTTCTCAACTCAAAACCAACATATACATGCACTAAGATTTTGTATGCCAAATGTTAAAGAGAATGTAATTAAAGGGGTGATTTAGCTTAGTGGATTAGAAAGGAAGACAAGAGTGGGGCATGAGAGCCATGGAGCCATTTGGTTTGTGGATCCTCCAACAAAAAACAACCACGCTTGGAAAGCTAAACATCCTCCACCATCTTCTTAATTAACCCTACTTTATTACTCACTTCATTTCCTACTTTCTTTTCTTTGTTACCTTATAATATAAACACACTAATGGTCATTAAAAAGAAAATCATTTTGAAGAGTGTATCAAGAGCTAGGTTGAAGAAGTAACATCAGTACGTCATAAACCAAAAAGTATATAGATCATGTATCTATGTCTTTTTGGTGTTACTTGTTTTACCTTCACATGTTGACCGTGAAACTGGTTTGCTCGCTTATTTCCCTATAAGGTTGAGGATGTTATTTAGTTACGCATTAGCTTATAGATAACTTATAGAAGTATATAGATCATATGCTATCTTGCTGACACCCGTTAGCTTATAAAACCTCATTTTGGTTATAAATAGTTCTTACCACTTGCTTTACGCGTTTGCCCACTAACGACACACACGAATGCTAGCAAAAGAAACATCACAAAAGTTGGAAGAAAGGAATCATATGCACTTCCCATTATAAGTAAAGAACAACATGTAAAACCACACCTTTTAAAATTATAGGACACAAAAACATTTATCTACAAAATGAAAGAAAAGGTCCATTTCATGGTGTCTATAACTTTCACTTTAAAGGCGTGTTTTGTAAGTTGGTGCATTATGTGAGACTTATATTAAAATGGCAATTGCCGTGTATTAGGTTTTGAAAACATATCTTCCTTTGAACAATAATTTCCAATTTTGTTTTCACTATGCCCTTTTTTTAATCACAACAACAATATCCAATTCCGCTTATGAACGGATTCAGAATTTTTAAGAAAGTGTTATTTAAGTTTCTAAAGTTACACCCCAAAAGAAAATTACCGGGGGTTGCTCATAAAAAAATCTAACAATTTATTATTATTATTATTATTATTATTATTATTATTATTATTATTATTATTATTACTATTATTATTATTATTATTATTATTATTATTATTATTTTACTTCGTGACCTAAAATCGGGTGTAACCCGTGCACACTTTGCCAATGATCCAATGTAGGCAGACGGAGATAGGGGGTTCCGTAGGTGCCCGGGAACCCCATGGATTTTTCGATATAGTTAATTGTTGAAAAAGATACCGATTTTTAGTAAATGCATCTTAAATGCATCGGTCCTTGGAAATGTGTTTATAGTATTATGGTTCAAAAGATTTTGTGCACCCGGTTATATTTAGTCATGTCTCCGTCCCTGATTATGTAGGTCCATCCCTGATTCCGGCCTAGCAAGAGTATAAGAAAGATAGGATACCCTTTTTTGTATATTTTTTCAAATACTTTTAATAGTTTAAGCTAGGTTAATCAGCTTCCTTTTAGCATAATAATTTCATTTATACGGACTAATTACAGTTAGCATGTTATTACTAATCATACTTAACAAAACATTTAGAAACTTGGAGTGGTTGCACCTCCCTTTCTTAGATTTCAAGAAAACATAATATTTCTCATCATGGTATTAGATGTGTTCTTGAAGGAAGTTTTGTCAAGGCATGTAAATCATATGTTGAACTGTTATATGTATTTATTATGTATGATATATTAGGAATACTCGTGATTCACAAAACTATACATGACTAATTGAGGTAATTATATCAGGAATACTCGTGATTCACAAAACTACACATGACTAATTGAGGTAATTATGAGGGTGTCTCATTGATTTGAGTAGCCCAGTGCAAAACTACGAATGAGGATCCGTGAATCATAAAAAACTTAATTATTATGGAAAACCAAAACATAATATATTTAGACATTTATAAACACTAGCGGGCATATACTAAATCGGAGACCCCTCACATAATATTTTAAAAAGGCTATAAAAATTCTACTTAGAGATGTATAAATATTAATGGACATGGATTAAATCGGAAGACCCTCACAAATGATGGCCCTGTGTGTCGCTCCACTTACACATGCTAATCACCGCCACTTATAATTATTGTAGAAGTTTTTGGTTCTCGTGGGAGGCTCATTAGTAGTAAATTCTCCATTTACTCTCTGCAGTAATCCGTCGTCGTTGGTGCTTTTGTTGATGGCTCCTTTGCTTAGATCCTAACTATCAAAGTAATTTTCAGCTGTCTAGCTCGTAGCTTTGATGTTTTAGTCCAATGTTCCGGTTTCATGTTCGATCATTCATATGCGAGGTCGTCTTATGAATTTCGGTGGCCCTATACCATCACCTCAAAAAGATCTTTAAACACACACAAAGTACACATGTAATAGTAGTGCACGAACTAACTAAACTCAAGCCCACAACTACAAAAATAATGCAACGGTAATTTTCAGTTGCAACTTTGCAATTGTTTTGCAACAATTACCAACCGAATAGGAATGACCATTTGCAAGTGGTTTGCAACTTATTTGCACCGTTGCATTAGGCCGTTGTGTTGCATGTCATATTGTGTATATATATATAATATATTATAAGTGCATGAAATTTGTGGCTCTTTTCAAGCGGTGGTCTTGTGCAATGACACTGCTTGCACTCCCATAAAGACGATCATATTCATACGTTCTCAATTTGGCGGTGATTCCATGGTAGTTATGTACTTATATGCTAGCCAGGGACGAATCGGGGGTTTTCGGAACCCCATGGATTATTTTGATATAGTGTTAATTGTTGGAAAAATATCGATTTTTTAAATATATCTTACATGCACCCAGTATGTCGTAATGTGTTTCTAGTATTATTTAGTTAGTATACTTACAATTAAAAAATAAATATAAAATTTAGTAAAACCCAATATGACAACGCAAATTAAAGCCCAAAAAGATGAAACAAGTTTGTTGAATTAAAGCACAAAAAAGATGAGGGCGTAAGCGTTTTTTGCTATGAAAGATCGTAAGATCCCTGATTAGAAGGTAGTATGTTTATTTATTTATTGTTTTAATGAATTCTTAGTTTTCATTCACTTTTTAATTTTATTATATTAAGTGATTGTACAATAAATTGCACTACCAGGCTTCGATGATGATCAAAGTTATGAGGGGTGTATGTTCCAACCAAGATTGTCTTTCACCTGAGAATAAGAAATATGATGACACTACGTTAAGTGATTACGCAGGGGTAGGACCCTGCGAACCACCTCTGGCGTGAGAGTAAGTATGAGTTATGGTTGTATAAGTATGTGTAAGTAAGGAGATGAGTGTGAAATGAGCTTACCATAATCCATTGCCCGTACAACCTATTTATAGTGGAAGAAATAGGGTTATGGGCACTTCTGCATGAATGTCAGAGAACATGGGGGCGTCCCATGTTTGTGGGTAACCGCTAGGGCTTAGTGACCCACGTTCTCAAACTTGGCGGGGAAACCAGGAAAGAGAGGGAGATCGTGGGTTTGACCAAGTCAGGAGGTTCTCCTATCCATTATTCCTTCGTCAACCGTACCCGAAGGGTTGGGCTTCGAATGGCGAATTCGGAGGTAACCCGTGATAACGAATGGTTTGACGCCTATGAATATTCTGGAGACCTAACTTGGGCCTTCGAATAGAAGGGTTTCGACACGTCTCGAAGGAGTGTCCTTCGAGCGTTCGGAGGGTACATCATCAAGCCCCCCAGTCGAAAGTGATGCATATGAGCAAAGAGCCATTGTTTTCGACTTCATCCTTCGAAAAA
Source organism: Chrysanthemum makinoi (assembly GCA_910596185.1). NCBI lineage: Eukaryota > Viridiplantae > Streptophyta > Magnoliopsida > Asterales > Asteraceae > Chrysanthemum > Chrysanthemum makinoi. The sequence goes on along the minus strand of OU343224.1, from coordinate 148,106,965 downwards.
TTATCCTCTCACGCTAATGCTTATTGTGTTTAGATAACTATGCTTTAACAAGCATTTAATGCTAACTAACCTTTTAGTCGCCTCGCTACAGGATCACAAATCCCCACTTTACCCGGTGACCAAAAAGACTATTTTAAATTTTAAAAATGTTTGAAATTCGGATAAAATTAATCCCATGGACACGTGTGCGGTTTAAAAGACGGTGAAAAAGAGTATTTAAGGGGAGGTAGTTGAAATCCTAAAACATTTTTACTCTCTCCTTCTTCTTTCTCACGCAATACACTTTTGATCGCCCACAACTTCAAAACCAAAGGTAAATACTCCTTCTTGCTTGTTGTTTAAAATAGATATGGACTCAAAATTTATTATTAAGCAGCAAAAATGTACTTTGACTGCAAAAGATTTACACGACCATTTAGCTGATTATCCGACCCCACAAGAATTTAAAATCATGTTACCCAAGCCTACTCAGGGTATTTTTGATGCTCCAAAAGGTTTCGTAGGGCTATACACTCATGATTTTAGCCATTCCAACCTTAGGATTCCACTTCACCCGCTTATTCTAGAATTAATGCAATATTACAAGGTGCATATCTCTAGGTTCAACCTGTTTGGTTTAGCTAAGCTGACCACATTCATAGTAATGTGCAAAGTATATGGCTATGAACCAACTCTGAAGGTTTTAAGGGGTTTTCTGAATTTGTATCATGGGGGTAACTGGTTAACTTTGGCTAAAAGACCTGAGGGGGATGTGCCAAATCTGTTTGCGAGGGTGTATACCAATATAACAGCTTGGAAGAGCAGTTTTTTCTATGTGCAAAACACTTTTATCCCACCTAACTATCCAGAGTTGTTGAGTAAGGAGTACATTTTTTATGCAAAACGATACAATGACCCCTTGCTATATGAGGTGCGAAGGGATCCATGCTATCAGCGTTTGGCTAGATATCCTACAAACGTGCAAGTGCTCCCCGATCCAATTTTGTACATGGCTGGGATTGCCCAGAGCTGGGAGGGGTCTCCCAACAAGCCTGTTATCATATACCATGGACAAAGTATGTTTTTCTACTTTTATTTAAGTAGAACCAATGTAGCACTGATATTTATTTTTTCTTGTTTCGTTTTTGTAGAAATGTCATTCAGGAACTTTATGTACCAAGATCTTGATGAAGACTTGAGCTTCATGCCCGCTGAGAAGGCCGAAGAGTCCTACGGTGTTGGATCACCTTCCACATCTGTCAACACCAATGATGTAGACACTAAAACCAGAGCTCTGTTGCCTCAGCACCCCACAAGCTACGCTGGAGGGTCCCTCCCAACGGCGAGAATGTGGCGGACTCGGACGATCCTGAGAAGAGGATGTCCATATCACAGATCCATCGGTATAGCTGACAGATTGAAGAGCAGAAATGGAACAACTGGTAAAGTCGTCAAGTCTACAAACAAGAGGAAAACTCTCCCTCCAACCTGGGTCAGCGGCGCGACAAAAGAGTGCCGAGGGCAAAATTTTTGTGAAATCTGCCTTCGAGCTGCCAGATGAAACTGTGGAGATGCATGGTAAGAAATGTCCCCTTTCAAAATATATGAATTAATGATTATGATAAGTAACTGAACTCTTGTGCACTGCATTGATCGCAGGTCTTCCAGATACGAAGGAGCTTCCATATCGTGGATCATGTTACCCCTTCCAAGTGGAAAGGATTACTGGACAACATGTCCATTGAAGGGGTTTGTGATCTACACGACAAGAGTGTTGCTAGGCAGGCAGTGTTGGATAACCATCTAAATGGTCGAACCAGGGAACTACTCAGGCGTTACAAAGCGAGACAAGAGATGGATGTCATGCTTGAAAGAGAGAAGCACAGGGACCGAGAGTATGCCGAGATGGAGGCTAAATGTGACGAGATTGAGAGGGATGTTGAGAAGAATCCGCTCGTCCAAGACCTTTGTGAAAAGATAGCCCAACCGAGTGAATGTGGCAAGCTCAGGTTGGAAGAGGCTAAGGTTATTAGCCTAACATGTCAAAATGATGTGCTCGTGTTTGTGGTTTGGAGAGTGAGAGGGCTAGGCTTGGAGAAGTAGAAGTGAAGTTAAAGGAGGAGGTTGATGACTTGCAGATGAGGTACAAGATGCTGCAAAAGGACCGTGCGGAGGTCGTGTCTAAGGTGGTGCCATATATAGCCATGGAGCTCTATCATAGTGACGAGTTGGGGGCTACGATGTGGAAGGCTGCGAAAGTAGCTATCTTCCATGGACGGTGCTTAGCTTTGGAGGAGGTCATAAACGGGTAAACGAGTATACCTCTCCAAGATTGAGTGCTACCGTCCCTCGTCAAAGGCAGAATACGAAGATGCGGGAAATGCATTTGCAACTGCAGAGTACCCCTTCCTGGCTGAAGCTACCGAAGATCCTATGGCACCTCTGGAAGACCTCCTGTCAAACAAGCCCCGCAAGATCAAGCCTGTGACTCCTACCAAGAAGACGGTTTCTCCCAAGCCTGCCTCAGTTCAACCATCTCCAACTCCATCTCCCAAGAAGCAAGAGTGAAGGCTGCCATGTTGGCAGTGATTTGGTTTCAAGGGTGACATGTACCCTTTCTAAGACAATTTTATGTTACTCTATGATGCTTGTCTGGTTCCTCAAACAATTTTAATATTTATGATGTATGGCCTATGCTAAAAACAACTTAAATGGGGCTTAGGCTCCTTATGCAGGTACAAGGGCACTAGCCCTCATTTTGAATGACATAGTGTGGGGGAGTACCTCTACACACTAAGTTATTAATTGTTTTTTTTCTTGTGAACTTCTCTTACGCCATTTTTCCGACGCTTAACTTTTACATCCTAAGGTTAAACAACCTCATTGTGTGTAAATTTCAACACCAAGAATATAATGACCAAATTTGATCATTGACAGAGGGTCGCGACCCACTCTATCTCAAATCCTTTAAGTAGTATGACTTTGTTTATATCTTCACAAGAGCCATAAACTACAAGGAGAGTTAATGTGAATGTTGTAACAGGCTTAGGTAATGAGGCGTTTGTTATGCCGTATGCCTTTATTTGACATTGAAACTCATAAACGACTTGGTTGAACAAATATTTGTGTTTAAGAAACGAAGCAAGAGATTTGTGGGGAAATGTCTTATTGATCATTGAATTGGTAGAGAGGATTACATTATTCTTGAAATGAAAACTAAGACAACTACCAATAATGCTTGTTTTCCCTTGAGAAGCTTCTAATTAAAATAATAAAAAAAAGTAAAAGTACTTCTTAAACATAGAACTTTCGAGGTTCGTACCATTCCATGTCCTATCGATGGGTTCTCCGAGAAGAGTGGCCAATTTGTAGGCTCTATTGCCGTAGGCTTCAGCTATCATGTAGGGTCCTTCCCAAGTAGGTCCTAGCTTTCCCTGGTACTCTGCTTTGCTTGCACTATTGAGGCATAGCACATATTCCCCAGGCTTGAAGGTGGAAGGCCTTACCCTTTTGTTGTAGTAGCCTTCGATTTTATGCTTGTGCATGGCTTCTCGGATGGAGGCTATCTCTCTTCTTTCTTCTAGTAGATCAAGGTTCTCACTGATCCTTTCATTATTCTGGGAGGCATTATACGTTGCCACACGCTCCGTGTGTACACTTAGTTCGAAAGGATGACGCTTATGTTCCGTATGTTAGGTGATTTGAGGGGTTTCACCATTGCTTGACTTAGGGTGTGTCCGATGAGCCAATAGTACTTGAGGGAGTTCGTCCACCCAGCCATGGTGAGTTCGTACCAGCCTTTTCTCGATCCCTTTGACGATGTCTCTGTTTGTAACCTCCACATGTCCGTTACCTTGTGGATGGTAGACGGATGTCCAAGACTGCTTTATGTTGAGTCCTTGCAGATTGTAGAAGACTCCTTCAAAGAACCGCTTTTCATTGTCGGATATGATGATGTGGGGCACTCGACCTGCACAAAATGTGCTCCCACACAAACTTCTCGATCTGTCTCCGTAAGCGGAGGCTAAAGGTTTAGCCTCTACCCACTTAGTAAAGTAATCGATTGCCACCAGCAAAAATTTTACTCATCCGGGAGCCACGGGCATAGGTCCTACGATGTCAATTCCACTCCATGGGAGAAGGGCCATGCGGATGTCACACTTGTCATGTCATGCTTTGGCCTCTTGGGAACGTTTGAGTGTATTTTACAAGCTTCACATTTGAGAATGATTTCTGTCGCATCCTTATGCATCGAAGGCGATAATAGCCCAACTTCATTATCTTCTAGACAACTGAGGTGGGGCCCTACATGGAGGCCTCGGGATCCTTCGTGGACTTCTGATAATGCTCGTAGCTGTTTGGGTCCACACATCTTAGCCAAGGTGATAGAAATGACCTTCTATATAGGGTTTCCCCATTAGCCGTATCTTGTGGAGACTTAACCCGTATTTTCCTTGCTAGTTTGGGATCTTCAGGGAGAAGACCACTTATCAAATTCTCCCTGATGGGAGTCATCCATGTCTCTCCTTCTTCGTGAACCACGTCCGTAACTTCCTTGCGAATGATGGACCTTTCAGGTAGGACTTCAACAAGTACTTCTTTGGTGAGATGAGCGAAGGCCATAGAGGCTAGCTTGCTCGGTGCATCTCGCCTTCTTGTCATTCCTCTGAGACATGTTGGATGGTGTAGGAATCTCTCAAAGATCTCTTTTTTGTTTTTCCGTATCTTGTTTGATGACGGGCGCCTTGCTTCATAAGAGTCTCTGTCACTTGGTTAGCTACCAATTGAGAATCTCTGAAAACGCAAGAGCTTTGACCTTCATATCTTTAGCTAATCGGAGGCACTGCTAGTAGGGCCGTTCAGATTCCCGCTTCATTATTTGTGGCTTCAAACTCGAAACGAAGAGCATATGTATGCTCCTTCCCATCAGGGCTTACCAAAGATTAGCCGCTGCCTAGAACCGCGTGAGCTTGATGCTCCATCGTGTAAAGTTTCCAGTCATCTTGTGCTTGGGGAGCTTAGCTTTGGGCTTTTCCTTTTATGTGCGGCTCGGAAGGCCTCGCCAAGAAGTCTGTGAGAATTTGCCCTTAATAGAGTTTCGACCCTTGAACTCTATTTCATGCTCCCCAAGTTCAATAGCCCATTTAACCACCCTTCCGGACTTTTCGTGCTTCAACAAGATCTGTTTGAGTGGCTTGTCAGTTAAGATTGTGATCGGATGGGCTCGGAAGTATCGCCGAGCCTCCTTGTGCGTAGCTTAGGGCTAGTATTAACTTCTCCAATGTATGGTAGTTGATCTTTGCCCCTCGCAGGACCCTTCTCGACAAAGTAAATGGGATTTGTCGCTTGTCCCGTTCGCCATAAGGATCCGCTAATACTCTCCATTGAGGATGCTAAGTACATGAACAACACCTCGCCTTTGATTGGGGCTGTAAGTGTTGGAAGGATTTCGGCGAATTCCTTCATCTTCTCAAAGCGCTTCACTGCCCGTCGACTCCACCTGAAAGTCTTCTTATCAACGCATCCTTTAAGTGTTTTGAAGAATGGTAGGGATCTGCGGCCCCCTCGATAAAAATCGACTTAAAGCGGCTAGCTTCCCATTCAGACTTTGCACATCTTTTAAACACTTAGGAGCTTGGAGATCCGTAATTGCCTTGACTTTGGAGGGGTTAGCTTTTATCCCTCGCAGTGATCAAATGCCCTAGAAATTGCCAGTCTTGATTTCATCGAATGAGCACTTTTCAGGGGTTCAGCTTCATGTTGATCGCCTGCGGTCACAGGTTTCTTGCACATCAAGGAGTAAGTCCTCCTCCGTCTTGCTTTTAATAACCATGTCATCAACGTATGCTTCGATATTTCTGCCTATTTGTTTGTTGAAGGCTTTATCTACGAGTCGTTGGTATGTTGCCCCTGTGTTTTTCAACCCAAAGGGCATCTTTCTGTAACAATAGACACCTTTGCTTATGTAGAAGGCATGCTCTCGTCCCTCCTTTGCCATCCGGATCTGATGGAGATCCTTTATAGGCATCTAGGAAGCACTTTAGTCGGAAACCTGCCAAGGACTCGACCTTCTAGTCGATTTCTAGTAGGGGGTAGCAATCCTTCGGGCATGCTTTGTTGATGTCAGTGAAATCAACGCACATCGCCATCCTCCGTCTCTCTTTTGACCATTCTGAGTTGGCCACCCGGGTTTGGTATTTGACTTTCCTTAGAATTCCAACTTGTGTTAGTTCATCAACTTCTTTACAGTGGCGTTTCTTTTCGGGCGGGCTCCTTCTTTTACTTTTATTGGCTCAATATGCTTGTGAGTTTATGCTCTGTCTTTGAAGGTCATCCATCTATCGCAATGTTCTTGGGACCTGTCATATCGAGAATATTTCCAAGCAAAAATATCAAGGTTAGTCCGCACAGATTCGTGAGCTTCGCCTTGAAATTCGTTTGGAGTTGCTTTCCTATTACCACCGTTTGTTCGGGGTAGCTTGGGTTAACTACAAACCACTCTTCTTATCTGCAGCTTAGAATTGCTATCGGAGGCTCCTCCGAATCTTCCTTGACCCTCTTGACACCATATACACCCTTATCCGCCCCATAATTAGAATGAGCAGTTCTACTCGAAGTTTTGGAACTTAATGGCATGTATGGTGGAAACAACAATGCCCATTTTTGCATGTTCTTCCTATTAGTAAATTATAAGGATAATCGACGACTATAGCGAAAGTGAGCGTTTACGTGCGGGATAAGGGCCTTCGCCTATATTAATTTCCAACGGTACTTCTCCGAGGGCCATGAGTGCTCACCGGAGAACCCTATCGAGGTGTTTTCGAGTCTACCCTTCGTGAGCGTATTGATGACTTGAGCTTTAGGAAACAATGCTCATAGATGATCTCGCGAGGGCTTCCACAATCCATGTGCTTCGGTTTACTTCCCTGTTTGAGACCGTACTTTGATGACCACGGGTCGGTCGAAGGTGTCTCGCCCCGAGGATAGATGGGAATGTTATTTCTCTACGCTTCCTAGCTCTCCATCTGCTTCTTTTTAGCTTCGTTGGATCATTCTGGCCCATTAATATCGGAGCCTCTAGAGGTAGCATCTTTTTGTTTCCTTTCCATTCACGGTTGGGTGTCGGAAAACTTGTCTTTTCCCTTCTTGATGCCTTTAACCAGGTGTGCTAATTGTCCGGATCGTACACTTCTTCTCACCTTCCCAGCTCTCTGTTTGTGTGCGTGCCCTGGTCTTCGTGAAAATGGCAATACTTCAACACGTCCGGCTTTGCATCGTCTGACATCCGAGGTGGTGGGTCGAAGGACTTTGGGACTTTCAGTAGCAGTCTCTCTCGGGAGACTTGACCAAGTTTGCTAAGAGCCCATGATTCGAGCCTTTGTTGTAGGAAGTGAAGCGATCTCTGTTCTTCTTCTTATTATTGGATCTTTCCCAGGAGGACCCTCTGGAGAACTTGTCAAAGGCTTCTTTTTATCTATCGACTCGGTTTCTCTGCGACCTCTTGGACTCAATCCAAGTGTAAGTCTTCTCCATCAATGCCTTGTAAGTGGTAGGTGATGAGTGTCTAAATACTCATCATTTTTGTACCATTTAAACTGCAAAAACATCCGAAAACACTCAGAAATGCATCAAAATGATAAAAATATCACAAATAAGTGTTTTATGTGTTTTAAATGCAAAAATATAAAAATCACGGTGAAAAAGCGTATCAAATTTGCATAATTGGCGGTTTAGTCCCCAAGTTTCAAAAGTTGTCAAAAACAGGCCCTGGTAAATCTAAATAAAGAAAAATATCATTTCAAGTCCCTAGGGATTCATGAGTTGTCAAAATTAGTCCTTGAGATTTAAATTTGCAAAATTACAACTTAGGTCCCTAAACTTTGAAAATTGTCAAATATAGTCCTTGGAAATTTGAAAATGTCAAAAATGGTCCTTGTACTATTGAAACTTGTCAAAAGTGACCCTTGAAACAGTTTTGAGAAAATGGCAGGTTTAGTCCCTCAATTTGGCGAATGCAAAACAAGTCCTTGTTATTAAAACTAAGCTTTGACCCTTCAAACCATTATGACCCATGCCATTATACACTTTTGACCCCTTCCTTTTTTGGACCCTGGTCAACACCTCCAGTCAAATCTGCTTTTCCTCCCACTGCTTATCCCTACTCCAACTTGCCTGCAACCTCTCACCCATCACCTCACCTTATCCCTCCCCCCTCATCATCATGTCTACCAACCTTACACACCACAATTAATGCCACCCCCCCTAGTTGCAAATTCAGAAGCCCACTGCTCAAAACAGTTTTTCCCGCCAATTTTGATCCAATGGCCAATATGCACAAAACTCATCCAATGGCCAGGATTATTGATGGGAAGTGATCAGAGGAGAGAGAGAAAGCATTTTGGTGTATAAAAGAGGAAGAAGAAGCAAGAGACAAGGAGTACTTAGTTTTAAATATTTATGTATGTCGTTTTTTTTATGTTTATGTTTTACTTAAGCTCTAAATTGTAATCTCCTGTTTTCTATTCACTAAACTTAAGTTAATTAATCATTGTAAGTCGCTCTAAAGTTTCAATTCAAAGTTTTATTGTGGTTTCAAATTTAATGCTCCTTTAAACTTTGGTTTTCAAATTCTTATGTCCAAGCTTCAAACAGCTTATTTTTAAGTTCATATAAGCTTATTTAAGCTTTGTATAGCTTTTGGTAAGCTTATCACTCAGTTTCATTCAAAATTGGTCATTGGTCAACAAAAGTCAACTGAGAAGAAAAATTGGTTCAAGCAGATATGGGAATGGAATGGGGTGTTGCAGAGCTTGGAATGGGTTGGTTTGGTATAGAATAGCATAGTTTGGGTTTGGTATAAGCTATATAATAAAATTTGGACTCATTTGTAAGTATTTGAATTTTATTTGGTACTCTCACATTTTCATTAATAATTTAGGATTTGTTTGGTAATTGTAGTATTGTTATTTGTATTAAATAAGTAGTTTAAATCTGTTTTAGTATAAATAATGGCTTGGATTTGTAATTTAGGTAAAATCATTAGCCAAAACAGTCTTAAAATGGTGTTTGGATCAGTTGGCTTGATTGATCTCAAGCTTTGGTTTGTGCTTCAAATTTGTTCACTTAGTCTCCATTAAGTCCATTTGAATCATCTGAGTCATTCAATTGTGCATCAAGTCACCAAAAGTCAAAATTACCATGGATCTCTTAAACTCATCATGTTGGAATTTATGAATATCAAAAACTTGATTCATGTTTAGAGATCAGTAGAGTGACTGAATATAGTTTTATTTCACCATTTAACATCATTTTAAGTTGGCAAATTGGAATCAAAGTTCATTATAGTCAAAATTTCATAACTGCTTAAAAAGTCAATAATAGTTGAAAAAACGGTTTTGACCCAACATAAGTGGATTTTAATTGATTCATTTTGGGTCAAATTCATTGAAACCTTGGGTTTAAAACTTCAGTTGGTGTAGTTTCTTAATATGAATTTTGTAGATTTTTAGAAATTTTCTAAAAGCTCCAAATTAGCTTGTGAAGTTGGGCTTATATGCCTGTCACGATCAGGTGCATTTTCAGTTCTTGAGATCTTGTCACAAGCTCATAAGAGCTTGTCTAGGTCTGGTCTTTGGTTTACAAGTAGCTAACCAGGTCTACTTTAGGCCCCTTCTGTTTTGAGTTTGGACTTATTTGAGTGGCTTATTTTTAAGCCACAAAGTAGCACCATGTGTTTAGCACTTTGATTTCAAAACAATCAAATGTTATTTTGTATTTTAGAGGTTTAGGATAGTTGTAATAAGTTTTTTTAGAGTAGTTTTAACATATTATAGGGTCTGTGATAGTTTGGTAGCTTATTGTTCTCCTTTGGCTTATTTCAAAGCACTTATTTATAAGCACTTACCTTCTGATCTCATTTTCTTACACACAAGCTACTGTTTTTTATAAATTTCCTAGAATTAGAATATTATTTTAGAGTTTTTCTGAATTTTTCATATTTTTCTAGCATTGTTTACTATTTTTCTTCATTTAAAACAGTTTTTAGGCAATTTTAATTAGCTTTTAATACAATTAATTCAGAAAAGTTTCAAAAAAATAAGTTTTCATTTTCCTAGGTTAAGATAAATATAAAAAGTCAAAAAAATATTTTTCCAGATTTTTCTTAGTTTAATTTGTAATTTTTAGCAATTTAATTAGTTTTAAATAGTTTTTAATTCATAGAAAATAGAAAAATAATCAGAAAAATATAAAAATAGTTTTGAAAATTCTCTTTAGTTATTTTAGATTTTTCCAAGTCATAATTTCATTTTTCAAGCTTTATTTCATATTTTCTTGAATTTTAGGGTATTATTAAATAAGTAAAAATAGTTTTTAATTAATAATAATTAGATAAATAGTTTTAAAAATAATTTTATTTTTCTAAAATTTTTCTCTTATCATTAGGATTATAAAATGTCATTTTATATTTTTTCGGATTTATATTGTTTCATTCACATTTTCTTTGTATGCGTCACGTAGTTTTTAAGTTAAATTTGTAATCAAAAACATCAGTTTAAATATAGTGATAGCGTTTATTTAATATAGTTTATCTTTTTAATTTCCTTTAATTTGCATTTAAGCCTCTGTAATTTATAAACTATTTCTTTTAGTATAATCAATCACAATCCTTTTCCGTTCAAATCCTCTCGATCACTACTCGTTTGATTATTCTCATACGGCTTCGTTGGGACATAACGACTTGGGGAAACACTATACTCTCGATCTTCATTGCATTTATTATGCGAGCTGTTTTAATTTAAGTTTCTTACGGTTAGCCATTCACAAGTGGTTATCTTGTGTGAGAAAACTTGACGGTTTAGCGAATCAAATTTTAGCGCCTGAGGGGCTGTGCTGATTATCTTCCGTCTAGCAGATTATTGATTTGAATATTCACTCCTTGTTCATACCATCCATCTATATCTATATATATATTTTCTTATAAAATCCAAAAAACCCAAAAACATCCAAAAACGTATAAAACACAAAAATATTTTCCTTTTGTTTCTATATATATGTATCAAAGATAAAAATACAAAAATTTGTGCGTTTTCTTTAATAATAACAACATAAAAAATTACCACTTATGACCAAGGCTGTTAATACTACCTAACTGGGGAATGCGACCATAATAAGTTCCCGAACCAAGATTAAAACTTGTCTGTGTCCTTGTGAGTGGTGTACCTTTTTCAAAGAAGCCATTCACTTGTGATTATTGGTTTAAGTTCAACTGCTTTGTTTTGCCTCGATTTTGTTTTAATTGGATTTGTTGTTATATCTACTTGTCAAAACCAAAAACTCAAAAAGATTCTTAACTTTTACCCCATTTTTCATAATTCACTTTCATAATTTCTTTCCTTAACTCACGATATTCCTTAGAGTTAACTCTAGTGTATGCGACTCTCTTCTAGATCTGTAAGCCCATTTCGTGAGCTCGTCAAGATTCCAAGAAGGCGTGTCCAGAGACTTTCGCCCCATCGCTCGGATCTGAGATCCGATCGCCACACTACTTCCGCTATCATGGCGGAAGAACGTCCTATGTGTGAGCTTCTCCAGACACCCATCGACGGGTATGGAGATGCTATTGTTATCCCACCATTGTGGTGAAAATTTTGAACTCAAAACCGGTTATGAATCTTGTAACCTCAAGTCAATTCTACGATTTTGAGCGGGATGATCCTCATGCTCATATTCGATGGTTTAACAAGATTGCATCTACCATCAAATACAAGAATGTCCCTACTGATGCTGTCAAACTTCTTCTCTTCCCATTTTCCCTAAAGGGACAAGCCGGATTTGGGAAAACAACCCCTAAATCAATCGAAACATGGGAAGACTCGTGAAGAAATTTGTGAACGAGTTTTATCCACCTTCCAAAACCACGAGTCTTAAAAATGAAATCATCAAGTTCACACAAAAGTTTGATGAACCCTTCATTGAATCGTGGGATCGTTTTAAGGAGTTGCTCCGCAAATGTCCTCACCACGGTTTCTCCGAGTTGATGCAACTCGATACTTTCTATAATGGAGTGAGTCAATCTGATCAAGATTCTCTCAATTCCTCCTCTGGAGGAAATTTCTTGAGCAAAACCGTAAAGAAGCTTTAGCGATAATTGAAAACAAGTCTAAAGTCCGCGACTCGCAAGCAAGCCGGTTGTTTCCCAAGTCAGTGTTGGTCCTTCTTTCTTCATCGCTCGCGAGTCAATCTAGCACCGATGCTAAGATTGACAAACTCACGGAAGCAATTCAAGCTTTGGTTCTCTCTAACCAAAAGAAAGTTCTTAACCACAAACTTCACCGGTTGGAAAGTGGAAGTCAGGTTACTTGTGGTGCCCCATGCCTATTACAAACCGTATGGCCACCGATGGTAACCCTTTGAAGCAAATGTTGTGGGCGGATTTCTAATCCAGAGGCAACCAATACCGTGCTCCTATGGACCGAACCACCGCCCTAACCACTACCTCGGACCACCGGTTTCAACCAAAACCAAAACCGTAATCAAAATCAGAATAGAATGAACCAAGGTTTTCAAAACCAAGGTAATTTTAGTCAAAATAACGGTTTTCAAAATCATAAGTCAAAATTTCCAAAACCAAGGAAATTTCAACGAAACCAAGGTCGTGGAAATTTCAACCCGGGGTACTTTCATGGCAATAATCAAGGAAATTTCCAAAAAAGGCCCTAATCCACAATAGAGGCCGAACTGTGCAAACTCAAGCAATTGTTCCAACGGACCATCATCGATGAGTTTTGAAGCAATTCATGAAATCCCAAGAGGAAATGAACAGTTGTTGGTTAGCCGATTTGACATTAAGAAGTCTTTAAATGATCGACCCTCTGCTCGTGTACTTTACCTAGCAACACGATCGCTAATCCGGAGGCGATGCAAAGGCGATCACGCACAGTAGTGGTGCTTCATATCATGGACCCGCTATTCCTACTACCTCTTCTTCTTCTCTCCCGAAGGTAGTGGAAAGTGAATTTGAGGCGACAAAGGACCAAGTGCAACCTACTAGCTCACAAAGTACAAGACATGTCCATCCTCGGGTTGTCCAAACCCAAAACCAAACCCTGAGTTGTTTTGAACCTCCAGTTGACAACCCCAAATCCAAAACTTCTATTCTTACCCCTCACGTTTAAATGAGCAAAAGCTCGCGAAAAAGCCATCAAATGGAAAAATTCTTTCAAATTTTCCAAGAACTTCATTTTGACATAAACTTCGCGGATGCCATCATGTTGATGCCCAAGTTTGCATCAACTCAAACACATGTTGAGCAATAAGGAAAACCGTTTGAAATGGCTAAACCTTGAACGAGAACGCCAGCAGCTCATAAAGAAGCCCCGAGAAGCTAGAGATCCTGGAAAATTTCTTCTCCTCAGTGTTTTTCCAGAATGATTGAATGCTTTGCCCTTGCCGACCTTGGTGCAAGCATCAACTGATGCCTTATTCAAGATGGAAGAAACTTTCTCTTCCGAACTTGTTCCTACCGCATGACTCTTGAGCTTGCATCATTCTATATCGGTCCTCTTGGCATCGCCGAGGATGTATTTGTGAAAGTAGGAAAGTTCCATTTTCCACCGACCGTGGTTGTTGATTTCGATGCCGATCATCGGGTTCCCCTCATTGTTGGAAGAGGATTCCTAAGAACGGGTCGTGCTCTTATTGATGTATTTGAGCAAGAAATCACTTTACGTGTGGGTAAAAGTGTTACCTTTAACCTTGATCAAACTTCGAGGTACTCCTCAAATTATGATCTTCAATCGCTTAATCGAGTCGATTTAATTGATATTGCTCGGAGGAGTACTCTCAAGAGTTTCTGGGTTATCTTCATAATTCTGTGAGTGGGATTCCACCACATCTTCTAAACCTATCATTGCCGACTCTTTCCTTTTCTCACCTTGAGGGAGGTGCTTAATTTTCTCGGAAGAGATCGATGAGTTTCTTGCTAGTGATGAATCAATTCCGCCGGAAATTGATGGTGTTTATGATTCGGAGGGGGATATTCTTTATCTCGAGCAATTGTTAAATGAAGCTCCATTACCTTCACTCCTCAAAGAGATCACGCATTGAGGAAATCAAATCAAGATAAACATCATCAAGAATTTCCGGTTGAACGTAGTGACTCACCTCCTCTCTCGAGTATGCATTCTTGGAGGGTGATGATAAATTACCCGTCATAATTGCTAAAGACTTAACCGGAGGAGGAGAAAAAACTGCATAAAGGTCTTGAAGTCACACAAGCAAGAAATTGCTTGAAACTCTCCGACATTGGGTGGTATCAACCCCGAAGTTTGTACCTCGCTGTAAATCTTAACGGAGGATTTAATTTTCCAAACCGCCCAATTCA